>CANSNZ010000540.1:567500-910000 GCA_947646795.1 Beta lomatogona | reverse complement strand
CAATAGCCCGATTTTTATAGTTTTGGCTACGCCAATATCTCGCTTGCTCCTTATCCGGATTGGTGGAAGCTACTTTTTCTCTTTTCATAAGAGCTATTTCTTCCATTAACTCTTTTATTTGTATCTTTTGCTCCCGATTCTCTTGCATTAGTTGTTGTACTAACTCGGGAGAGATAATCCGCATAGCAATTTTCATTAGTCTTTAATAATTCAACAGAAAAATTCATATTGATTGATGTCGACTATTATTCTATTTATTTCCTTTCTTGTAATGGAATCTTGTAATATTTTGGATAACCAGCTCCTAACAGTTCTATTATCTGTTTAAATTATGAATTTACTATAAACAATTTAACTTTTAAATTTTTTGATTCCATATTTTACTGCTTTTAACTCCTTTTTATTTATGTCCCAATTGATTTCATTTGCCTTAAAAGTTCCTGAATGATATCTACATATGTATTCCTTTTTATCATTTTTGTATATGTATTTTAATACTGCTCCATAACCATTATTGGTTTCACTAGCATCTGTTTCAACTATCCATATAAATTCTTTATCTTCATCTGGAAAGCTTAGTTTTGGTAATTTGCTAACTAATTCTTTGATTTTCTCTAAAATCTAAGTATCAGTAACTTCCCATCTAAAATCGTAGTCTTTCCGTAATTTTTTAGTAAGTGGTTCAGTATATTGTGATAATTTAGGTATAAATTCTCTAACCTGATTTACTATTCCTAAGAATTTTTGTAATTCTTTCTTAGTATTAATTTCTTTTTGAAATTCTAATTTTTTTTTTGGTATATGGTCTTGCATTTTTATTCCAGCCTTATCTATTTCGAATCCTACGAATTCAATTTGTGTTTTAAATAATTCCATTTTCTTTTTGCTTAGAACTATACGACTGGTTTTTATAACCTCTATAAATTGTTCTAGTAACTTATAGTGTTCTTCCTGTGTCTTAGAATATATTTGTATATCATCAATATAAACGATAAAATTTGACAATTGATTTAAGTATTTATCCATAAATGCTTGAAATCTGCTAGGGGCATTTTATATCCAAAGGGTAATACATTCCATTCATAAAATCCATTAGGGACCTTAAATGCTGTTAATTGTTTAGATTCTTCAGTTAATTTTAGTTGGTAAAAGCCACTTTTACAATCAAACTTTGAAAAATAACTATAACCTTGTATTTGCCTCATTTTAAGTATCTTCGAAGAAATTATTAGATACAATGATGGTCCATTTAAAATATATAAAACCAATCAAGAAAGACAATTTGCAGAAATTAGTGAAGGAAAATCCTATTTAATAATAGACAAAAAACAAATGATATTAGAAATAATTTAGGAACGAGAGCGAAGACTAGCTAAGGAAAATGATTTAATACAAATAACTAATATAGAAAGTACTTATCTAGAAAATAAAACCATTAATGATATCTATAAAAAATTAGAAAAGTTAGAAAGAAAATATGATGAAAGAATGCGAAATATAGAAAAATCTATTTATAAGAAAATAGAATTACTCTTTTATATTCAATTTCTATTCTTTTCTTTAAAAGTAACTCCGGGAATAACTGTGAATATTCTTTGGTTATTTTTTCTTCTAGAATTTCATAGCCTTGCTCTTCTAGTTTTACTTGTTATGTTAGTAGTATTACTAGATTCAGTTTTATTTTCAGTATTCTTACTTTCTTTTATTAATTGAATAATTAATAATATATTTGTATTTATTATTTTTAAATTAGTTCCTAAATTTTCTTCTTTTTCTCATTCACTCATATGTATAGACTTGGTTTCCTATTTAAGGTATAATTAATATAGTCTTCTTGTAATTTTTCAGCTATATTTTCCTGTTCTGTAATTTGTATATTCAGTAGTTCTATTTGGTCATCAAAAGGTTTTAACTCTTTATCAATTTCTTTATGATTCTGATTATCACTTAATGGTGCTCGTTCTAATATTTGTATTTTATTAATGATAGCTATTTATTTTTTATTTCTTAATTCTATGTTTTTTAAATCAGATTGCATAGTTGATATAAAATAGTCATTATTAAATCGTTTGATAGCCTTTTCTATTTGTGATTTAGTTGTCAGATATATAACGAATTTTGTAAATCTTTAAGTTCTTGTTTATTTTCTAAAAGTTTTTTATTTTAATTTATTTTCTTTGTATTTATTTTCTTATAGCATGTGTCATTTCAATGTCTTTCCTTCTATATGCTTCATATAAATAGTCTTGATATTGTGTGATTTTTTCATTTGCATTTCTAATTCGAAGGTTACAAGATAATTCTCGAATTGCTATAAAACTAATAAATATAACAAATTAATTAAGCAAGTAAGTAACACAAGGAAATATTTTGGTTATAGGTTTGAGTGAATATTATTTAATCATAAACATATTAGAGTTGAGTGGTTAATTCATATTTGTGAGGGTCTATCTATTAAAATTTATATCTACACTCAAGTGTGGATGCATGCTAATTAAATATGAGTTGTGAATAAAAAATTTAGCATGAATTATTATGAGTTCTAATGGTTGGTCATTCGAAAGCTAAGTGTATAGCATTCCTACTAATATTTTCTCTAACACGTTTCTTGTGACTAACAGTAACAGAGTTTTATATTCTTTTCTAATGACTAACTAATTTAGTTATTTCCAATAAAGAATTTTGAAGTAGAAGTATTTAGTATATCATAGATAATTGTTGCATTTAGTTTTAGGTAGCATATAGTTAGTCTTAGTAGTATTTTGATCGAGGGTGACTGTAGGCACATAATCGTGTCTGCCCATTTAGTACCCTATGATGACTAATATCCTGCTCCAATTGATCCGGATCGAGGAAAGAATAAAGAACGAGTCTAAAATAAAATGTTTTAATCCAAAACCATTTTTTAGCTTATTTTATTAATTCATTTCCCAAAACCCTTTTTTATAAATAGTTTTACTAAGCCCATTTCCTAAAACGTTTTAAAATAACTTTTTTTAAAGGCCCATCTTCGAAAACCTTTTTAAATAGTTTTTACGAAAGCCCAATTTTTTAAAACCCCTTTTCTAGCCTAATTAAATTATTAGAATTAATTAATTATATTAATTAGTTTTGTTAATAAAAGTATATTTTTATTAAAAAATCATCTTTTACCAAAAGTGTTTTCAAATATCTTTTATCTAACTCTTTTATAAAATACTAGCTTTGAAGCACCGTGCGTTGCACGGGTTGTTGTTTATTTTATTTGTTTTCTAATATTTATTAACATTGTTGATTTTTAGTTGTTCTAAAATGAGATTTTTCAACACCATTGTATTTATATACTTCCTCCATTCTTTTCCTATTGTAACAATTACCACTTTGGGTAGTTTTAGCAATTGGAACCATTCCACTTTTGGTAAAAAAAAAAAACAACTATAGTTGACAATATCACCTTTTCTTTATGTTAATAAAACCATCATTAATTACTCAAATTGCCTTATAAAGTTGTGTTTACTTTATTAAGGATTAACCTATCCCCTACTCTAGTTAATCCTCTATGCTAAACTACCCATTTTATTTTATTTTCTTAAAAACCATGTCCAAATCCATTGTTACAGTAGAAAAAAATAGAGAAAGTGTTTGTCATTGTACTTTGATTTCTAGATTTGTTATTGTGATATATAAATTTATATTTTTAATTGGATATTGTAGATAAGTCTATTATTAGATAATATTCCAATAATTGGTAATGATTAACAATAGCTAGCCCAGTTTTAACATGGAAAATACCCAAACAATACTTTAAGAAAGTAGAGGGTGATAATTTAATAGATGCAGGACAAAAAGAATAGAGAAAAATATGAGTGTCAGTCATAACTTCAACTTTTAATATAGCATATAAACACTAATGCATATAGAATAGAAGATGGAAACACCGAAAAGAAGATCATAATGATGGCATCATGAATGAAATAAATTAAATATAAAAATAACCTCAATTAATAATCGAAAATATTATTTAAGAGAAAAAAATCTTTGCATCAATCATGACCATATCAAGACTTATCAAACTTACCCCTTTTTTATGATCTGCGACCCCAAATAGTCTAGAAACTCGAACCTTGATTTCCCAATTAGTTTTAGTAGAATTAAGTTTATTGAGAAAAGAATAAGGTCTGACATATAGATATATGAAAATGAAAAACATAAATAATAATCTATACAACAAATATTCTAGGAATAAAATAATTAGTCAATTGCATAATACCTCTACAATGTCGTTGACAAACTTTCATTTGATTCTTCATGTAATGCCATTATGACATGCTCAAAACTACAGATATATATTTTTTTATCTTTATATAACTCAATTTTTAGAAGTTTGATTTTAAAATACATAATTGCTATTTTGACATATAATACGCAATTTTTATAGTTATTTTTATATGTATTTTGAATAAAGAATAAATAATATGTTATTGTTCATCTAAATAAATATATTTTCATAAGTTGGAAAAGTATATTGTATATGGAAACATATTTCAAGCACTTTCTGATGGTAAGAAATTTATAATATTGCGAATTATGTAGCAAAAGTTGTATTCAATTTACATAGTTAAATAATTTAGGTTGTTTATTTAAAACAAAGACTATGAGTTGTAAAACTATATCGTAAATGATTCTTATTTTGAAGCATATTTCAAGCACTCTCAAATGGTAAAAAATTATTATGTTTTAAATTAGGTAGCAAAAGTTATATTCAATTTACATAATACAATAATTAAGGTTGTTTATTCAAATGAAACTCTAATTTCTCGTTATGTAAAACTCCTTTTATGTATTTAAATATGTGTAGAACTCTATTTTTTTAAATATTTAAAATAAAATCTAATGACATGACAATCCTACGTGGCGTTCTCTATTTCATAAGTTGTAGAACTATATTGTAAATGGATCTTATTTCGGAGCATATTTCGAGCACTATCCAATGGAACAAAAATTATAATATTCCGAATTATGTAGCAAAAGTTATACACAATTTACAGAATATAATAATTTAGGTTGTTCATTCAAAACCAAACTCTAATTTTAGCTTATCTATAACCCCTTATGTGTATTTAAATCTACGTAGAACTCTATTTTTTTAAAAGATAAAAATAAAATTCGATGACATGGCAATCATACGTGGCGCGCTCTATGGCCTCGAAATTTTGAGGAGCTCCCTATGCTCCCGAAAAGTTCCTCCTTTATATATATATATTGATTTTTAATAAAAATCTTTTAGAGACCTACTTCTTTCAAAAACCTATTCCAATTCAACTACCCAACTATCTTCCCAAACAAATTACCACGACTAACAATCTCCCAAGGCCTAACTCACAAATTCACTCGGCACAAACAATCACTCGACAACTCTCACATAACACGCACACCTTCATCTTCCCTTTATATCTCACGGCTGAATTGTAACTCATCCCTCACTAATCCTCACCATCAATTAAAAGCCTAATAACTCCATATACCTCCTTAATCATCAAATACCTATCACTACCTGATCATCAACCATCCTTGTTGACCCCATAATTCATCCTCTTCGCACAACAATTCATCTACTAATCTCGCCTAGCACATTTCTCAAACACTCTGCATCTTAATAGTTCCTGATACAAAGTCAACGCTTACAACAAATTCATATTACTAAAATTCCAAAAACCATGCAGCACATCTGATCATCATCAAATATCTACATGCAAACTATTACCTTTTAACAATACATAATACATCATCCACGCTTACAATTTGGCGACTCCACTGGAGAGGATTTTTAAAAATTATTTTTTAAAAGGAGTAGGTGAAACTTGAAAAATATGATTCATTCTTATTTTTATGCCTTTAAATAATATACAGTTTTGCATATGCATGACTATTGTTCAGCCACCATAAGGACAATCTACCTTGCCTAATTAGCACATGTTCTATGTGTGAGGTCACCCCGGGGGATTTGCGCTTTGCCGTTCCAAAAAGCTTCCTGAGCGATACTGTTAGATCTTAGTCATAAGCAAACCTATCCAACCATGACATTGTTCTCTTGTTCCTGACTTGAGAACTGGAGGGCGTCTTACACGTGGCCACCTTTTTAACCA
Organism: Beta lomatogona; assembly: GCA_947646795.1. Taxonomy (NCBI): domain Eukaryota; kingdom Viridiplantae; phylum Streptophyta; class Magnoliopsida; order Caryophyllales; family Amaranthaceae; genus Beta; species Beta lomatogona. The sequence continues at coordinate 903,875 of CANSNZ010000540.1, read as the reverse complement.
CAAAGGTACGAAGTGTGGGATCAATCTCTTAGTCATGGACCCTTTTCAGCCTTAACCTAAACCTGACCATAGTTGAAACTTAGAACTGGACTTTAGGGTGAGAACTTTGCATATTATTATCATACTTGTGCATATTTACATGTACGTGCCTTTAATTGTTTTATTTTATGCGAGTTTTGAGTCAAGATATGCGAATTCGAGTCACGATTGTCGAACGAATGAATTAAACTTGTCCTAGAAAATCTGCACGCCGCGCGCTTACATGCATGCCACGCACATCTTCCTGCGTTCCACGTGATTCCTTGCGTTTCACACATTATCTACCTTGCGTCCAATGCATGCCTTGCGTCTTGCGTTTGGTTATGTTCATCGTATTCTATTCTTTTCATAACCTGCATGCTTTCTTTTCTTCTTTAATCCTTTTTCACCAACAAAAAAATCTCCATCTTTTTTAAAAAAGAAAAAAAAAATATCCAAACAAAAAATTTATCTTCAATCTCTAATATCCTATCTATTTCGAAAATTCTATCCCCATCCTTTACTAAATTCTATCTCCCATCCTTTTTTAAGAAAAAAAACAATCTCTAATTTTTTTTTTTTTTAAATTCATCCACATCTTTTTTTTCAAAAATTATTCTCCTATCTTTTTCAATATTTCATCCCATCTTGAATCTCCTATCTACTTCAAAAATTCTATGACCACCTTTTATTTAAAAAAAAATAATATCGCCATCTTTTTTCCTATCACATATCTTTTTTTTTTTGAAAAATTAATCTTTTTTCTCCATCCCATCCTTTCATGTATATTATACATCTTTTCATGTGCACATCATTTTGGGTTCCTTTTAGTGTCCACCTTGTTGTAAAAGTCTCATCCGCTTAGGAATTCTGACTACACTAGAAGTCCGTATGACCCAAATGTCTACATCCATCTAGTTTCAGTCCATTTAGAGTTCTTCACCTCATCTAAGTCCATGCATAATAGGAGTCTAAAACCATTTGACTTCGATCCATCTTAGGAGTCTAAATCCATTAGAATTCTGTTCGTCTTAGGAGTTTCCAGTCCATTAGAGTTCCACCCACATTAGGAGTCTAAAACCGTTTGAATTCCATTCATTTTAGGAGTCTAGGTCTACTAGAATTTCATGAATATTAGGAGTCTAGCATCCTTAAAATTTCGTCAAATCTAGAATTCTAACGTCATTAGAAGTCTATCAAGTCTAGGATTATGAAGTCATTAGAATTCATATCTATTAGGACTTCATTCATACTAGAATCCTTTTGCATTGCATAGTCCATCATTCATACACTTCATGCATAACTAGAGTTATTAGGCATTTAGGAGTCTCATTGAATCCATGCTCTCCATTTCATTTTATGAATTCCGTATTTAGTAATCCCGAACTACAAGCGATCCGGGTTCCCTCTTTTTGGGATATGTAGGCAACCTTTTACAGGTTCGAACACATAGATTGAGTCATTCATACATGCATTAGGTCTAGGTGCATCCAAAAGAGTCATACATAAATGCATTAGGTCTAGGTGCATCCAAAAAAAAAATCCAAAAAAAAAAAAAACCCCATTCATTTAGGATATTCACATGTGTTCCTAGAAGCTCAACTTTTAAACAAAACATATATTCTTTCATTCCACTTCTCTCTATCATCATCATTCTATCTCTAAATCTCTTTTGATGGTCTATATAGAAATCAAGCGACATTTGCTGAAATGGCTAGATCTTTACCCAAGTTGTTTGGCTTTTTGGAAGAAATAGCTATAAGGCTTGAGAAGATCGAGTCTGGTGAGTTTCCTAGATTCAACAAGACAATGGAGAGTGTTGTTCATAGGGTAACCGATGCAAATTCCTATTTTTAGCCCATTGATAACACCAAACCGAAAGGAAAAAATTCCGGAGTTCTCTATAACTGACATCCCTAAATTTAAACCAAATTATAATCCAAAGTATCATTTAAGGAATTTCCGTGCAACCATGATCATCAAATCGGTTGACCCTGCACTTTACCCAATGGTGCTCTCGATGTCGTTGGACCCAATCTGCCAAAGATGATTCTATTCACTAGATCCCAAGCATATTAAAACATGGAGTGATATTACGAGGGAGTTCATGAAACAATATGAACATAATGCTGTAATACAAACCTCACTAAGGGAATTGGAAGTACTGAAACAGGAAAATAATGAAGGCTTTACTACCTATCTCAACAAGTGGCAAGAGAAATCTTGTCACATGGTCTCCAAGCCTCCCGAAAAAGACCTAATTTGCATCTTCATCGCCGACTTGTTGCACGTATACAAAAACCATCTCAAATATTTAGGTATCACAAGTTTTACAAAGCTGTATGATATAGGCGTGCAAATTGAGGTATCACAAGTTTTAAGGTATGAACTTTTATAGTACTAAGACTGAATTTTTACAGTCCGAAGACTGACTAGGGCTTACATGGAGATGGAAACTAGACCTCGGATATGAATTGACATATAGGTTTGACTTAGACTAGGAGATGCACATGAAAAGATGGATAATAAACATAGAAAGATAGGAAAGAGAAAAAGGATGAATTTTCGAAAAAAGATATGTGATAGGAAAAAAGTTGGATTTTAATTTTTTTGAAAAAAAGGTGGAGATAGATTTTTTTTTTAAGTAGATAGGAGATTAAAGATGGGATGAAATTTTGAAAAAGAGAGGAGAATGGTTTTTTGAAAAAAATATGGGGATGAATTTTCAAAAAAGATTGGAGATCATTTTTAAAAAAAAAATAAAAGATATGAGATATAGTTTAGTAAAGGATGGGGATAGAATTTTCGAAATAGATAGAAGATATAATTTCGAAAAGAAAAATGGGTAATATATATTTGAATAAGATGGAGATGAAAAAGATGTGAATAATTTTTATAAAAAAGGTATTAGATATTTTAAAATTTTGAAAAAATTTTGAATAAAAAAGATAAAAAAAATAGGACATGGAAGAGTATGGGATAAGGGATGTATGGAATGATGCAAAATGATCAATTTCGTAAGTTTGGTCAGTGCGTCCAACACAATGAATAAAAAAAAAAGACAATGCAATCGTACAATGGAAGCGCATGGCTAAACGCGCAAATGCTTTTGCGGTTACGTAACTTCGATTGATGATTTTAACTCAAAAATTTGCGCAACATATAGCAATTATAAACACGTAACACACTAATATGCACAATTAAGATGATATTATGCAAAGTTCTCAACCTAAAGTCCAGTTCTACGTTCAACTATGGTCAGTTTTAGGTTAAGGCTGAAACGGGTCCATGACTAAGAGATTGATCCCACGGTTCGTACCCCTGCTGAATGAGGTGGCCTCGTGTAAGACGCACTCTAGTTCTCAAGTCAGGAACAAGACAACAATGCCATGGTTGGGTAGGTTTTCTTAAAACTAAGATCCAACACTATCGCTCATGAACCTTTTTGGAAGGACAAAGCGCAAACCCCCTAAGGGTGACCTCACACATAGAATATGTGCTAATGAGGCAAGGTAGATTGTCCTTACGGTGACTGAACAATAGCTATGCATATGCAAAACAGTATATTATTCAAAGGCATAAAAGAAGAATGAATCGTATTTTTCCAGTTTCACCCACTCATTTTAAAATATTTTTTTTAATCCTCCCCAGTGAAGTCGCTAAATTGTAGGCGTGGATTTTTAATAACTTAAAAAGAAAGTTATTTTAAAAAGTTACGCATGCTCTCAGCAGGTAGCATTCGATTCACATATGTTGACTCGGATTATGATCTATCACACAAATCTGGGCCACTCCCTCTCCAATTCTGATGAAAAATACTATGTTTACTTATTTCCTATGTTTTTGGTTCATTTTTAAACCCACCCGTCCAAACCCTTTTCGCTCTCCTTTTCTTTTCTTTTTTTGTTGGGAGAAGGTCGGCTACGCTCCATTCAAGCTTGCTTTAAACTGAGTCAGTCGCATTGCATTCGATCATACATTGCATTTTAGGATACGAGTCATTGCTATCAAAATCTCACCAACAAGCATGGAAAAAGAAACAACACCAATGATCATATAATGTTTGAACAAAACGCATAATACATATCAACATACAAAATATACATCATAACAAAAGTGCTGGCCACAGGTACACAAGAGCAACGTAATGTAGACATCTAAGAGGAAGGCGGATCCTGCTCCCTCGAAGAGGAGTCCTCCGGTTCCTCCACCCGGACCCCACTCGACTCGCCCACATGATAGCCTATCCTAGGCTGCATGAAAGGAGGCATAGGCAGAGTCGGCCGCATGGGAGACAGCTGCTGCATCCCCAACATCTGCAGTTGCATCTACAACAACTGCATCTGCTGCACTCTGCATGCACTGCTGCATCCGCATATGCTCCATCTATATCGGAGAAGGCCTAGGGCATGGATCGGGCCTAGCACCCCCCATAAAATCCATACTGCCAACGCCGAACTGTCCAGTAAACGGACTCATTGGCGGCTTCTCAGATGTCGACTCTCGAGGAGAATGAGTCAAAAGCCTAGACTAGGTCGACATCCTCACCTCGGGACGAGGCCCACTCTCATGAGGACGACGCTACACAAAATGTCACAAAGCATTAGCAAAACAAGTGCAACAAAGACAAAAAACAACCAAAGCACAATATGTCAGCCTGCCTGGCTATACAAGTCGCTGCAGACACAAGACATACTCCGCTTCAGCTTGGCCATCCCATGCTTCATCGAGTCAATCACTCGGAGAATCTGGACGATGGTCTCCCGAGGGACCTGGAAATAAACAGTGCATAAGTCACTACAAGCAATATAAAATGAATGTTCCTGACTTTCAACACTTATCGAGCTCACATGGGTCAAAGATTACACGAACAAGTGTCGCCCCGCCTCTAGGGCAACATTGATCATCTCCTCAACAAGCTCGCAATCTCCAGTGCACTGAATTCTCAGATCCGGAACTAAAAAGATACGAGCCGCAACAACCTCCTGGCAAAACAAAGAAAGTAATAACATTCAACACTTTGATCATGTCAAAATAAAAAAAACAAGCAGAGTCAATGTGAATACCTTGTTGAACTGGACAGGATGAGCCAAGCGAGGCAAGAGGGCAAATAGGTAATTGCGATCACGAAAAACAAAGTCGTGATAGCTCACCCAAAGCGTCGCCCCTCCCTCGATAGCCCGAACAAGAGCAACCTTGTCCATCATAATGACAGGGGGGTCATGAGGCACCAATAATAGCCTCGTCCTGTCGTGCTGACATGTCACCCTCTCACCCAGATACCACACAGGGTATGACTCTCGATAAAAAATGACCCTCTCACGAGTCAGAGTGATAGAGCCTAATCCGGCATCTCCGGAAACGACGCCCAAGGAGAATAGGTATCCTGAAGAGCAAAGAAAAGTTAACATTTGCTACATACACCAAAGGACAAAATTGATTCACTACAATTACCTTGTCGTCCTTAACTCGCCAGATAGCCTTCCGGACACTCTCCACAACACCATATCGCGTCATCCCGCGCTCCGCCCAGGACATACAGGCATGAAATGTAGGATCGCGAACCCTTTCCGGGGTCAATCCCTATAAGCACTTATTAAACCAGACCTGTAACAGTAAGATCACCTCAGTTCTGATCGAGATAACGAGACAAAAGACGGACAATGTTTACAATCATACCACTAGAAGTCTCCATGGACCAAAAAGAGAGACTGGCCCACCATCACTCAACTGCCTGCAAAAAGTACGTATGCATTACAAAAGACTGCAATAGCCTAGCTCGGCCCAATGGTAGGTCGATACCTGAGACAACTCCCTCAAGGGCTTCAGGTATCGCGTCGAGGCACGATCCCCTATCAGTATGCAACAGGCCGCAAACAACCCAACCACGCCGGAATGCGTACCTTCTACTTCTCAGTAGTTCCCGTAAAGGTGAGTCCTTTAGCCACTTTAGACAGAGGAGCATAAGACGCATTTGGAGGAAGCATATCAGCAACCACGCCGATCAAACCTCGGACCACCGCCGACTTGAACGGCAACGAATCACCTATCGGCACTCGGGCGCCGATAAAAGACAGGCCGAAAATCAAAGAGAAATCCAGCGGAGTAGTGGTCAACTCCCCACGACGCGTGTGAAAGGAGTTCGAGGTATCCCACCACTACTTCAACAAGCCTCGGACGACAATCTGGGAGGAGTGAACCTCTCCCATTCTCTTGTAAACATCGAGAAAAGGGCCAAGACCACTCTTCTTGATGAGGACAGCTTGATCTCGGATCTTCCGTACTTTCCTGAGCCAGGCAAAGTCAAAAGTCCCAAAAATGACGATTAGTGCCCTCGTCCCGCAAACGTAAGTACAATAAAAAAAGTACCTAGGCTTTATTATAAAATGAGGTCGACATAACAGATACTTACGACGCCCGAGAGCAAAGGTGGGCAACATGGTGCTTTGGACCAAAGTACATACTGATCGGGAGTCCACCCCACGCCCTTCCACGCCCTCCTAAATCCCGAAGCTTCCCTACCATCTTCCTCCCCGCCCGAATCTTCCGACGACATGCTAATCGGATTGAAAATCACAAATGAAACTAAGAATCAAAGAGTTCCCGACTCTAAATTACTAGATTTCATGAATCCGTAAATTCTAAAAATTGTTTCAAAGCGTCACCACTACATGAGATTCCCATAATCAATTTCACACAGCAAAATAGGTTCATTGCCTAAAACATGATTTTGGCTAGCATTATCATCACACATTCAAAGTTCCCTAAGCATGTTTCTCGGTTCCGCACTTAAAATCCACGCTAATCCCGATTCCGAGATTCATAATCCATGAATCATCATGCATTCAAAGTTCCCTAAGCATGTTTCTAGGTTTCAGACTTAGAAACTACGGATCTATGAATTGCCATCGCATGTCCAAATTCCCTAAACATATTTCTAGGTTACGGATTTAGAAACTACATCAAGCAATATAATTCTAGATTTATGATCTAAGGAATTATTTAACAACGAACTCACATTAAACGAGTATCAAACTCGTGAAGAACAACAAAACTCGCCCCGTAAAACCCGTCGGAAAACCGCCGGAGCTCGCCGAAAACCGCTGAATTCACCGAAAATTCACCGCAAAAGGTAGCCCGAGTTCGCCGGAAATAGCGCGCCTCACCTAACTCAAAAAATCAGTAGCCACCGTCACACATTTGCTCCAAATGCAAATTGCGAAAAAAAAGAAAAAAAAAATAATTCAAGAAGTGAAACAAAAACGAAAAACCAAAAAGAGAGGGAAAAATATACTTGAGTTACCGACAAACCGCCCGAAACTTTGACGGAAAATGGCCCTAAGGGGGGTCGAAATTTTCGAAAATGAAGCAACCCTAAACTCATGGATAATTGCTCAAAAACGCCCAAAAACACCGTAAAAGTAACAATCAAGTAAAAGTAATCACTCCTCTAATCTAGATCTGAAGAAATACTCGAGAAACAAGGAGTTTAGAGCTTTGAAATTTCGAAAATGGAGTTTGGACTTAGGAGAGAGAGATAAATGAAAGAAAACGGCGAAGAAAGAAAGAAATGGCAGAAAATAAGGTCGTCTGTATTTTTTAGGTCATTTCAAAGATCTACGCCTGCGCGCGCCACATGCGCCCGATGCATCAGCATGTTGTGCGTCGACGCGAAATATCGCCGGGCCAAAGTAGCCTTACCACGCCAAGCGTAGGTTTGTGCGTCTGGCGCACACTCCCATGCAACATGCTTGGGGGCTTCTTAGCTAAGTGGAACCCACACGCTTAATTCCAAATGAATTCGAATGTTCGTTACGACATCGCGCGCGACAAGCTAACGGATTTTGAAATCCGCAACAAAAATACAATTTTGCCATTCTTCGAACATGCAATACTGTACAGAAATCTTGCTCGAGAGACAACAAGTACTCAGGAGTATTAACAGCGGAAAACACACTCTTAGGTCTGCAGACCGTCAACACTACACATTACCCTGAAGCCGGACCATTAATAGCTTTATCCCGTCATGAGAAGCACCATTAATAGCTCTATCCCGTCATGAGAAGGGCCATTAATAGCTCTATCCCGTCGTGAGCCGGACCATTAATAGCTCTATCCCGTCGTGAGCCGAACCATTAATAGCTCTATCCCGTCGTGAGCCCGACCATTAAATATCCCGTGAGCCCGACCATTAATAGCTCTATCCCGTCGTGAGCCGAACCATTAATAACTCTATCCCGTCGTGAGCCGAACCATAATAGCTCTACACATCATCAACACCCTGGAGCGGGACCATAGTAGCTCTACACATCATCAACACCCCGGAGCGGGACCATAATAGCTCTATCCGGACATGAGCCATACCATAATATCTCATGACTTCTTTTCACCTATATCATTTCATTTTTGCAAATTTACATTTATTTTGAAAATTTGTTTCATATATGTTTGTTCCTAAAACTTTTGCTTGTTTTGCAAGTACTGGCGTAAAAGGGTGATTTTAGATTGCAGAGCATCCGAAATCATTCTGCGTCTCGACACGTGTACTTTGACTTTCTGGTTTTGCAAACCTCGCCTCAATGTGGGGGCTTCGTAGACACATAATCGTGTCTTCCCATTTAATGGTCCAATGATGAACATATACCGCGGTCTTAGTTGGCACGACCCAATGGAGGAGCAGTCCGAATAACCAGGCAATATGTGTTTTGAAAAAATATTATAAAAGCCCAATTAATCATTTATGACGATTATTTGTATGTTTAACGCGTGAAATTTTTAAAGTCCATTTTAAAAGCCCAACTTAATATTTATTGTGTTAATAAATATTTTCTGAATGTTTATTGTTTTCATAAATAGTTTCTGAATATATATTGTTTTAATAAATATTTACTGAAAAGCTTTTATTATTAACTTTTACCCATAAATCAGATTTTCAACCGGGAAGAAATGGCATCTTAAAAGCACGCGTAGAATAAAAAAACGAATATTCTTGAATTTGCGCTGTACTCGGCGGCTGCGCTCGCCGCGCCACGTGTGTCCAAAGACATATGCCGATCGCGTCAGGCACGCCAATGAGCGCCTGACACGTGTATTTATCTCGTCATGAGCCGGACCATTAATAGCTCTATCCCGTCATGAGGCGGACCATTAATAGCTCTATCCCGTCGTGAGCCGGTCCATTAATAGCTCTATCCCATCATAAGCCGACCCATTAATAGCTCTATCCCGTCGTGAGCCGTACCTTTAACAACTCTATCCCGTCGTGAGCCGGACCATAATTGTTCTACACTTCTTCAACACCCTGGAGCGGGACCATAATAGCTCTACACATCATCAACACCCTGGAGCGGAACCATCATAGCTCTATCCCAACATGAGCCGGACCATAATAGCTCATGACTTCTTTTCACCTATATCATTTCATTTTTACAAATTTACATTTACTTTGCAAATATGTGTCACATGTGTCTGTTCCTGAAGCTTTCGATTGTTTTGCAGATACCGGGTACTTCGACTTTTGGTTTTACAAACCTCAGTCAAAGTGGGGGCTTCTGTAGACAGATAATCGTGTCTCCCCATTTAAGGGTTCAATGATGAAATATACCGCGGTCTTCGTTGGCATGGCCCAATGGAGGAGCAGTCTGAATAACTAGGCAATATGTGTTTTAAAGTAATATTATAAAAGCCAAATTAATCATTCATGATGATTAATTGTAAGTTCAACCCGTGAATTGTTTTTTAAGTCCATTTTAAAAGCCCAACTTAATATTTATTGTTTTAATAAATATTTTCTTAAAAGCTTTTTTTATTATCTTTTACCCATAAATTAGATTTTTAATCCGGAAAATTCGGTCTTCGGATTTTTAGGGATAAAAATGGCATCTTGAAAGGACACGTAGAATAAAAAACGAATATTATAAAATATGCGCCGGACACGGCGGCTGCGCTCATTGGTCAAATCGCGTCAGGCGCGCCAATGAGCGCCTGACACATGGACTTGTGACTTACATAGAGTCTTGTGCCTAGCGCAAGCCTTGTGTGAGACGCAAGATAAAATTTTATCTATTTGAAAACGCGTTTTCATGTGCAACGTTTTAACTGGACGGACCACGTCAGGCAGGCCAATCTCTGCTTGATGCGTGTCCTCGCGCCAGCCACGTAGGACTGCGCCTGGCACAGGGCTTGTGTGGAGTGCACGTTCTGTTTTGCCTATAAATACGGGTTGATTTTCTCGAATCAGAGACGGCTTCGATTTATTAATTTTACGCACACAAATACTCTCGAAAACTCCGAAATATTATATTCCTCCAACACGTTTAATCTTCCAAATCAATTATTGTTCCTGATCCTATTATATTCTTGGTTCCAAGATTGCTTCGCATGAAGGTCACTACGCACTTCGATCTAAACCGCAAAGGTATAATCCTGAGTGTTGCTTGCAGCCTAAAGATCTACGGTTCCCTGATTGACACTTGGGCTCATCAGAGTCGTACACGTGTCCTTCTTATAAATCAAGAAAAATAATTTAACCCTTGGGTTGCCCTCAGTAGGGGGAAAAGGCCTACTTTTCTGGCCCAAAAGATAGTCAGAGCCCAGCCCCTTGATTATGGCTTTAAGTGATTGGTTGATAAATTCTCACAAATCATGGTCTGCCACGTGTCATGATCTGATTACTTAGTCAATCAGATGCCACCATTCTACGACAGTTTTTAAGGATAGCTGTCATCTTGCCATCACTATAAATACCCCTGAAATCAGGAGAAAGATCATTCAATGCAAACAGTGCAAAGTTACTATGTAAAAATACTCTCTCGCTTTCTCTCTCTAGATCTACTTTTTGTTTATAACTCCTGGTATCTGACTTAAGATTCAGAGGGGGAACCACCACCCAAACCTCTAGGGTGGGTCCCTTTTTGCAGGTTCGGAATCGAAGCTCAGCCTTGGACTAAGTTGATTCAAGCATCGTTGCACAAGTCTCCAAGTGAAGAACATCTAAAAAAAACTAGTTTACTTGCTAGACAAGAAAGCTAAGCCTATAGATTACTTGTTGGACAAGAAGTGGACAAAACATTTGGCGCCGTCTGTGGGGAGACACAACGATGACGGATTGTCAATCGTCCAACGTCGCTAGAAATGGAAGTTTTCAGATCAATGTCGAAGACACGGTAGATCATGAGAGACCGCCTCGCGGAAGGGACAGACCTCCGATTATCATTAATGTCCTTAGACCAAGCCGCCACTGTCATACAGAGAATCTTAACGTCCAAAGGATCGTTGCCCACCTCGAGAACGTCTTGAATTACTTTCAGACTAAGATGGCAGCAGTCGTCCAGGAACAGATTAAGAGCAACATGCTGTTTTTCCATCATAACCCGGAGCCAGCCGCTAACAATTCAGCTCCTTTTAGGGTACGTTCCCAAGAATACCGTCCAGGTCCTAGTCGACCTGTTCGTCAGGAACCCTCCAGGAGGACGGCCAGAGGAAAGCAGTCAGAGGGCAGTGATCAGCGAAGGAAGATGGACTGGAACCTGGTGGTGAGGACCCAGGATCATGTTCGTCCAAGCGGGCACCGAATGGAAACAGAAGCCAGGGAATATCTAGAGGCGAAGAAAGCTGCTACATTACAACGATCAGCGACAGGGTCCACACCATACTTGAGGGACCCTCCTTTGAGGTTATCGTCCAAAGCGGAAGGACGAAGTTTAAGCCTCTCTCTTGATCATACACGACAAGAGAAGACGGTGGTTCAGCCCATCGTTTATAGGCGTCCAGCACCTGCAAACACATCGTCTGATCCTGTGCTAAAGGAATATCGTAAGGAGTACATACCCATTGAGGGACAGCTGGGAGCCCTCCGAATTAACTGGCCCACTCCATTCTCGGCCAGGATCATGGAGGCGCCCCCCTTTCCAAAGGTTAAACTCCCTACCATAGAACCTTTTGATGGAACAACAGATCCAGATGATCACCTATATGCTTACAAACATCAGATGTACGTCCAAGGAGTAGATGATGCTACTTGGTGTAAGAACTTCCCAGCAACTCCGAAGGAGTAGCTCAGAAGTGGTTTCACAATCTTCCGCCCAATTCAGTGAACAATTTTACTGAACTCAGTTTCTTATTTACAAGTCACTTTGTTGCCAATAAGCAACAGCAAAAAACAAGCATGCACTTAGGGAAGGTCGTCCAAGGACCTAAAGGAGCTCTTAGAAGTTTTGTTAAGAAATTCAATCTTGAAGCACTTCAGATTCAAGATCTTAACGTCGGGGTGGCCTTTGACGCCTTTATCAGGGGTCTAAGGCCAGGAAGTTTTAAGTTTGATCTTGTTAAGAAGAAAATCACCACTCTTGCCGAGCCTTTAAGGGAAGCCGAAGCGTTTATACATGCCACCGAAGTGTGTGCCGAGGCAAAACATCCCGAGTCCAAGAAGCCTGACGACGTTGCTCAGCCAAAGAAGAGCAACCCCAAGAAGGCCGAGACTTGGGCCACAACCTCCACAACTACTTCGCCCAGAAGATACAAGAGGAAAGAGTTTGAGCCTTCTTCATCCATCCCATCGAATTCAGCAAAGACCAATACTCCATTCTCATGGAGATAAAGGATCAATATGAGTTGAAGGCTTCAGCTGAGATGAAGACTCCTTACAGAAATCGACATAGGAGCAAGCATTGTCACTTTCACAAGGACTGTGGTCATGAGACTAATGAATGTAAGCACCTTAAGAAGGCTTTGGAGGATCTAGCTCGAAAAGGAAAAATGAACTCCTATTTGCCTCAAGGGGGAAGGAAGCTTCAGAGGAAGGATAATAGGCAGACTAAGAAGAAGGAGACTGAAAGCACGGACGAGGATGTTGTTCTCGTGATATCAGGAGGATTTGCTGCTGGAGGACGAACCAATAGAGGGCACAAAAACTACCTCAGGGAGCTTGGCCAAGTCTTACTAGCTGATTAGACAAAGACCGAGCCCTTCCCAAAAGTAGTGGTTAGTGAACAAGATAGGGGCAAGCTGAGGACCCCCCATGATGATCATTTGGTTGTAGAAAAGAAAATAACAAACTTGAGAGTAAGAAGAATTCTTATTGACACCGGAAGCTCGACGGACATCATTAGTGCTGATTGCTTGTCCAGATTGAAGTTTGATGAGAAGAACTTGGTTCCCGTCGACCATCCCATCATAGGGTTTAGGGGAGGAATCATCCATCCTATGGGAACCGTTACATTGCCCGTCCTAGTGGGAGAGAAGGATGCCTCTAGGACTCTATTTATCAAGTTCTTGGTGGTCCGAGATTTGATAGGCTACAATGTCATACTTGGACGGCCAACTTTGAATCATGTTAAAGCTGTAATAGTAACTCACTTGATGCTTATGAAGTATGAGTGTGATGATGGTAAGATTGGCACCTTGTATGGAGACCAGCAGGCGGCTAGGGAATGTTACCTAACTACCCTCAAGCGGTCATCATGGAAAGCATGCAATGAAGACCGACGATGATCGGTGGCGGACGAAAAACGCCCTCGAAATCGGGAAAGATAAGACGAGGGTTGCCGCGAAAGGAAAACGTCTGAAATTGTAAAGGACCAAGTGGCCTCGTTGAAGATGGCACTGAGAGTCCTCGACGCCTCTCGCTCCCTCAAGGAAAATGTCTGAGCATCTCCCCAGCAAGAAAAGAAAGTATGAGCCCGTCAAGGAAGAACCTCCTTCGTCTCAAGAAGTGATGGCCATGATGGGACTAGCAATAGAACGTCCAGAGCCAGTGGAAGTCCCAGAAGATGTCGGTTTGGATGAGACTCGGCCCGTGAGCGAACTTTGAAGATTGGTTCTTCACTCTCTTATGATTTGAGGGGTCTTTTAATCAGTTTGCCAAAAGAATTTTGGGACGTGTTTCGCTTATTGGGTTAAGAAATGCCCGGAATTGATCCGGAGATACCGTCCACCGACTGAATGTTGATCCAAATCTAAAACCAGGTTCGTCGAAGAAAAGACATTTAGGACCGGCTAGGAATCGAAGGTCGACCAGAAGTTCGAAGTTGTTAGAGTCAAAATTCATCAAAGAAACCTATTATCCGTAATGGATAGCAAATGTGGTCATGGTGCCGAAGCCTAATGGCACTTGAAGGATGTGTGTAGACTATACTGATCTCAATAAGGCTTGTCCCAAGGACAACTTCCCTTTGCGCAAGTTGGATCGTCTAGTGGAATCCACAGCCGGCCATGCTTTGCTAAGCTTCATAGACGCCTATTCAGGTTTTCATCAAATCCCCATGTGGTTGCAGGATTAGGACAAAACGTCTTCTTTACTGAAAAAGGAATGTATGGCTGGTTGAGAATGCCATTCGGTCTACGCAATGCTCCGGCCACATTTTAAAGATTGATCAATACTATCTTTCAGCCACAGTTGGGAAGAAACATGGAAGCATATATCGATGATATGATAGTCAAGAGCCGGCAAGAAGAAAGTCATGTTGGTGATTTGAGAGAAACTTTCGAAACTCTCAGGAAATACAAGCTAAAGCTGAACCCCAGCAAATGTGTCTTTGGAGTTTTGTCGGGGAAGTTCTTATGTTTCTTAGTAGATCAGAGGGGAATAGAAGCCAACCCCGAAAAGATCCAAGCTATTCTAGATTTGAAATCTCCGTCAAAAATAAAGGAAGTTCAAATGATCGACGGGTTGCTTGGCGCCGGTGGACGTTTCTTGTCTAAGTCAGGCGACAAGTGCCATCACTTCTTCACTACCATCAAGAAGAAGGCCAAGTTTGAGTGGACAGCAGAGGCTGAGCAAGCGCTTCAGCAAGTCAAAGATCACCTTCGGCAGCTGCCTAGGTTGGTCAGTCCAGCCGAGGAGGAGAAACTGTTTGTATATTTGGCTGTGTCCACTCACGTTGTGAGTGCTGTTCTGTTGGCTGAAAGAGAGTTCGTGCAAGTTTCAATATATTTTGTGAGTCATGTGCTCAAGGATGCGGAAAATAAGTACACTCTAGTTAAGAAGTTTGGATTGACCCTCGTCATGGCCAACAGAAAATTAAGGCCCTATTTCCTGGCTCACAATATACTCGTCTACACTGACAAACCTTTGAAGCAAGTTCTGCAAAAGATGGAAGCCACCGGACGGATGTTAAAATGGGTCGTTGAGCTCCACATGTTCGATATATCATTTGAACCAAGGAAAGCCATTAAGGGGCAAGCCATGGCAGATTTCATAGTTGAGCTTACTCGGCCAACTATAGAGCCAATATCTGATCCTGCTGAAGGAAGGAAGCATTGGACGCTCTTGGTTGATGGGTCGTCGACTGTCAATGACTGCGGGGCAGGTTTCATTTGTCAATCTCCGGAAGGAGACAAGTTTGAATATGCGCTAAGATTCCAGTTCCAAGCGTCCAATAACGAAGCTGAATATGAAGCACTTCTAGCTGGAATCAAAATGTGAAAAGCGGCAGGAGCTCTGGAGATTGAGGCCAAATCGGACTATCTCTTGATCGTCAGTTAAGTCAATGGAGACTTTGAATGTAAATAAGCATCGATGGGCAAATATATGCGTCTGATCAAAGATGAGATTGAGCCTTTGAAACGATTTGTTCTCGACCAAGTACCAAGGTCGAAAATCATCAAGCGTATGCTCTCTCAAAATTAGCCGGGACTACGCGAAGGTGATTCGCCAAGAACAAGTGTTTTGGGGAAGTTAAACCCAAAAAGAGTATTGACCAAGAACAAATCATGTTTCTTAGCCGAGGGCGCTTGGATGGAGCCTATAATAGAATACAAAAAAAACGGACGTCTGCCTTCAGACCCTATAGAGGCCAAGTATGTGAAGGCTCGAGACAAGTGGTTTGAACTTTGGGATGAGACCCTTTACAAGAAGTCATTCAATCGTCCTCTCCTCAAGTGTATCACCAGGGAAGATGGTCTAGAGGTTCTAAAGGAACTCCATGAAGGTGCTTGTACATCTCACATTGGGGGAAGAGCATTGGGAGAAAAGGCTTTAAGGATGGGGTATTACTGGCCTACCTTAAAGGAGGATGCTCTCGTCTATGCAAAGAGGTGCGACAGTTGTCAGAAGCATGGAAATCTGCATCAGAAGCCGTCCAATTACTTGACTCCTATCTTATTCCCTTTGCCCTTTGCCAAAGTGGGGCATGGATATTCCGGGGACCTTTTCCCATAGCCGGGCAAAAGAAGTTTGTAATTGTAGCGGTGGACTATTTCACTAAATGGATAGAGGCCGAAGCCATGCGAGGTATAACAACAAACGACGTCAAGGGTTTTATTTGGAAAAACGTTATCACTGGTTTCGGCATGCCACACTCCATCGTCTTTGATAATGGTCCATAGTTCGAAATGCCTAAACTGAAAGATTGGTTGGCAGAAGGAGAAATCAAGGCTCACTTCGCTGCAGTCGCCCACCCACAAGCCAATGGGCAAGTAGAGCCCTTCAACAAGATTCTATCCAATGGAATCAAAAGGAAGTTGGATAATGCCAAGGGACAATGGGTTTAAGAACTACAGCTAGTGTTATGGTCCATCAGAACAACCGCCAAAAATTCTACATGGGAAACACCCTTCATGTTAGTTTATAGCACTGAAGTCGTCTTGCCAATTGAGATTGAAGAACCCACCCCGCGAGTCATGTTGTACAAAGAAGATGCCAACCGGCCGCATTACGCACGACTTTAGATCAAGTACCGTATGTCGTGGGCAATGCCTTGCTAAGAATGCAATTGTACAAGCTGAGAATGGCTCGGGAGTTTAACAAGAAAGTTGCTAGATGACCACTCAAGGTGGGTGATCTTGTTCTAAGGAAGATGGAGGCGGTTGGACGAGCTAAAGAACAGGAAAAACTAACACCAAATTGGAAAGGACCTTATCTGATTGTGCAAGAGCTGCGAAGCGGAACCTTTCGTCTCCAAGATCTGAATGGACGAGCAATACAGCGGACTTGGAACTCAGATACTCGGAAGAAGTACCACGTCTAACTCACTCCATCGTCAGGAATCTAGCTAGTAGTTTGTAGTCTCTCCAAAGTGCCACGACACATGCTAGAAAAAAAAAATTTGTATACATGTATCTTGGCACTTTGTCAAGCAAAATTCATATAATACAATTCCAACTTTCTTATCGCCTTTGTTTATTTTTACCAAGTTAGTTCACTTTGGGGGCATTAAATCAGTTACTAGTCTAAAAGTGACAATAACTTGGACAAAAATACAAAAACAATAGAGCGTCAAAAATACTCACTTCTCCGCCGAATATCACTCCTCGAAGAGACCGGCCAAAGTGTAACAACACATAAGTGGCCAACAAATTGACAAAATCTCTAGTAAGGGAAACGTCAAAGTCTCTAAGAGAAAGCTAACCCGAAATAAGCCCTTAGTAACGGATACTTACTTTCAAATACACGGACAGCTTAGTAGTAAGGACCATAGTAAGGGATCACTACTTCCGGACGAGTGTTGCTCCCTCAAGGAAGCCAGCTAAGACATGGTTTGAACATGTATCTAAAGCTCGACCTTAGCAATTTCAGCAGGCTTGGCCAAAGTTAGCCGCTCTCCTTCTTGGACTATGGCTCGTCCATCATATACTATTGAGCTTAGCCCAAAAAGGGGGGATAAGACAAGCCTATAGGACGAACTAAAGCGATAAGGTCGTCTAAAAACCAGGACGAACTAGGCAATAGATGCCCTTGTGATGGTTCAAAACTGCAGGACGAGTGTTACCAACTCGAGAAAAACGGCTAGAACGTGGCTCGTCCACAAAACCGATATGTAGTGGCCGCTTTTCACCTTGAGGCAAGACTCGTCTGATAGAGACAACGGTCCAAGTTTCAAGGACGAATCTCAAAAAGAGTCATGATCGTCCAAGGATAAGGAAGGCAAATTTCCCTTACTTTTATTTTGCAAACCGTCCAAAATGCTTGTACGAGTCTCTTTTTATACTTGGATGCATTTTGGAAAGATTCTCGACCGTCCAAGAGCAAGGACCAGGGTTGACAAGCTTGCTTTATATATATTTTATAGACCGTCCAAAAGTCCAGGACGAGTCTCTTTTTCTACTTGGATCGTCTATAGACCAAGACGTTGCTCTCTCTTTAGACATGTGTATAAATCGTCCAACATTCAGGACGAGGCTCACTTTATACTTAGTCGCAATTGGAATGCAAGAAAAGAAAGGACAAGCAATTGGCAAAAAGCCTTTTCATTTATATTTGGCAAAAGAAGAAATAAAGCTACGGCGACAAACAAGCCAAGAAACTTAGGAAGTTAACCTAGAACTAGGCGTCATCTTCAGCACGAGTTTCTTGGTCGCCTTCAGGGGATTCTTCCTCTATCACAGCCTCATCGTCCGAGTCTATGAATTCCGGAGGCTCCTCGGCACAAACCATGGCTCGGTGAACGATCTCTTGGAATTCCATACGGCGAACGAAGTTTGGGACCTCACTAAGCTCGGCCAAAGATCTCAAAAGCTTTGACGGCCCGCCTTTCGACGCCTCAATGACCTGAGCCAAGCCTTCTTTGGCGTCATCAAAGGCCCGGGCCGCTTCCTTTTGGAGACGGGCATTCTTCGCCCTTAAGATGATATTCTCCTCCTCGCTTGGACCGCGGCTAGAAGAGCTCACCCTTTGACTCACCGAGATGGCATCTACGATCATTTTCGACGATCTTGTTCCGTATACAGCTGGTTAATGGTAACAAGATATTTCTTGTTCTCGGATTACAGGGTTGCTGATCTCTTCTCCAAGGCCTCCAAAGGACTAACGATGGAGAGTGTTAGCCATCTCAATGTCATGGATGGCCTTGTCGCCTGCCGTTGTAGCAAGGTGGACGAGCTGCTTGTTCTCCTTTCTAAGCTCCCTCGCCCACTCTTCAGTTAGCATGCTGCGAGCAAAAAGCTGGATTAATGAAAACCAAACAAGTCATTACACGAGTTACAAAAAAGAATAAATTTGTACAAGTATAAAACAAAAGCGGCAAAGCAAGTTATACCTCAACAAAGAAGTTGAGACATGTAGCCCACATGCCCGGCCGATGCTCCCCTTAATCCTTTGATATAGGATTCAGGGTAACATTTGAAGAGCTCCTGCTTAAGCCGGTCTCTTTCTACTTTGGACATTTTAGTAAAGGCAATATAAGACTCCTCGTCCGAATCTATGGTGGGAGTAGCTGACGGTAAAGCTGGTCCTTTGCTCTTATCTGAAAGAGGGGGGGCGTCAGTTATCTTGATTGGAAGGAAAATGACTTGTCTATTGGACAAACTCAAGGACCGTCCGCCGACCCGCATCGTGCTAACTATGTTCGGATAATACGACTTACCAGACGAGATGGATGCCGTCCTAACAGCTTGGCTACCGGGCCGCTGAAACCCGGGTATTTCTCAGTAGTCGTCTCCGGCTCCGGAATCACCAAAGCTAAAGCCGACTCTCGTTTGATCTCAGTGAAATCCGCAGGAAGAACGTCCAACTGACCAGCAGGGTCAGGACTTTTTTCCCCCTCGGTAGGGACAGCAGCGGAAGGTTTCTTTTTCACAACCTTGTCCTTTGGCGGAGGCATGGCTTTTTCTCCAACTTCACCGGCAGGAGTAGTCTTCTCCGCCCTCTTCCTGTTAAAGCGCTTAAGCTGTTTTGCTGGAGGCTGGTCCGCGGCCGCTGTAGGCCTCTTCTTGGACGAAGATGAGTTCCCAGGTGGAAGTTTGTTTGTAGGTGCATTTTTCTGCAAGAAATGAACAAGTTACAATAATGGTCGTCCAAAGAGCAAAAGCTATAAAAAGATTATAAGGCTTCAGACAAGAATCACCCAATGAAGGAAGGCGTCCTAGAATGGACACCTCCTCTACTAAGGGAACCTCGTCCAAAGAAATTTTTGCACACAAATGAAGGTGATGCAAAGAAAAGGCCGTCCAAAAGAGGATGGACTAAAATGACTTCCGTCCAAGGAATTAAAGTCCCTCAGAAGAGAAGGCCCAAAGACTGATAACAAACTTGGACGAACCTAAAGGGTACTTGTCCAAAGCCGATCAGCATCTCAGACGAGACTGGCCCAAAAAAGGTGGACGTCCACGCTTGGACGCCTTCCTTCTTCGGGTGATCCTCGTCCAAAGACTGATAACAAACTTGGATGAACCCAAAGGGTTCTCGTCCAAAGCCGACAAAGATCTCGCACGAGACTGGCCCAAAAAAGGTGGAAGTCCATGCTTGGACGCCTTCCTTCTTCTGGTGATCCTCGTCCAAAGACTGATAACAAACTTGGACGAACCCAAAGGGTACTCGTCGAAAGCATTTTACTTGGGAATATGAATGTATACCTCTATCTTCTGCCAACCGCAAGCCGGCGGCGACCAAGAAGTCGTCACTGTCAAACATTTCCTTTAATGGATGGCTGGCCGGGCCTGGAGTACTCCTTTATTCTGAAGTACTCCACTACCTCCTCGTTAAAATGATCCTCCAGCTCCAGCCAGGACTGCTTTCGTCCGGTATTCGTGAGGGCTCAGTTATAGATACAGTAGCCCTCCGTGGCAGTCATTGGCCGCCCTTAGGTAGATTAAGTCGGCCTTCCATCCATGCATCTTTGACGGCTTGCCCTAGGCAGTTAGAAAGCCAGGGCGGTTGTAGATGATGAGCCATGTTCCATCCACGACACCAGGAACCTTGGCCGCATAATGAATATGGGTGAAGGCTTGGATAGAGAGAGCCAGGCCGCGCAGCTCGCATACGGCTATGAACGTCGGGACGTTGGGCCGCATCGGGAGCCGCTGGTTGTGGCCGATGTTGTAATAGCGCATCACTTGTTCTATAAAGTCATGGAGCGAGAATCTTAATTCCGTGTCCAATGCTAGCTTGTAGACGGCGAAGTGGTTGACAGGAGCACTCAAAATGGTAGCCTCCTTATTGGGGATGACGAAAGAGAAGCCCGGCATGGGCATGAAATTGGACAAATAACTAGGGACCGGTCCTATTTTCTCTAGCCATTTGCGATTGGCCAAAATGACTGCGGGGTCCGAAAGGGGACCTAAGCGTTTCCTAGTCTCAGACGAGGTAGTGGAGGCTTCGTCCGACTCAACGGCAGCGCCAGAGTTACTACCGTAATTGTCCTCGCCCGTTTCCTCCATATCGACGTCCCGGCCAGAAGGACTGGCCTCAGGATTTAATTAGGAGTCTTTAAAACTGTGGTCAGGGGAAAGGAGGCCCCCCATAGGCCCATCACTTTGGACCTCCCTCGCCTCATCTGGAACTCATCCAGTAGATTCCTCCATGTCTGAACTATTTGATGGGATTATTACCTTTCGTCTTAGACGGGCCGTTTGCTTGACGCGCGCCAGATTACCCTGCACAGGTAAAGACTGGGTCGTCTTATTTTCTCGGCCAAATCACAAAAATATATATACTCGGCCAGAAGAGGCCCAACTCTAGAATGTGCCGAAGAAGAAGCACTCTCGGTTCTAGGGTGAAGACAAGCTCCTTGTCGGCTAGGATTATTTGATGAAGAAGATTCCATTTTATTGATTTTCAAAGAAAGAATAAAGAATAAAAAAAAAACAAGCAAAGAACAAAGGAAAGATACCTGATGAAACGCCTGGACGATAGTCAGAGCCCAGCCCTTGATGGTGGCTGTAAGTGATTGGTTGATAAATTCCCACAAATCATGGTCTGCCACAAGTCATGAACTGATTACTTAGCCAATCAGATGCCACCATTCTAGGGCAGTTTTTAAGGATAGATGTCATCTTGCCATCACTATAAATACCCCTGAAATCAGGAGAAAGATCATTCAATGCAAACAGTGCAAAGTTACTCTGTAAAAATACTCTCTCACTTTCTCTCTGTAGATCTACTTTTTCTTTACAACTCCGGGTATCTGACTTAAGCTTCGGAGGGGGAACCATAACCCAAACCTCCAGGGTCGGTCCCTTTTTGCAGGTTCGGAATCAAAGCTCAGGCTTGGACTAAGTTGATTCAGGCATCGTTCCACAAGTCTCCAAGTGAAGAACATCTAAAGGATGCTAGTTTTTTCGCCCTATGCAAATCCCACGTGCCGTGCACATTTGTTGTGTGACACGCAGTCTTTTCGTCCCATGCATATAGGTCTTCTGACCACTATTCGCGTCAACAATTTGCGTCAATTAGTGAGTCTTAAGCGTAGTACATCCTAAACTGTTGATATAGTTAGTGCATCAGTCTTCGCGTCTTGAAATTATACCAGATTTATCAAAATATCGTCTAAACTGTCACGAACACGAGGGTGGGCTCAGCACGCTAGACGCATGAGGATGCACCTGACGCCGTTAGCCTGCGCCACATGCAAAATTGCTACATGGCGTATTGTTGTGCATCTCTCGTTTTCCGTCACTTTAGCCAATGTGGTGATCAATTCCGTATAATACTTCGTGCATTCGAGTCATTGACTATTCATAACATTTCGTGTTTAACTTCACCTAATAAAAAAAAAGAGAGAGTTTTTGTTGTCTATTAGAGTTCTATCACCATTAGGTCTCATCTAGGTGCAAGGTCGTGTTTTCTTTTTTTTTTGGAGAAAGTCGGATATATCTATTCTCCCCAACAAATTATCTCATCCACTTCAAAAACTCTATCTCCACTTCCACCCTTTTCCTATTACATATCTTTTTTCGAAAATTCATCCTATCTTTCCATGTATATTATCCATTCTTTATGTTCAAACCATTTAGGATTCCTTTTAGTGTCCATCTTGTTGTAAAAGTCTCATTTTATTAGGAACTCGAGCTGCACTAGAAGTCTATCTAGCCCATATGTCTAGGTTCATCCAGTTTCACTCCATTTAGAGTTCTTAACCTCATCTAACTCTGTCCATGATAGGAGTCTTCATTCGCTTGAGTGCCATCCATTTTAGAAGTCTATAATCCATAGAAAGTCCATGCATAATAAAGGAGTCTAAATCCATTACAATTCCATCCATTTTAAGAGTCTAGGTCCACTAGAGTTTCATTCACTTTAGGAGTCTAGGTCCACTAAAGTTTCATGCACATTAGGAATCTAGCATCCTTGAAAATTTGTTCAAATCTAGAATTCTCACATCATTAGAAGTCGGTCAAGTCTAGGACTACATTCACACTAGAATTCATTTGCATTGCATAATCCATCATTCATACACTTCATGCATAACTACAGTTCATAGGCATGTAGAAGTCTCATTGCATTCATACTCTCCGTTCCAGCGTATGCATTCCGCATTTAGTAGTCCTGAACTACAAGCGATCTGATTCCCTCTTTTGGGATATGTAGGCAGCCTTTACAGGTTCGAACGCATAGATTGAGTCATGCATACATGCATTAGGGTCTAAGTTCATCCAAAAGAGTCATGCGTACATTCATTAGGTCTAGGTGCATCCAAAAAAAAATCCCAAAAAAAAAATCATCATGCATTCATTTTCGTTCCTAGAAGCTCGACTTTTAAATGGAAATTCTTTTCAAACTCACATCACTTTCCTTTCTCTCCATTATCACTCCATTTCTAATCTCCCTTTCGATGATCCATTGTAGGAATTATACAATATGTCAAGCGCACCTCAAGAACAAGTTGATGAGTTAAAGGGGGACACTCGTGGACCTTGTAGCACGTGTTGCCGTACTAGAGGCACGCACAAGGCACCGCACGCTTCATCGTAATCACGATCCGACCGACAAAGGATCAATGAACTACATGACATCACACAACATAGTCCGCCGATAAACCTTTACATCAAATCAATCCCCGAAAGTTTGTCTTGCTCTAGAGAAGGCGAAAGAAATATTGATGATTATCCTAAAGCCCAAGCACCTACTGAGATACATTCCAGACCTTCACCAACGCCTACCATGCCTAGCAGAAAGCCTAAGGGGGAATTCATATCCTTACATATGAGTTATGGTGCTATGTTCGAGTATCTTCATTTTAGAAAGTTGCTCTATCCTATATGACCCACTCCAGATCCTAAGAAAGACAGAAAAGGGCCAGATTGGGATAAAAACGCCTATTGCAAATGCCATAGTGTTCCGGACATAGAACTAACAATTGAAATAGATTAAAGCACCTCATTCACGACATGATAGAAGAGGGAATACTTCCGATTCTCTCGAACGAAGTCCCAAATAGAATAGGGGTCGCTGACATGGGTACAAAGGATTAATTAAAACCCCGACGGGCACAAACCCCATTAAAGATGACCTATACTGAAATCTTTCACCAACTTCGGGTTAAAGGTGCGATTGCCCAATTAGACCCTTAGAAGACCCATCTAAAGAGCAAAGAAATCTGAAGTTGAATGAGGGCTCCTATTGCAAATATCATAGGGGCAAAGGTCACCCAACAGAAAGATGCACGAGCCTTCAGGCAATCATCCAAGACATGATCGATGACAAAAGACTCCAATTGCTATTCGTCCCAGACTACAAAGACGCAGTCCCAGTCCCCATAGCATATATTCATTAAAGCACTTGCACTTGCTTATGTCCAATCAGCACAAAAAAATAAACTTCTTCTCTTTTTGTTTAGAAGGAGACCTCATTATGATTGAAGCAACAAAGTTGTCTTGTCATGCGATGTAGGAGTCTAGACTTATGATTTCATTTTTTGTTTCATCTCTCTTATTTTTCCAAAGATAATATAAGATTTCCCTTTTATTCCATGTACTCATCATTTTCAATTAATAAATGAGTATTTCTTTCTAACCTACCACTAATGAGCATCAACGAAAATCACGATTGTCGCCTTAAAGGAAATGAATTTCTAATTCTCATGACTATTCTTATAAATGCAATGAACATAACTGGCATAAAAGAGGCATCCCCTCCTTATCATCCATTTCAACCTAAATGCATAACACCCCTCTCCCTTTAACCTACCTCATGTGAAGTACATTCGACAACAACACAATGTAAAGGGCAAGTAAAAAAAAAAAGAAAGCTAAAAGAGATGATACATAAAGTGAAAAATATATATAAGAAAGAAGTGTTGCAAATAAGCCCGTCAATAGCTTTGTCCAAAATACTTTCTTTCCAAAACCTTAAAACCTTCGATTCTAAACCTCCAACTTCAAATCTTCTATGATAAACCTTCTTAACAACCTAAACCATCCACATTTCAAGACAAACCAAAGCCCGCTCGGTCGAAAACCCATAAGGGCGACATAGGCAAAAGTCGTCACCTTCTCATTCATTATCCCGAACTACAAATGGTCCCGATTTTGCTAAAGATACGTAGGAAACCTCACCCTAAGGTCCGACCGCTTTTTTCAAAACCAAACCTACATCATTATCCACCCTTGCCAAATACCTCTCCTAAGCTAATGCCTAATTCATTGCAAATGGCTTTAAAGCAAAATGGTAGGCCACCAATTAAAATGCTAAGAGCTACGACTGGCCTGATTCCATCATGGATACGTAGGCAACCTCTTTTGAGGCCCGACCATTTTAATTCAAAACATATTTTCAAGGCTCGCCTACGCCCATGAGAAAAGCGCTATCGCCAAATCATGAATTTTCAATGCTCATCCCTACCTTTAGAACTAGACTGAGATTTGAACCTGCAACATTAGCTTACCTCATTGCGTGAGTCGATTCATTATGATTCTGCCTTTTCTTATTCTAATCACTTCCTTTTTCTAAGCCGCATTATTGCTTCTAAGCCAACCTTAGTATAACCTTTCAACACTCAGCTATATGACTGCGCCTTATCCTTTGAGTGTTCCTTTCTTTGGCCTTTATTGACTTTTTCACGTTAGGAACCCTATATGGAATCTTTGGTCGAAACTTCCGCTAAGCGTGACGAGATATCTTCAAAATCAAGTAATCAAGTTGGATGCTTCATCAACTCCATCTTACTGGGGGCTTCATCACTGGCTCAAAGACAAGTCCATATTGAAGGACTTCATTACGAGTCCATATATGACATCTTGGGTTTTAAACCCGCACAAATACAACAATGCACCTATTCACGGGCTCACTTAGGCCCTTGACATACAAACCTCGAAGCATATACAACTCAAGCGCTACAAAAGCTCGTTCTATAACGTATTCCAAATCGAACATATAATCTATTAACTGCATAGAAGTTCATTAGGCTCCATGTGCACCCTGATCAGGATTTCATTAAGAGTCCATACAAAAGGTTGTGGGCTCCAGACCCATACAAGATCCTAACTATTTTATGGGATCACTTACGCCCGTAACAACTACAACACATATCGCATTAAACATAACTTACATGGATCATCCTTTGGGGCTTCCCCTTTCTTCTCTTTCGAAAACAGTTTTCTAAAACGAAAATTTGAGCTTCTAATGGAACGATCAAATCATCAAATCATAACATCTGCATTAGTGTCATACCTCTACATTAGTGTCATATCTCTACATTTGCATTACGTATCTGCATCGTCCAAACATTGTGTCAAGCATTGCATCTTTCCTCCCTAGCCATAGGATTCTAGCATCAATCATCGAGTCACACACACAGACATGTATGCACACACGATAACACCTTGAAGTCTAGAGTATTAGAGGTCACTCTTTATAAGTCAAGTCTTTTCCTATCCATACTTCCTACATTTTATATTCATTTTTAAACCCACCCACCCAAACTCTTTTTGCTCTCCTTTTCTTTTCTTTTTTTGTTGGCAGAAGGTCGACTACGCTCTATTCAAACTTGCTTTAAACTGAGCCAGTCGCATTGCATTCATACATGCATTTTTGGATATGAGTAATTGCTAACAAAATCTCACCAACAAACATGGAAAAAGAAACAACACCAATGATCATATAATTTTTGAACAAAATACGTAATACATATACAAAATATACATCATCATAAAAGTGCAGGCCACAGTACACAAGAGCAACGTAATACATACATCTAAGAGGAAGGTGGATCCCCGCTCCCTCGAAGAGGAGTCCTCTCGGTTCCTCAACCTGCACCCCACTCGACTCGCCTACATGATAGCCTATCCCGTGCTACATGAAAGGAGGCATAGGCGGAGTCGGTCGCATGGGAGACAGCTGCTGTGTCCCCAACATCTGTTGTTGCATCTGCAACAACTGCATCTGTTGCATCTGCTGCACCTGCTGCATCTGTTGCATCCGTCCACATCGAAGAAGGCCCAGGGCATGAATCGGGCCTCGCCACCCCCCATGAAATCCATATTGCCAACGCCGAACTGTCCAGCCAACGGACTCATTGGAGGCCTCTCGTAAGTCGACTCTCGAGGAGTAAGAGTTGAAAGCCTAGGATCGGGTCGACATCCTCACCTCGGGACGGGGCCCACTCTCTTGAGGACGACGCCGCACAAAATGTCACAAAGCATTAGCAAAACAAGTGCAACAAAGTAAAAAAACCAAAGCACAATATCTCGCCTACCCGGCCGTGCACGTCGATGCGGCGACAGACATATTCCTCTTCGCCCGGCCATCCCATGCTTCAACCGAGTCAACCACTCGGAGAATTTGGACGACGGCCTCCCGAGGAACTTGGAAATAAACAAAGGCATAAGTCACTACAAGCAAGATAAAATGAAAGTTCCTTACTTTCATCACCTACGGAGCTCACATGGACGGGCATCGCCAAACAAACGTAATGGGCAACATCGATCATCTCCTCAACAAGCCGAAATCTCCAAAGGTACGTAATTCTCATATCCGAAACGAACGAGATACGAGCCGCATCGCCCTCCCGGCAAAAGAAAGAAAGCAATAACATTCAACACTTTGATCATGTCAAAATAAACAAAAACAAGCAAACTCAATGTGCATGCCTCGTTGAACTTGACAGGAGGAGCCAAGCGAGGTAAGAGGGCAGCCTGGTAATCGCGATCACGAAAAACAAAGTCGTGATAGCTCACGCGAAGCGTCGCTCCTTCCTTGATAGCCTGAACAAGAGCATCCTTGTCCATTATAGTGACAGGGGGGTCATGAGGCACCAATTATAGCCTCGTCCCGTCGTGCTTACATGTCACCCTCTCACCCGCATACCACACAAAGTGTATGACTCCTCAAAAATGACCCTCTCACGGGTCGAGTGCGAGCTCTATTAGCCCAATATGGCATCTTCAGAACGACGCCCAAGGATAAGTGGTAACCTGAAAAGCAAAGAAAAGTTAACATTTTCTACATACACCAAAGGACAAGGTTGATTCACTACGATTACCTTGTCGTCCCTGACTCGTCAGATAGCCTTCCGGACACTCTCCACAGCACCATATCGCGTCATCCCGCGCTCCGCCTAGGACATGCCGGTAGGAAATGCGAGGTCACAAACGCTTTCCGGGGGAAATCCCGAAAAGTACTTATAAAACCAGATCTATAACAATAAGATCACCTCGCCGATCAAGATAAAGAGACAAAAGACGGACGATGTGTACAATCATACCTCCAGAAGTCTCCATGGACCAAAAAGAGAGACTGGTCCACCATCACTCAACCGCCCGCAAGCAAGACGCATGATATACAAAATACCGCAATAGCCCGCCAGCCCAGTCATAGGTCGAAACGTGAGACAACTCTTTGAAGGGCTTTAGGTCTGGAGTCGAGACGCGCGATCCCCTATGAGTGCGCAACAGCTCGATCTCGTACCTTTCGGACTTTCCTGAGCCAGGCAAAGTCAAAAGTCCTAAAGTGACGAGTAGTACCCTCATCCTGCAAACGTAAGTACAGTTAATAAAGTGCCTAGGCTTTCATATAAAATGAGGTCGGTATAAGACGGATACTTAAGACGCCTGAGAACGGGTGGTACAAAATATGATGCTCAGAATCAAAGTACAGATGATCGGGAGTCCACCTCACGGCCTTCCACGCCCTCCTAGATCTTGAAGCTGCCCAACCATCATCCTCCCCTCCTGAATCTTCCGATGACATGCTAATCGGATTGAACATCACAAATTAAACTAAGAATCAAAGAGTTCCCGACTCTAAATTACCAGATTTCATGAATCGGTAAATTCTAAAAACCACTTCAAAGCGTCACCACTACATGAGATTCCCATAATCCATTTCACACAAAGAAAATAGATTCATTGCCTAAAACATGATTTCTACCAAAGAAAATCATCACACATTCAATGTTCCCTAAGCATGTTTCTAGGTTCCATACTTGGAAGCTATGCTAATCCTGATTCTGAGATTCATGATCTAAGAATCATCACACACTCAAAGTTCCCTAAGCATGTTTCTAGGTTCCAGACTTAGAAACTACGGATCTATAAATTATCATCGCATGCTAAATTCCCTAAACATATTTCTAAGTTCTGGATTTAGAAATTACATTAAGCAATATAATTCTAGAATCATGATCTAAAGAATTATTTAACAATAAACTTACATGAAACGACAATCAAACTCGTGAAGAGCAATAAAACGCCCGGAAAAAACGCCGGAAATTGCCGAATCTCGTCTGAGCTCGCTGAAAATCGCAGAGTTCACCGAAAACTCACCGCAAAATGTAGCCCTAAGCTCGCCGTCATGAGCCTAACGCACTTGACCAATGAGCCGGACGCACGTGGACTTGTGGACTTGAGACGCATGATAATATTTTATCTTTTTGAAAACGCGTTTTCATGTGCAACGTTTTAATCGGACGGACCACGCCAGCGGGCCAATCTCGCGCTCGACCGATCGGTCCCCTAGGTATCGTTACTTCCTATGGTTCCCGGTCAAGAATAAAATCACTCTAGTCTAACTAACTAGCCTAGCAAGGTAGTATAGCGTAGTAGGGGTCGTATACACAGAGAAGCAAGGGGTTTTACACTTAGTTCGAGATGCAATCAACTGACGGGAGTAAAAAAGGGGGTTTAAATAAACAACTAGACTAACTAAGGAAAAGAAAATAAGAGTGATTAATCAATGAGACAAACATTAGGGAGAGGGGGAATTATGGAACTCACAACAACAATTTCAACAACATTTGGAAGGCAATGGTTCAAATCTATTGAAGGTCTTGGTCCAACATCAAGTGTTCACTCTCGCACACCTCTCAACACCGCCTACCCAACCCAGCTTATGAGGTCGTGGACTACCCATCATCAAGTCATCACTAATATCAAGCTTGCTTTCACATAACCCAACATTAGCACAAGATTCAAGCATAAAGGTGATAAAGTTTCATCTTTAACAATAGAATACCTTGATTCGAGCATCAAAAGAACACTCACCAAAGCCATCCAAACATCATTCAAAATCATCACAAAGTCCCATTATCCCCCTTCCCTAGCTAGAAATCTAGCCTAGGAAGGAGGAGAACATAGTAAGACTAGTAAAAGCAATAATAAAAGGAACAAACATACTAAAACTACTAAGCATTATTAGTGAAAACGAGAAAGATTGAACTTTTGAACAATAGACTACTAGGACTAAGCAAAGCAAGCATAAACTAATTTAAACAAGCATAAAACTAAACAAATAACCAAAAATAAGCTAGGAAATAAGGATTAGAGACTAGAAATTAACAAAAGATTGATGCTTTGATTGATAAAAATGAAGAACAAATGTTGAGTTACAACTTTCTGTCTCCTAAGAATGTGTTTTTCTCTCTCTAATTAACCTAGAAGAATGTGCTCATTACTTAGAACCCTATTTTCTCGGAATCAAAAGATTTCCCTAAATGTCTTAAGAGAGGGTATTTCTACCCCTCACAAATACAATTTAAAATAAGGGCAAACAAAGGAAAAAATCGGGAGCTGAACCATTCGTAGCTCTCGCTCCA
The DNA here is from genome assembly GCA_947646795.1 of Beta lomatogona. Lineage (NCBI taxonomy): Eukaryota > Viridiplantae > Streptophyta > Magnoliopsida > Caryophyllales > Amaranthaceae > Beta > Beta lomatogona. Next base: position 873,174 of record CANSNZ010000540.1, on the reverse strand, counting down.
TGCGTTAAGCGCGAGCTCGAACTTAATGAGAGATATCTCTGCAGCAGTCGAAGCTCCCGCTCGATGCGTGGAGCACGAGCTCGAGTAGTCGAAGCTCCCGCTCCATGTGTGGAGCGCGAGCTCGAGCATAGTGGGAGATATTTCTCGCAAAGAAGTCGAAGCTCCCACTCCATGTGTGGAGCGCGAGCTCGAGCGCCGAAGCTCCCGCTCCATGAGGCCGGAGGGCCGCCTTCAAATTCTCGACAAATGGTTGTATGCGGGGGAACTCTGAGCTCCCGCTCTAGAGCCGGAGCGCCGCCTTCCTCGGCATGGTTGTATGCAGGGGGAACTCGGAGCTCCCGCTCCAGAGATGGAGCGCCAGCTTTGGCTCTGCTTCTACTCTTCTCTGCAATTTGAAGCTCCCTCTCTCCGTCCAAAGGTTCCCTTTTGCCATTCCAAACTTCGACAATCTTAATTAGGCCGCTACGAACCCTAAAAGAAGAAAAGAACAAGTCATAGCATAGGGTGTTCACAACATTCAATCTTCGCATGAAGGGAAAATAACCTACAACTCCCAAAAAAGACTCAAAATGCATGAAGCTAGTAGAATCACTAACATTGAACAAAGCTAAGCAAAATTAGCATAAAAATGGACTAAAAAAGGGCTTAATGAGGGGGAAGGGGCCATTAAAGAGGCCTTAAAAGCCACTTATCAAACTCCCCTAGACTAAGTCCTTTGTTCGTCCTCGAATAAAGAGAAAGTAGTAAAATATGTACACTAACTCACTTTCGTAGGAATCACGGTCAATTTTAGCGTAAATGACAAGCCCTTTAAACCTCAAAGTCGCCAAGGAGGACGAGTGTGCTCCGTAAGGGTTTTCTAAGAGTTTGACCCACAACTCTAGATCTTAGAATCCAAGGCAAATCAAAAATAAATAAACCAAAGAAAATAAAAATGTGCTCAAGTGAGATTTTGAAGAGGAGCAAACACAAATGGATGCAAGAATTTCTAGACACTAAAAGTAAGCATGCTCAAAGATGTCCATAGGTTGATTAAAACATACCATACACTAAGCATAGAGAACTAGATAGAGCACATTTCCTCAAATTCTACAACCATAGATACCGCGTTCTCTCAACTAGTTTCAAATTCGCCATTCAAGGTAGCTTCTCTAAACTTCGAAAAATGGAGCCGATAAATGTAACAAGAAATAGAATAGGAGAAGGTTACTCGACATCTCGACATAGCACACTCGCTCAATAGGCTTGATTCCAATCTTCCACCACCGACAATGACTCAACCCTCTAAGGTCAAAAGGACTTTTTGAGGTTAGTAACGTAGGCTAGGGGTCAAGGGTGTGAATAAATTTGGATAGTGGTACTCAATCCTAATATAGTGAAGTCTTAATAGGAGCGAACCAACCTAAATAACCATGAATCACAAATCATATTCAACCATTTAGGGATAAGGTTCCCCCAAACTTATTCACAAACATAACAATAAAAGAACTATTTTTGGATTTTCTTTCTATTTCTCCCTTTTTTTCTTTTTTTTTTTTTTTTTTTTCATTGTCCCCCGCCTTCTTTGACTTTGGGTGGATTTTTCTATGAAGTTGCAATTGCATTTATTCAAGAATATACCCAAATTTTCCACTATACCACAAGAATTTCAACATTTTCCTTTCCCATATTTTTTTTTTTCAAATATCACTGAAGACTTTCGCTTTAACTTCATGATTCACTACAAGGGTGATAAATAAAACAAGGAGGCAATTCGCTTGTACTGAGGTATCAAAGAAAAGGATAAGGCTCAAAGGGTTAAGAGGAAGGGCAAATGCAAATAAAAACAAAACCAAGAAAAAGAGAAAAAAAAACACAAGAATAAAAAAGCCTAAAACTATAAAAATAAAAATAGTCACCGAAATGAACGCCTTTATCTTTCCCTAGAGTGGCTCGGTCGCGATCTAAGATAGATTAGAGTCAAATTCTTGATAAAAGTATGCAATGTCGAGGATCCATGCACTCAAAATAGATGAAAGTCCTCACATGGGATTATCAAGCAAATGCTACCTTTAAGGTTTTAAATCACTAGAGAGAGCAACACCATCATACCACAATCCATGAATTAAGGTCTTGTGCTCTCAAAAAGTTCTAACCGCTACCTTGACATAGAGTTTCCTAAAATTAACCATAAACATCTCAAAGCATGCGGACTTCTAACATTTAGGAATAAAAGCATTCCAAAGAGTGGAGCTTCAATGATATTGTTCTCAACTCAAGAGCAAAAGAAATAATTAAAAGAAAATTTTGCCTTGATTCATACGTTTTTTTATTTTTATTTTTTTTCTGTTTTTTTTTTTTTCAATTTTTTTATAGCAAGAGATGAAAGCAAGTAGGTAATGTCACATAATCAGCACAATCACAAAAATTTAGCACTTAAACCCAGGTGGTGTTCATAACCACCAATGTAAAATTAAAGACAAGCACCCTCGAACGATCATCTTCTATCCTAAACTATCCTAAAACTGAGCAAACAAGTAACTACAAGGGAGTTGGAACGATCTCACCCATCATTGAAGCAATAAAGGCCAAATGCATCTTCAAACCTTGACTTCATCTCTGAATACTTGCTATGAAAGGTTATCAACTCAAAAGAGAGATTAGTTCCAACACTTAGCCGATTTTCCTTTTCCTTTTCCTTTTCCCCGCACACATACACAACAAACCATACCTTATGGGGGTTAAAATTAGCCCAAAGTGAGATGTAAGGCTTAGCTTGAAACGCGAATCAACTATTGGTTAGATAAGCCGAGAGGCCGTGCCTCGTATTTCTCAATCAAACTAATATCCACCCTCCTTCGGGGAAAAATCCTCCGGATTTTACAATCCACCAAAACAAAATCAAAATCAAAGTTCAACAATAACAAAATATAAACAATATACACAAAGGTGCTTGATTTATGGTCTTAAGCTAGACCTCTTCATCCTTCTCAAATGGCTTCGGGAGATGAGTCGGTTGGGACCGACTCGAGCATCAAACAACCAAGTTTTCCAATTTGTTCCTTATCGAAATACTTCTTGATTCTTTTGGCATTTACCATGAACCTAGCTCCATCCTCACCTTCCAATTCAAACGAGCCATAGGGAGTGACCTTGGTGATAGAGAATGGGCCGGACCACTTAGACTTCAACTTTTCGGGGAAGAGACAGAGTCGTGAGTTGAATAAGAGAACTTTGTCGCCAACCTTGAAGTCACGATCTTTTCTCAACGACTTGGGAGGAGGCTTAGAACTCTCCCCTTGGCCATGGTTTGGATCAATGGGAGCTCATCTTTGCTTTCTTGGGAATCCGTATGAGCTTCATCACGTTGGGCTTCAATCTCCATGGCCTCTCTTGATTTGACCACCCCCCTCATCATCTTGGAGGGCCTCAGAAAACGTATCATGTCTCATGCTTTGTACCCTCTTATAATGAACAATCTCCGATTCCACCAAGTATACTCTCCACACCTTCTCCACCATAGGTTGCTTCAAGGTTTTCGAAAACTAAAACACAACTCTTTCATCGGCCACCTCACAAGTGATCGTGTTGTTCTTGCAATTAATCACGGCTCCTATTGTTTTAAGAGCCTCTCTCCCAAGGATAAGAGGAGTATGAGGGTCCTCCTCCATATCCATTACAATAAAATCACAAGGTACAAAGATATTACCAACTCGAATTGGTATATCTTCAAGTTCTCCACAAGGTAGCTTAATTGAGCGGTCAGCCAATTGAATTGTCTTCCTTGAAGCCACCATCTCAAACTTGAGCAACTTTGAAATGGACAAAGGCATCAAGCTCACACTTGCACCCAAGTCGGCCAATGCTCCCTTGGTCTCAAGATCTCCCAATGTCACCGGAAGAGTGAAGCTACCCGGATCTCGTTGCATGGGTGGCAATTGGCATTGCAAAAGCGCACTCACTTGGTGAGGAAGAGTGATGCATTGTTCATTGAGCTTTTTCTTGTTGGAAAGAAGTTCCTTGAGGAATTTTGCATAGGATGGCAATTGTGACATAGCCTCAAGGAAGGGAATGTTGATTTGAAGACCCTTCAACATGTTCATGAACTTGTTGTACTTGTCATTCAACTTTCTCTCAACTATCCTTACGGGAAATGGTGGGGGAGGATTGAATCTTGATGGTTGGACATTTGTTGATGCTTGTTTTTCTACCTCAACCTATTTCTTCTTCTCAACACCCTCTTTTTTGATTTCATTTTCTCCTTTATCCAGAACTTGTTCTCCTTTCTCCTCATCCTCCTCTTGTTGCACCTCTTTAGGTCCTTTATAGGATCATCCAGACCTTAGGGAGATGGCCTTCACATGGTGGTGGTTTACGGGATTCGGAGTAGGTTGACCGGGAAGCTTCTCATTTGAGAGTTGTGAAACCCTCTCCACTAGTTGGGCAACTTAGTTATCAAGGATATATTGATGAGAAGTGGTTTCTTGGAATTTTTGATCTACTTTTCGCTCAAGGTTGCTCAACTTTTGTTCAAATTGTTGAGGAATGTTTTTGATGTTGTCTAGGATAAGAAGGGTGTCCTGGAGATGGACCACCTTAAGGGTTTGAGGTGTTTGGGAAGGTGGTTGGGGTTGGTTTGAGAATTGATTTTGTGGATGGGGCTTGTTGAAGTTGTTTCTAGCATTTGGATATAAATAGGGAGCTCCTTGATTCGCTTGGTTGTTGAAATTGGTTGGTCCCCCATAGTCATTGAACATCGGATTAAGATTGGGGTTAGGGCCTCTCCAATTATCCCTTTGATCCCTTTGATTATTGAGATAACCCATAGCCGCCACATGCTTGGGGTCCTTACCACCACAATAAGAGGTGTCGTGGTTGGTATCCCCACAAAATGTCACATGAGAATGAGTTTACTTGCCGAGATGATGAAGAAGAAGCTTGCTCTTTCCCTAGCTTCTTGTCAAGAAGTTGCTCCATGAAAGCTTTGAGGGACTCTTGGTCGAGCTCGTAATTCCCATTAGCTTTTCCTTGGCTTCTTCTCTTACCACCCCTTGAATAGTTGCGAACCACATCCTCAATTATATCTTTGAGTTGAGCTTGGAAAAACTTTTCTCAAATGGCCTCCGGCTCCCGCATCAAAATTGGCTCTACTAATGGGATCAAGAGCATCATAGAAGAATCTAATAAGTAGAGGCTCGCTATACTCATGATGGGGACAAGCTCTAACGTACTCATTGAATCATTCCCAAGCTTCACTAAGAGACTCATCCGATTCTTGTTGGAAGTTGGAGATCTTCCTTCTCATTTCTGCGTCTTCTCCTCCTATATAAACTTCTTTAGGAAGGCCTTGGCCACCGCTTTCCAAGTGGTCAAGGAATTTTGCTAGAGATTCTTGAGCTACCTATAAGCCTTTCCAGCCAAAGATTGTCGAAAGAGATGCATACGGATGTACTCTTGAGTGACTTGGTTCGTTTGGACCATGGCGCACAACTCAAGGAATCTATCAAGATGCTCAATGGGATTCTCATGCGCGGCTCTGGGAAATTGCTCCCTAAGCACCATTTGTGTATAATGTGGCTGAATAGTGAAGTTTGTAGTAGTGGCGGGGAGCAAAATGCCACCGGTGAGCTCATAGTCCTCCGGATTACCAAAGTCTTCAAATAGAGACTTGTCATCTTCAGCCATGGCTTCACTTGCCTCGCTTGAGGAGTCAAAAAATATTTCTTCCTCCTCGGTTTGATGTTCAAATAACCTCCGAACTTGCCTCAAAGTACGGTCGATTTCCGGGTCAAGAGGAGTGGTAGTAATACCTTGAGATCTACTTATCATTCAACAAAGCTAAGCACATGGTTAGCAATGGCAACACAATAACCGTAATGAAAGTAAAAAGCAATTGATGGGCAATAAACTAAGTTTAAACAACACGTTGCTTCCCCGGCAACGGCGCCAAAACTTGATCGGTCTCCTAGGTGTCGTTACTTCCTATGGTTCCGGGTCAAGAATAAAATCACTCTAGTCTAACTAACTAGCCTAACAAGGTAGTATAGCGTAGTAGGGGTCGTATACACGGAGAAGCAAGGGGTTTTACACTTAGTTCGAGATGCAATAAGTTGACGCGAGTAAAAAGGGGGGTTTAAGTAAACTACTAGACTAACTAAGGCAAATAAAATAAGAGTGATTAATCAATAAGGCAAACACTAGGGAGAGGGGGAATCATGGAACTCACAACAATAATTTCAACAACATTTGGTCGGCAATGGATCAAATCTATTAAGAGTCTTGGTCCAACATCAAGAGGTCACTCTCGCACACCTCTTAACACCGCCTACCCAACCCCGCCTATGAGGTCGTGGTCTACCCATCATCAAGTCATCACTAATATCAAGCTTGCTCTCACATAACCCAACATTAGCACAAGATTCAAGCACAAAGGTGATCAAGTTTCATGCTTTAACAATAAAATATCTTGATTCAAGCATCAAAAGAACAATCACCAAAGCCATCCTAACAGCATTCAAAATCGTCACAAAGTCCCATTATCCCCCTTCCATAGCTAGAAATCTAGCCTAGGAAGGTGGAGAACGTAGTAAGACTAGTAAAAGCAACAATAAAAGGAACAAACATACTAAAACTACTAAGCATGATTAGTGAAAACGAGAATGATTGAACTTTTGAACAATAGACTACTAGGACTAATCAAGGCAAGCATAAACTAATTTAAACAAGCATAAAACTAAACAAATAACCAAAAATAAGCTAGGAAATAAGGATTACAGACTAGAAATTACCAAAAGATTGATGCTTTGATTGATAAAAATGAAGAACAAATGTTGAATTACAACTTTCTCTCCCTAAGAATGTGTTTTTCTCTCTCTAATTAACCTAGAAGAATGTGCTCATTACTCAAAACCCTCTTTTTGGAATTAAAAGCTTTCCCTAAATGTCTTAAGAGAGGGTATTTATACCCCTCACAAATACAACTTAAAGTAAGGGCAAACAGCGAAAAAAATCGGGAGCTGAACCATTCAGAGCTCCCGCTCCATGCATGGAGCGCGAGCTCGAACTTAATGAAAGATATCTCTCGCAAAGATGTCGAAGCTCCCCGCTCCATGCGTGGAGCGCGAGCTCTAAGCAGTCGAAGCTCCCGCTCCATGTGTGGAGCACGAGCTCTGAGCATAATGGGAGATAATTCTGCAGCAGGTCAAAGCTTTCGCTCCATGCGTGGAACGCGAGCTCTGAGCAAGTGAAGCTCCCGCTCCATGAGGCTAGAGCGCCGCCTTCAAATTCTCGGTAGAATTGGTTGTATGCGGGGGAACTCGGAGCTCCCGCTCTAGAGCCGGGAGCGCCGCCTTCAAGTTCTCGGCATAATTGGCCGCATGCGGGGAACTCGGAGCTCCCGCTCCGAGAGCTGGAGCGCCAGCTTTGGCTCTGCTTCTACTCTTCTTTGCAATTTGAAGATCCCTCTCTCCATCCAATGGTTCCCTTTTTCCATTCCAAACTTCGACAATCTTAATTAGGCCGCTACGGAATAAGAACAAGTCATAGCATAGGGTGTTCACAACATTCAATATCCGCATGAAGAGAAAACAACCTACAACTCCCAAAAAAGACTCAAAATGCATGAAGCTAGTAGAATCACTAACATTGAACAAAGCTAAGCAATATAAGCATAAAAATGGACTAAACAAGGGCTTAATAAGGGTGGAAGGGGCCATTAAAGCGGCCTTAAAAGCCACTTATCAATGACGCGTGTCCTCGCGCCTACCACGTAGGACTGCGCCTGGTGCAGGGCTTGCGTGGAGCGCACGTTCTATTTTGCCTATAAATACGGGCTGATTTCCCGAATCATAGACGGCTTCGATTTATTATTTTTATGCACATAAATACTATCGAAAACTCTGAAATATAGTTCGAATACAAAACACTCAACCACTTTCAATCTTCCAAATCAATTATTGTTCCTGATCCTATTATATTCCTGGTTCCAAGATTGCTTCGCTTGAAGGTCACTACGCTCTTCGATCAAAACCGCATAGGTATAATCCTGAGGGCCCTTGAATAATTATATTTATTTTATTGAAGATACTAACCTTTTCTTATCATGATGTAGATTCCTAATTAATAATCGCGTCCGTTTGTAAATACTTACCTCTTTTCTTATATTTTTTGTATATAATATTCATGGTATTATGATTGTCCTACATGCCTTTTTATCACCCACGTGTTATTATGCTAAATAAGATCTAAAGAATTGTTCTCATTAATTTAGATAATTTGGACAACCTGTTAGGAACCTTGTAAAATGATTGTATAATAACTGATCATTAAATAATTAGTCTTTTTGTGTGTTTCCTGAACCCATCTAAATTAATTATTTTAGGGTGCTTTAAAATGTTGTTTGATAGTGCTATTGCATAAAATCTGTTGTGAATCGTTATTTAGTATAGGCCAGCAATGGGCAATATAGTTCCTGACTATATTGTACCCTCACCCCCGAACTCACTTTTTGGTTCCTGACCATCTAAGGAGTCATGACGGGGAAATCTACATTGGATAAATCCCTAAGATGTCCCTTCCATTTTAATATCCAATTAGGTTTACGATTCTTCACTAAAGAATCGTTGGCGACTTCTTTCAAAACATATTTTTTTAATAAAACCTTAACAATGGGGTAGTCAAATAAACGCGCTCACACAGCGTGTAGACATTAAAGGAATAAAAAATCCACGCCTACAATTTGGTGACTTCACTGGGGAGGATTTTAAAAAAAAAAAAAATTCAAATGAGTGGGTGAAACTGGAAAAATATGATTCACTATTCTTTTTATGCCTTAGAATAATATATTGTTTTACATGTGCATGGCTATTGTTCAGCCACCATAAGGACAATCTACCTTGCCTCATTAGCACATGTTCTATGCGTGAGGTCACCCCCGGAGGGTTTGCGCTTTGTCCTTCCAAAAAGCTTCTTGAGCGATAGTGTTGGATCTTAGTCATAAGTAAACCTGCCCAACTATGGCATTGTTCTCTTGTTCCTGACTTGAGACAGGAGTGCGTCGTACACGTGGCTACCTCTTTAATCAGGGGTACAAAGCGTGGGATCAATCTCTTAGTCATAGACCCTTTCAGCCTTAACCTAAACCTGGCCAATAGTTCGATATCGAACTGGACTTTAGGTTGAGAACATTTGCATCCATGTTACTTGGCATTTATGTGTGATTCCAATTTTTGCCTGATCATATTTTATTAACATGTTGATATGTGTTGCGCCTAAAAATAATACAATTTGCGTCTAAAAACTATCGTTGTTTTCGCTCGAACATTCGTCAGATTACCAATCTGCGTGCCACAGGGCATTGCGCCAAACGCATTCGATTGCGCTTGGCGCAACACTCCCGCACCCGCACGTAAGCCCGCGTGCCGCGCACATTTGTTACGTGACACGCAGTCTTTTTGTCCCATGCAAATTGGTCTTCTGACCACTGTCCGCGTCAACAATTTACGTCAACTAGTGCGTCCTAAGCTTAGTACGTCCTAAACTGTTGATATAGTTAATGCGTCAGTCTTCGCGTCTTGAAATTATACCAGATTTATCAAAACATTGTCTAAACTGTCACGAACACGAGAGTGGGCTCAGCACGCTAGACACATGAGGATGCGCCTGACGCCGTTGGCCTGCGCCAGACGCACACTCTGTGCCACACGCAAAATTGATGTGTGGCGTATTGTTGTGCATCTCTCATTTTCCGTCACTTTAGGCAATGTGGTGATCAATTCCGTATAATACTTCGTGCATTTGAGTCATTGACTATTCAGAACATCTCGTGTTTAACTTCACCTAAAAAAAAGAGAGTTTTTGATGTCTGTTAGAGTTCTATCACCATTAGGTCTCATCTAGGTGCATGAACGTGTTTTTTTTTTTTTTGGAGGTCGGATATTTCTATCCTCCCCAACAACTTATCCCATGCACTTCAAAAATTCTATCTCCACTTCCACCCTTTTCCTATTACATATCTTTTTTCGAAAATTCATCCTTTTTTTTCGATATCCTATCTTTCCATCCTTTTTGTGCACATCATTTAGGATTTGTTTTAGTGTCCATCTTGTTGTAAAAGCCTCATTTTATTAGGAGCTTTAGTTGCACTAGAGGTCTATCTAGCCCATATGTCTAGGTTCATCCAGTTTTACTCCATTTAGAATTCTTAACCTCGTCTAACTCTATCCATGTTAGGAGTCTACATTCGCTTGAGTGCCATCCATTTTAGAAGTCTATAATCCATAGAAAGTCCATGCTTAATAGGAGTCTAAATCCATTAGAATTCCTTCCATTTTAGGAGTCTAGGTTCACTAGAGTTTCATTCACTTTAAGAGTCTAGATCCACTAGAGTTTCATGCACATTAGGAGTCTCGCATTTAGTAGTCCTGAACTACAAGCGATCTAATTCCCTCTTTTTGGATATGTAGGCAGCCTTTACGGGTTCGAACGCATAGATTGAGTCACACATACATGCATTAGGGTCTAAGTGCATCCAAAAGAGTCATGCATACACTCGTTAGGTCTTGGTGCATCCAAAAAAAATCCAAAAAAAAAAAAAACATCATCATGCATTCAGATTTGTTCCTAGAAGCTCGACATTTAAATGGAAATTATTTTCAAACTCACTTCACTTTCCTTACTCTCCATTATCACTCCATTTCTAATATCCCTTTCGATGATCCATTGTAGGAAATATACAATATGTCAAGCGCACCTCAAGAACAAGCTGATGAGTTAAAGGGGACACTCGTAATCCTTGTAGCACGTGTTGCCAAACTAGAGGCACAGTACAGGGCACCAAATAGTTTCATCGCAATCACGACTGATCGACAAAGGATCAATGAACTACATTACATCACACAACATAGGCCGCTGATAAACCTTTCCATGAAATCAATCCCTGAAAGTTTGTCTTGCTCTAGAGAAGGCGAAAGAAATATTGATGATTATCCTAAAGCTTAAGCAGCTACTGAGATACAATCCAGACCTGCACCAACGCCCATCATGCCTAGCAGAATGCCTAAGGGGGAATTCATATCCTTACATATGAGCTATGGTGCTATGTTCGAGTATCTTCATCTTAGAAAGTTCCTCAATCTTATAGGACCCACACCAGATCCTAAGAAAGACAGAAAAAGGCCAGATTGGGATAAAATGCCTATTGCAAATACCATAGAGGGAATGGACATAGAACTAACGATTGCATTGATTAAAGCACCCCAATCACGACATGATAGAAGAGGGAAGACTTTCGATTCTCTCGAACGAAGTCCCAAAAAGGATAGGAGTCGCTGACATGGGTACAAAGATGACCTATACTCAAATCATTCACCAACTTCGGGCTAAAGGTGCGATTTCCCCAATTGGACCCCTAGAAGACCCACCTAATGAGCAAAGAAATCCGAAGTGGGATGAGGGCTCCTATTGCGAATATCATAGGGGGAAAGGTCACCCTACCGAAAGGTGCACGAGCCTTCAGGCAATCATCCAAGACATAATCTATGACAAAAGACTCCAATTGCTATCCGACCCATACTACAAAGACGCAGGTCCAGTCCCAATAGCATATATTCATCAAAGCACTTGAACTCGCTTAGGTCCAATCAACGCGAAAAAATACACTTCTTCTCTTTTCGTTTAGAAAGATACCTCATGAAGATTGAAGCAACGAAGCTGTCTTGTCATGCGACGTAGGAGTCTAGACTTAGGATTTCATATTCTGTTTCATCTCCCTTTTTTTTCCAGTCTAATATAGGATTTTCCTTTTATTGAATGTACTCTAACCATTCACTAATGAGCATCAACGGAAATCACGATTGTCAACTTAAAGGAAATGAATTTCTAATTCTCATGACCATTCTAATAAAGGCAATGAATATAACTGGCATAAAAGAGGCATCCCCTCCTTATCATCCATTTCAACCTAAATGCATAACACCCTCTCCCTTTAACCTACCTCATGGGAAGTACATTCGATAACAACTCAATGTAAAGGGCAAGGAAAAAAAAAAAGAGCGAAAAAAATAGAAAGCAAAAAAAGATGATACATAAAGTGAAAAATATATATAAGAAAGAAGTGTTGCAAATTAGCCCGTCAAAAGCTTTGTCAAAAATACTTTCTTTTCAAAACCATAAAACCATTAATTCTAACCTCAAACTTCAAATCTTCTATGATAAACCTTCTTAACAACCTACAACCGTCCACATGTCAAGACAAACCAAAGCCCGCTTGGTCGAAAACCCGTAAGGGCGACTTAGGCAAAAGTCAGGGCACCTTCTCATTCATTAGCCTGAACTACGAATGGTCTGATTCTGCTAAAGATACGTAGGAAACCTCACCCTGAGGTCCGACCACTTTAAACCAAACCAAACCTACATCATTATCCACCCTTGGCAAAGACCTCTCCCAAGCTAAACCTAATGCATGTAGAATCGCCAAAAGCTAAGTATGGGAAAATTTGATAAGTGCATAATTGAGAATATTTGTATTCCCTTATTTTGGTATTTTGTGTCACTATTTTGTCAATGTTTTAGGTGTTTAGATTATTTTTATTAATTTATGATTAAATATTACCTTTGCTAGACTTTGTTATAAATTGTACTAATTAAGCTTATTTTGTGACCTAGGTACATGTAAGCCCATCTTACATCTCAAGACAAGCAAGAGAATAAAAAAGAAAGAAGAGAAGGAACCATATGGTGTACAAAACCCACATCACGTGGGAAGCCAAAAAAAAGAACAAGAAAAAGAAGAAAACAAGAAAGTCTTCTTCATCTTCCTTCTTTCATCTCACGAGCAACAACAACAATTAGGAACCTTTCTTGTTTCCTTTCACATGCACAACACAAGAGTTTCCTTAATTACAAGTGTTGGAAGAGGTTCAAATGGGTATAAAAATACCCAATTTCACATCAATTAGGGTATGCAAGGAAAATCCTAAAAGTTAAAAGGGACATGGAGGCGAGATCAAATATAGGAGCCGGATGAAGGACGTTGCTCGGCCAAGCAACAATGCAGAGTGGCTACTCACATCGAATGAGTCTTTTTATCTATTCTTCTCTTTGTTTCTCATATTCCATGTTCAAAACTTATTTAATTGTATCTTAGATTAATTTGGATGATTGCCATGTTTTAATAGCAATTTAGATGACTTCAAGATTATTTGGTATTTAAATTATACTTGCTCTTAATTTGATTCAATTATAATATATGATTTGCTATCATAATGTGTATTTGATTGAATTTTACGCTAATTATATGATTTAGGCCTAATTCAAAATCATATAATACCATGTAGCAATCAGGCTATTTGAAAAACCTGCGAACATGGTTCTAACTTAATCTAAAGTGTAATTGAATCTGGTCAATTTGAACTTCTATAGGTTTAATTAGGCTAGGATTAATGATGTCCTTCTAATACTCACTGCTTCTAGTTTTTAATTGTTGTGGGTTGCAATCATATTTGCAATTATTATAAAAGTTTAGAATTAATATTGGCCTAGTGTAATAGTGGTTAAAAGTAAGGAAGGGTATGGAGATTTTGCTATCTTAGTCTATACAGTTAATCTATCATATTAATTATGAAGTTATCTTAAGTATGTCTATTATCATGGCTAATAGTCTACATTTGTCTAAGAAATTGTAAACCAAATTAGTTTTTCTTGTCATCACTTGTAGACAAGAGGTTAGGTTCTTTTCTGCTGAGTTCTATTAGTTATTACAATCTTAAACCACCACCCCCCTCCACAATCTATGTAAACAGGCAAATAGTTGTATAATCTTGCTTATCTATGTGAATAGTATCTTTCTTAGTGAAACTTTGAGTTTAGGAACTTTAATAGTCCCTCTGTGGGATCGATCCTTTCTTACCCTTTTTACTACTTGTTAATATTTTTGAAGGACTAAGATAAGTATTATAAATTATTAATTTATGTATAGTAAACGACATGTATCACATGGTTGCTTTTGGCTGGTTTGGACAGTAGGCTAAGTGGTATCTTGAGATTGCATGTGGGACTTAAAGTTTCATGTTTTATCACTAAGTTATGATCCCAATTTAGTCGTTCGAAAAGCTTATATGATACCTTGTTTTCCTGTTTCGATCAAGCTTTAATCATGAGAATTTGTGAGTGTTGAGCTTCGAAATTTTTATGAGGAATTTATGGCAGTAACTTTTGAACTTAACTAATAAATTTTTACCAATTTTTATTAAAACTTGTTTGTGAATTAAGAGGCACAAAAACCCGCTACAAACCGCGTTTCAAGCAAAATTACGTATAGTTATTTAAAAAATAATTTGAGGAAGGATTTATTTATGATTAGATTGGGGAAATTAAAGTAGTGTAATAGCTCAGATTTTTAAGCAGGTTTAATTAGACGCGAACTATGTATCTTAGTTTACTTATAATATTTTAGCATAGTTTGATGATGTTTGTTAATAAAATTTAGTGTTTTCAGACAAAACAGACACTCTATTTTATATTGCAAATGATATTTGCTTATATTGTTTTAGGATTAGTCTTTTAATTTTAGGAAAAAAAAAACAATTATATATGTGTTGAGATGTCAAAAATTATAAGAGTTTCAAACTCTCATTTTTCCTTTTTTCTCATCCGTATCAAGTACAGATGAAGGCAACAAAATTTTATCCCTTGAGCTGTCAAAAATTCCAATGCCTCATCAGATTTTCAAGATTTACAAGTTCTCAATTTCTTCTTATTCATCACCAAGAATTGAAGAAACCCAAAATCCTCAAATCCTCCTTAATCCGTGTTCCCTTCTTCTTCTCTCAATCTTCTCCCTCCTTTGTGATGTTGTGGTGGTGGTCGGTTTTAGTGTTATTTTCGTCGGCGGTGCTCCTGTAGGCATTTGGCCATCTCTCCGGTGCCGGCGCCTCGCCGCCGTTGTTCGCGCATGTTCTTTTTCCATCTCCTTTGCTTGTGCTGGTGGTGTTTCCCTTGCTCCAGTGTTACACCACCGTCGGTTGGTGGTTCTGGATGCTCTAGCAAGCTACTGACACTACTCTTGTTCAACTGTCAGCTTTATTTACTGCTACTTGCTATTGTTGCTGCATGTCCTAGCTCTGTCCTTCGGTTCTCAACTCTTGATAAAAGGGATCACCCAAATCAAGTTTGTTTGTGAAGGTATATCCTCCTTTAATCTGAGGATTCATAATTAGAAATTTATAGATAAAGTGGCTTGATGTTTTTCACTAATAACTCACCTTTAAATTTGATATACCAAAGAAAATCAGCTTATGTATTAACTAGTTTTGTTATACTTGGAACCCAAAAATTAACCTTGCAATTCACTTCGTGTTTTTCTTAATGATATTAGTTCCATTTTGCAACTCGTAGATTCAATTTTCAGAGGATTGATGGTGTTAGTTATTTTAGATTAAATTGTGAGATTGGGTATTAAGATATAAGTTGTACAGGTTATGATAAGCTTATAAGATCATGGGTGGTGAAGAGTGAGTTGTTCTGTAGAGTTAGTTATATTTAATGATAAGGATTGTTAAGAAAGTAAAGAATTCGATTATTTTTGTATCAAAACTTAGTGAGAACTGTTACTAATCGTTATTATTACTTTGAGGTGGTGGTTTAGTAAATTGATATGGAGATAATTTATGGAGTTCAAGCTAGAGTTGGTGATCAAATGCCTATATATTATCTTGGAGGTTTAGCAGAGGATTGTATCGCGGTTGAGGTAACCCTTATATTCAACAAAATGTATTAAAATTCCCACGAGTGCGTTATATTGGATTTTAGATATCATATATCGTTTATAGTCATGGCCATGGTTACAGATGCATCTTTATAAGTTCGTTGTGAATTGCTAGTGAATAAGTATAAAAGAATACTTTTATTCTGGTATTGGAATTGTTCGCAAATGTTTGTGTTTACGTATATGGTTTGAGATATGTTAAAAAGGATTTTGTATTTGTTTTAGCTGGTGTGGTGCCCGATTTTTTACTATCTTAATTAACGGTCTGAATCCACGAAAGTCTCTCATTGGACTATGAGTTTTAGAAAACTTTGAAGTCGCCACCCTATTAATATTTGAATAGGGACAGATTTATTTAATAAATAGTTTCAAAATCAATTTTAAGAGATATCATTTAAAACAATGATGACTTCATATGGATAAGGCTTTTTGAAAATTGGTCTTTCATACCAAGAGATAGGGTTCGGGGTTTAGGTTAAGAGGTGCGAACGTCTGGAACTCGTCTCCTCTTTTGTTCTACATAACGGGCTCTTACTTAATGCGTTATTTTCCATTTTTAAGTATTCATGGCTATTAAAAAGAAAGAAAATCACATAGTTTGCACATATACACATCAACCATTTTTATATAGGACCAATATATCATTTGTACATGGTAGGTTTGAGCACTGAAGTTGCACTACGTACCAATCATTGCGGGATTAGAATCCACTCATGGATCAAAACCATCGTAGTTCGATCTTATGTCTCACCCTAAATGGCCAATTCCATTTGGGAATAAAAGGAAATAGATTATGAATAACTCACCTTTAGAATTAAACAAATCTAATAGGAATAAGGTAATCACTCCAATTAGTGATTGAAATGGGATTAAGATAATCACCTTAGTTAGTGATTAAATATGAAGGATGATCAAGATAATCACCTTAATTAGTGATTAGAAATGGAGGTTAAGATAATCACCCTAATTAGCAATTAAAATTAAAAGGAAATATAATCACCTTGATTAGTCATTTAAAGCAAGACACGTGAAACGGCCTAAAATCAATTCGGAGATCATATTACCAATATTTATGTCCAATTATATGATTGATCCATTTGAATATGGAGAACAAATTTTAAAAAATATGTAGGATGGATCATCATACAATTTAACTTAGTTAGATTTGCAATTTTTTCTCTTAAATGAGATTAGTTCATTTGATTCATATACTATGATATATTGGGCCCAACATGCAACATTTGTAACATTGGTTGCTCATTTTATCAAAAAGAATTGTGGAATTATTTATGAAAATCATAAACAACTCCATGTTTTTTTTCATTAACTAAGTGATGTAATAACTATTTACGAAGAAATTATTATTACAACAATATGTACAAAATCTATGATCTATACCAATCTTCAATCTTGATCTTCACCGTGATGCTCCTTAATCTTCATCCTCTTGAATGGGCTTTGGAATTCATGTTTATTTGTGACAACTTTTATGACAATTTTTATGACAATTAACCTCTTTGATTTTGATTTTTTATGACAATTTTTATTGATTTTTTATTTACATGATAAAATGAGTCATTTTAAGAGAAACTTAAAATTTCATGATTTTTAAATTAACATTTTCGTATCAAGAAAACAATTTTTTTATGAAAGCTGAGTTAATCACTTTATTTCATTTTCCTTATTGCACTTTTGTTCTTGTACTGACTTGTAAAATTCATAAAAAAACTTTCTGTACAAAGCATTAAATGGAGCATGTGATACAACTATGAATAGGTCTGTGAGTTCTTTATATTGTCTCACCATTTGACAAGCTTTTAGTGACAACTTGAATTATGGTGAATTTTATACTCAAACTGGTCAAAACAGAACCTTTATTCAATTTTCCCAATTGAAACCTAACTTATTGAACTTATTTTGAAGTGAATTTTGGTATGAACATTCTAGACATTTAAAAGACTAGAATGGAAATTTTCACTTATCACTAGTAGAATAAATGCTTATTGCTGCGGTCATTAAGTGACCTATTGCGGCGGTTTTGACCGCGCAGCAATTAAGGGCGCAGCAATAGGTAATTAAAACCGCAGCAATATTACAACATATTGCTGCGGTTTCTTGGAAAAATCGCAGCAATATTCATACTTTAAAAACAGACAGTATATTGCTGCGGTTTTTGGGGAAAACCGCAGCAATATTCATATTTTTTATGGAAAAAAGGCAGTATATTGCTGCGGTTTCTGGGGAAAACCGCAGCAATATGTACTGGTACAGGTAAAAAAATTTTTTTTTTTTTTTGCATTTGCCATCAAATTTGAAAGACAAGAACGCTAAAAGAAAATAAAACACTACTGATTGAAACTAATGACAAAAAAATTATTATACAAAATTCAAAAATATACAAATACAAATTGTAATATATTATTACAATATATTTAGTTATATAAATAATACAAAAGATCAAAGAAAAAATAAAAAAAGAACTGTTACAACTAACTGACTAATTACAAAAAATAAAATAAAAACAAAAAATATATTATAAAAAATAAGAAACTGATCAAAAAAAACAAAAAAAAATCAAAAAAAAATCCTAAAACAACACAATTGCAGCAACAAAATCGAAAGAAGAACAAAATCAAAACAAGACCTCCACACCGAACACAGCAGTGCCGAGTACCACACCGGTGGCGCAGCACCACCACCACTTTTTCCGGCGCCCCCTTCCCCACTGTTTTCCTCCGTTTCGTTCTTCAAAATCTGCACCCAGATTTTCGCAATATACCATAATTTTGGCTGTAATTTTCGATTTTTTGGGTTATATTACTCAATCTCAATTGGTAATACGGCATCTATAACTATTTCCTGGGATTCTTGAGGGTTGAATCCATGTTTGAGCAACATTCGATTGTCTTCGTATGGTCTAAAAATGCGTGGGTGTTCGAACGAACGGCAGGCGGCGAAGAACAAACGAACGGCCAGCAGCGAAGAACGAACGACCGGCCGACGAAGAACGAACTACCGACGAAGAACGAACGACCGGCGGCGAAGAACGAACGATCGGCGGCGAAGAACGAACGAACGACCGTCGAAGAAGGAACGATGGCGCTTCAGATTCGAAGGAAGGACGAACGAGTTTGAGAGGATTCGAAGGAAGGACGAACGACTGTGAATTGAGAGAGGAGAGTGGAGAGAGAGGCGTGAGTTGAGAGGAGAGAGGTGAGAGAGGCGTGTGTTGAGAGAGGAGAGAGCAGATGCGTGAATTGAGAGAGGAGAGAGGATGAAAAAACCCTAGCATCTTTAAATATTTTTTTAAGGACATATTGCTGCGGTTTTTATAAAGAACCGCAGCAATATATTAAAACAATATAAAAAAATATTATTTTAATATATTGCTGCGGTTCTTGCCAGAAACGCATCAATATTTTTGGTCAAATAGTCAAAAAAAGTCCGTTGAAATTATATTGCTGCAGTTTTCGGCCGAAACCGCAGCAATATGATTATTTTATATTTTTCCTTTTCTTTTTACGTAATATATTGCTGCGTATGGGTAAAACTGCAGCAATATCACCGCAGCAATAAGCAATTATTCTACTAGTGTATATTATATATTTTTAAGACCATTTTTTTTTGTTTTCTTAACTGAATAGAAAATCAGTTTTCTAGAATTTAGTGATTTACATGAACGTTTTTGTAGAAATGATGTAAAATTGTATAAAATTCATATGAACATGATTTTTATATTTTTAGAAATCCACTGATGTTTTCTTTAAACTTGATGTTTTTAGTTTTATCTAAATGATTTTATTTTATAGTTTATTAGCAAGAAAAGCTTATGTGGTACTAGACAAAATCATTTTTGCAAAACAAAATTGTATGATTTTTACTTATTTACAAAAACATTAGTTTTTTAGAAATTCCAAAGCCTAGTTGCTGGAAACATCTTGCAATTCATAGGAAAAGTATTACATTCTATCAACTATTTATTTAATGCAGACGAAAAAATGAAATAAAGTACGAAATTAAAAACTGACCATAATTACAGCATCACACTTTTTTTTTTATGGAGATGTTTATGCACAACTCTTCTTCAATTTGTTTATGAACACATTTTTTGGTGATGAACAAATTGATTAAGGAAAATCACATAAACAAATTGTTTCCTAAGAGTCTTCCCATTAGAGTTGACTATTCTATGTGGGGTGATTTAAGGTTGGGAACCTATTAGGACTTCCACATACCCAAATCACTCCAAAAATTAAAAAAATGATGACAAGAAACAAGGAGAAAGTTAGTAAGTGATTAAGATGATAATCAAGAAAATAACAAAAGCTCCAACTTTACCTTGCTAGCTCAATGATGCACTTCATTTTGCAAATTTTGCTACCTTTTTTGTGATTTTCTTAATTTCTAAGTGAATTTCTAAATCCACTTAATTACTAACTTAAACCTTTTTTTTGTGTTTTTCTTTTGATGAACTTCTTTGCTTACTAATTACTTTCCTAACTTTTACTTTCTTTTTCTTGAATGAGATATTTTTAGAGGAAGGAAGTGAAGAAGATGAGAGTAGTATTTGGAGAAGTTCTGAAGTTGAGTTGTTTTAAGCTCAACTTGGTTTGCATTAAAAAAAAGGAGGGTATTTGTAGGGAAATGAACTAGGGCTTCAAAGAAGAAGAAAATCATATTTTTAACCCAAAAAATCTGATTTTTCTCATCCTTAATTACTTTAATTACCTCACTTTAATGACCTCACTTTAATGACCTCACCCTAATGACATCATCCAATCTCTTTGGAAACACAAATATTCTTATTCTTTTTGGATTTTCTCATAAATGAGGCAGAATCAAATTTTCAGAAAATATTTTTCCCTAAATATATCCTAATATGTAGAAATGCCTCGAAAAACGTGACGAACAAAGCTGACTGGATCACTGCGCCAAACGCCGGAGCTTGCTCTAGGCACAACTCCGTGTGCTAGGCGCGGGATGCTGTTGTGAGCTAGGCGCACAACTATGCGTCTAGCGCATGATCGTGTGCCTGGTGCACACTCGAATCTACCGGAAAAAAAAAATCTGGATTCTTCCCTCTTACACATAGGATCTGATTCTTATTCTCACTTCTTTTCATGATTCTTATTCCCTAACTAATGGATAAAGGATGTGATTAGTGGATACAGAATATATTCTTATTCTTTATCCAATGAACAATGACTTGGCCATCAAGAAAACTAATCACTACGTGTTTTGGGATACGATTAAAATCCCGGCGCCTAATTGCGACTCGCGTTTTTTCATTTTTCGAAAGACTAACTTAAGACAATTAACAAAGACTCGTCAAATTAGTAAAAGACGAGCATGATTATACAACGAATCATTTTAATCAAACGGTGGCTGTAGTTATTGACTACGACTCACGGAAAATTATATTTTCTAAGCCGAAACTGCATGACTAATACGCAAAAATGGAAAACCATACGACGGAATAAAAGTCGTGATCCGGGGCTAAACATGCATTTGACGGGGCGCGCGCTCCACGATGCATGACGGTTTTCGTTATTTTTATATCTTTTCAAAATCTTTATTTATCCGAAAAAGGGGTTCAAAATTTGGTGTCTACAGAATGCCCCCACATTGGTCGAATTTTGGAGGAAATGATGACCAATGATTGAAAAGACACAAAATTTTGACAGAAAATTTCTTTTCAGATAACATATTCTCCATAGAAAATAGTTATCATCAGTGCTATTTTGAAAAACATGATTTGCGACTTCTGTTGATGTTTTAAGTAGAAATCCTAGTTAATTTTCTAAAATTGGAAATGTGACTTTGATGTCGACTTAGATAGAAAATCCCAATTAATTTTCTAAAATTGAAAATGCGACTTCATCGTCGTCTTAAGTAGAAAATCCCTATTAATTTTCTAAAATTTTAAATGGGACTTTATTGTCGTCTTAGATAAAAAATCCCAATTAATTTTCTAAAATTGAAAATGCGATTTTATCGTCGTCTTAAGTACAAAATCCCTATTAATTTTCTAAAATTTGAAAATGCGACTTTATTATCGTCTCAAATAGAAAATCCCAATTAATTTTCTAAAATTTAAATGCGACTTTATTGTCGTCTTAGATAGAAAATCCCAATTAATTTTCTAAAATTTGAAAATGCGACTTTATTGTCGTCTTTTTTTTAGTCTTGTGAATTTGTCTTCTGTTAATGTGAGAAACTCCAACACTTAACAGGTTGACTCCAGTTTTTTTTTTTTTTACAATTTTTCATGGCCTTGATGACAAGGAAATTATCAAATCACCATCACTTACTTTTTATGACTCCATGTGTTATCATGTCACCTTAAATTAGGACATTGTCAGGTCATGTCACCTAAATGAGTTGACCTAAGGTTATTACCCTACAGATAAACTATGGTGGACCAAACATCATATGGCAAAATTTTATCTGTCTTTTTTCGAAAATCTTTCAGGAAATTTTTCATGGATAATGCTTATTTGCTTTATCGGAGAATGACGATCACTATATAAAATAGATGGATCACGGTCATTATTTTGGATGATCATTAGGAAAAGGTATTGTATCAATGTTCTTGATTCATCATTGACACAGTTTTTTTTATGTTCGACTTCAACAAAAATGGCCATACCACAAATGCTTGGTCATTAGCCATGGTGAAGGATGCTCCTTATAATGCTATAGACAATACTCAAACTTATGAAGAAGCTAATGAAATGGGGAATCGTGAGATAAAACAACTCTCGGGGGTCACAAAGAATTTGGAGTAACCCAGGCAATCTTTTTCTTCTTCCCGCTTCACTGAGGCTCTTATGCCTTTGCTTTCTCTTTCCATCTATTATGACATGATTCATGTTGCTTTCTAATTTTGGGATGAAACTCTTCATGTGTTCTCCTTTGGAGACCGGGAGATTGTGCCTCTTGTTGAAGAGGTCGAGTGTTTGTTAGCCTTACCATCTAATGGTCCATTTATTACACCTAGATCTCCTACAAGGATCTCAGGAGATTTATCAACAATTTTGTATCTTCCTGAAAATCTTCATGGCAACTACCTACAATATAATGAGGTACTTCTTCTTAACTTGTTGTTGACTTTCCAATTTGGTACTTGAAAATTCTCTAATAATGCCAACTATAGGATTGCTAGAGAAAATGCTAGCATTCTTATGATTTTGGGGAAGTACCCTCACTAAATGGTCTTTAAACACATGCCATGTTCGGTGTCTTTCACTTGTTCCTCAAATTGTTAGTGGGGGTCGTCTCGGATAACTTATTATGGGGGAAATGTTTCTTGGCTTAGATGAACTCAAAAGAAAACCCCAAAGTTTCATGAAGGGATGTCCACTAGCCCTTCACTTATGGTTGTTGGAGAAATTTTCTCTCATGAAACCCCACAAGAGTCTTACTTACAAAACTAATCATGTCCGGGAGAGAGGTCTTCTTCCTTTCTTCTATCAACTTAGCAAAAATGGTGGGTGGGAGGATTTTTTCCTGCAGCAAGACATAAAGTGGGTCACAAGCCACCTTGACATTAGTGCCGTTGTATATTGCAATTCTGGTCACAGAGGTGTACCATTACCAGGGCTTTGCCAATTCACTTTCTACCTTCCATTGAGGTGTCTAAGGCAAATTTGTTGGAGACAAAGAACACATACCCGCCCCGGACTCTTTCCAATATGTACCACTTATGAGGCTGATCTGAGTGGTATTTAGAGAATGCTTACTATATGGTAGGGAGCTAAAATTATATCAGCGCTACCTGAACATCACTTTCCACTGATTGATGAAGATTACCTTTAATGGCTTCTGGCGGATATTGGTCAAGACAATGATTCAGATGGGCCTACCATAAAGAGGAGAAGGGTTTGAGAGAAATATCATGTTGTTTTTTCCATTTTTTTATTTTTTTATTTTTATTTTTTTTTTGAGTTTGTAGGAAATGAAGGCTTTATGTCTTTTTATGTATGAAATGAAATACCCCAGTTGCGATGAATAAAAAGATTTATTTTTGAGAATTATTTGCTTGTGAGAAATTCAATGTGAACACAATTCTAAACACGTGCACACTTTCACATTAAATATGACATGAAAATCATAATTAATCAATCATATGACACATAAAAGCATAACACATAATGTAACAGCCCGCACTTCCGAGCTGCTAGCTAATCACACTTAACATTCATAATCTCAATTTACACTTAATAAACCTCGAATTATATTATCTTGCAGCAGAACATAACCTTTTTTGCGATCCTGGACCTGTGGGTTACGAGCCCACAATATAACATTCCAAAATGTGTATACAAAGAATTATTCTAAACAAGTCTCCTAAACTATGTAATAATACACCATAAAAATTTTCTTAACTAAACTATATCATTTCCACTACTGCTCATCCGAAAGCTATTTCATATAACACTTACGTCCATTTCCACTATCCATCTCAGAGTTCTCATAATACCTGCAAAATCACTAGCAATGAACACTGCCCCCTCCATAGGACAGGTTCCAAGAACAAAATCAGTGAAACTGAGTACACACTGTCCAACCAGAATTTCTTTTTGGTGGCTTAAAACACATTCGAGTTGTTGAGTGTGATTTTATAGAGAATAAATGCGTAATAAAGAAATTATCTTAACATGTGAACTTTTATATCTCATGGATCAATGTACTTAAAAACAAAATCGCAAAAATATATCTTTTCATCAAAGATTCCGCATAACCAATATATTTATATTTCTCAAACATTTCATACTTGCTCAAAATACAAAGATATTCCTCAATAGACACCAAGGATGCAAACATAATATGTCAAAGAATATAATGAGCAACTTTCCAAAAGCTTTCCATAATTATCATGCTATATCAGCATCATTATCAAACATAACTCAAATTTTTCTTAATACTTTAGCATCAAAATATTTACTCAGGGAAGGAACGCGAATGGAGGCAAACCCGGCTCTCCAAACTTTTGAGGGACGTCTCCCCACCTTTCTTATATTCTGCTTGCAAGACTTTTAGGTCATGACCCCACATAACGGAGCAATACCCGCTCCAGAGCAATACCCGCTCTAACAAATAATGAGCAATACACGCTCTACGAATGTTGTTCGTCACTACTTTAGCAGCTTCTTCCCCTCACGAAATAGAACCAAAATACATAATTCCATAATTTCATATTTTCGAAAGCTCAGAATTTATAAGTCTCAAATTCTCATAGCAGAATCACTTTCGGGTATTTAACATACGCAAATAGATTGCTTGCATAATATAATCGAGTTTCTAGTAATTTGTATAAATCATCCTTTTATGAAATTCATTAGCTAAATTCCTTTCAAATACGGATTTTAAAGAAAATATAGTCCACATTCTATAAGCTTATCGAAATCAAAACTTAACCAAACATAGCTTACTAAAAGATTGAACTCCCAAAACAGAATTCAAGTCCTATACAAGTTCTATAACTTATTCACACAAGAATTTAATAAGATTTAAAGTTCAATTACCTCATCTCAATATTTAGAAACTGCCCTACTTGATCTTCCAATTTTAACTTCTACCAACTCAACCATAACTTTAAAATACTTATCATATAGATTTCCTCATTATAATTGGATTCATAACTAAATACATCAACTCAACATCATCAGAAGGATATTCGTATTTCCAGCTTATTCCATTACTATTCCATACCCTTAATCACACTAATACTTCTACAATTAACAAAATCCCAGATTATATTCTTTATGATCTGCGTTTTGAATCAATATGAAATTGACCTAATCATTTGTTAAGACTTTGCTATCCCAGATACATAACTTCTAGTATTCATATTATTCTTCAATTCATATTCCCTTTTTGTAATCAAATCATATCACTAGTTCCCAATTCAACACTCTAATTCACAATATTTATATCTCCCCGACTTTCCATTCTTTAACCCTATTCTCCCAATTAGAAGTGATACATCTAAACTATTTCCTTTACCTAATCAAATACTCATACACAAAGTTTACTAATTCCACACTAACCTTCTTCAAATTCAAGTAATAACATTCAGTTTAGTTTTGACATTCCTTCACCACCCAAATATTTAACTCTTATATTACCATTATGGCATTCTTACCTTTAACCTTACTTAACTCGCTGTCCGTTATTTATGGCATATCGTTAGTAGTTATCTTATCTATTAGACTCATAAAGTTCTCATACAATTTTCTTACTAACCCATTTTGAGGTATTTAAACTCTAAAGCTCATTCCCGGATTACAACTTTGATCATTATCTCAACTATCTCACACAATAATTTATATTCCTAACTGAACCCTTCAACAACCAATTCATTCCTTAATTACTTTAATATATATAAGACCCAACTTACTCAAGTCCCTTGAAGATATCTCTAAATGATTTAATTTAACTTTTATTCTGAATCTTTTCCCCCACACAAAAGATAATTATAATACTTAGATGATGACATCTCAAATTCGCATTTTCCAAAGGTCAAATCATATATCCCAAGTAGTTAACAGTTACATCTAAATTCTTATTCCATACTTAGATCCTCAAAATAGATATATGAATTTCATATTTCAAACCTCTTGCTAACCATAATATACTTGAATCCCCAGTAACTTAGAGTAAAGCAGACTCTTTGTACCCTTTAGATGCTTTAAATCATCTGTATACAAATCTTACTAGAAATATAGCAATGTCGCATATGCTTTTTATTATTGTGAACTAGAGCTCACCGTTTAACTTACTCAGTTACTCCATTGAGCTTATCGTAAGTATTATCATACTAATAAATAAATTGTGAATCTCTAAGTGATATAACATACCCTTTAAGATTACATATCTGAGATACGACTTACTATAGTATACTATTTCTAATAATCTTCTTCCAGCAAGTTCGAGATTGTATCTCTAAAATGTTTACACAAATCATCAGTTCGGAGATCGCTTAACATAATGCTCTTGAAATCTCATAAGGTGAAACTAAACACTTGCATTAAAACCCATGAATGAAAGTCGACCACTTATTACAGAGCGTATGAAATCGCTTAGAATAACTTAGTTATATATTCTTTTAGAAATATATCGACAATTCTTGCTTAAATACTTATAATCACATCCATGTCTTTCATATAATATCTTAAGTTGTGGGCATTGATTAACATATACTATTGGGTTCGGAAACCAAAATATACTTGAATACATAACAAGATTGACTTAGTATAATATAAGTTCGTATTCATATCTCTGAAACTTATATACAAATCCTTAGTTCACAAATCACTTAACAACATAGTATTCTTGGAATCACTATACAATGACATTAAAACCCAAAATCTTAGCCTTTGTAAATTAACATCCCATATCTCATTTCAGACTTTATCGGCTCTCAGATCACTTAACATAGCTATACGAAGTCGCTAAATCAGAAACTTAAAATTATACTTGCAAGGAAGATATATATATATATATATCCGAAACTCTTTTCTAAATATTTATAATCAAACACCCCTAACTTCTTTGCCACGTCTTAAAACATAGATTATTGAGTGACTTATAATATTAGATCTTAAAAACCAAAAACATACTCATCATAGTTCATGATTAAAGATTTGCTTTATAAAACTTAGTATTTACGATGCTACCACTAAAACAAATTGTCAGACAACTTTAACCAAACTTATATAATATTCAGAAACATAATAAATTCAAGGTAGAATTAATTCTTTCATGTAATCGGAGAATCTCAAAATACCGATTCTTGTTCGAAATTGGATGTACAATGTGTACCTTAACATGACCTCCACATACCGCTTCAACTCCAAAATCCATCTCCAAGAATCCCTTATCTTGTACTCCAGAATCAATTGAACTCCATAAATTTTGCCAATGAACACAGAAACAATAATAATAAGAATTACAACTTACACATAATTTTACTATAGGGAACCCAATCTACTTTTCTAACAATATGCTCATCTCATCCTCGAGTCTTATTCAATCAAGTATTTAAAGAGATTCAACTTACACCCTACACGCTAATTTCGATTTCCTCCATAATAGAAATCATCAATATTCATTCTCAAACCAATCTCACATGCTAACTCTAAATAACCCCAAGTTCGATTCATAGATAACATCATCAAATAGCATAGTTTATGAAAATTAGATTTTCTTTTTTAACTTAAGAATCATCTATTCCATATTCTAAACTCAATCCATTAGAAAAAGAGGAAAGATTCAATCATTAAGTTTATCAAACTTTCTTCTAAACTGATTTTGCTAATTAATAACAAGATTGATGAACAAATTTATTTCTGAATCATAATATAAAATCTCCTTATACCAGATTTGAATTGGAATCAATGAAGATAAAGAATTAAGAAATTTAGCTTATACCTTCACCTACAATGGGTTATCTAAACCACGAGAGAGAGCAACGAAGGAGCACCACACCATGCAACAGCCACAACACCACCAACAGCGCTGGTGGTCGGGAATCGCCAGCGAACACACATCAACAACAAGAGAGGAGCAGCAGCGCCGAAGGAACGAAGCAGATAAGAGCGAAATAGAGGGGTAGAGACGCCGAGGATTGAACGCCAGCGTCTATCGGTGCTCCACCACCGAGCTTTGACGATCAAGAGAACGAGGGGAGATGTGGGAGGAAGAAAGAGTAAATGGGTTTGGGTTTTCCTTTAGGAAATCTAGCTTAAGAGGATTATATGAGGGTCTTGAAAATAATAAGATTTCTCTAGAAATCTTTAGATGCGACGGGAGAAAGAAGGATGAAATGAGTTTCATCATTTTTTTTTTCCTTTATAAATCACTCAAGGGTGAAAAAGTAATTTCACTCTTTTTGTTTAAAACTCTTAAAAGGCATAGTTACAGATATCAATAGAAAACTAATTATTATTATATATAAAAGCTTAAGCTAATGACAATAAGTTATCATTTAATAAAACCTGCTTAAGAATAAGGCTATTACACATAACCTAAAAAACAACAAAAACATCCTTGCATGTTTCATCATTTTTCTTTTTCTCTTTTTCTTCTTTTTTCCGTTTTTTTTTTTTTTTTTTCCTCGTTTTTTTTGTTGTCTCCTTTTTTTTTTTTTTCCATACATTATATGAATATCTAGAAACACATGGCATGTTCATTAAGAATAACTAGATAGGATACAAAATCTACAAAACTGCTTGGTTACTTGACCATGACAATTACAATTACTTTGATGCCTAAGCATAGTATTTCTTCAACTGATCAAGATTAGTGAAATGGGAGAATTCGTTCCCATCAAAATCCATTAGCTTTACTGCTCCAGCCGTGGTGACATGCTTGACTAGGAATGGCCCAGACCAGTTAGGCTTGAATTTTCCCCGAGGATCATGCACGGAGCTCTATTTTCCTTTAATACTAGATCACCTTCTTGAATGTCTCTATCTCGAACCCTTTTGTTAAATGCACGAGCAATTCTCCGCTGATAGAGTTGAATGTTATGCAAAGCTTGTAGTCGGCGCTCATCTGCAAATCCAAGCTCATCATAATGAGTATTGTACCATTGGTCTTCCGAGATTTCACTCTCTGCTATGACCCTGAGAGATTGTATCTCCCCCTAACCCAGTAGGACCGGCTCCATCCCATAAACCAAATAATATGGGGTTGTTCCTGTTGGAGTTCTGACTGATATTCTATATCCCCAAAGGGCATATGGTAGTTTGTCAAGCCATTCCCTAGTCTTGATTGTGCTATTGGCTTCTTCCACCGCTCCATTTGTTTGGGGACGATAAGGTGAGGACTGATGATGCTTGATTGCATATTTTGCAAGAGTTGTCTTCAGATGACCCTCAAATTGTGATCCATTATCGGAGATAATTTCAAAAGGTATGCCATACCGACAGACAATGTTGTTAATCACAAATTTTGAGACTTGCTTTACCCCTAGCTTTGATGCGGCTTCAACCCGCTTTGAAAAGTAATCAATTGCTACAAGAATATATTGATGCCCATTTGAAGTCTTCGGATGAATTTGTCTGATTATGTCTATACCCCAACTTGAAGGTGGCCAAGGAGAAGTCATATTATGTAGTGACACATGTGGCATATGATTCAGATTAGCAAATATCTGACATTGCTTGTAGGCACGGACAAAGCTGATGCAATCACCTTCTAGAGTGCTCCAATAAAAACCTGCTCGCAAAATTTTACAAGCCAGCATCCTTCCATTCATATAGGGTCCACATTCTCCTCCATGAACTTCTTCCATGATGGCTTGATTTTCGCTATCATTCATGCAGAGTTGTAGAGTACCATCAAACCCTTTGTGATATAGTCTGCCTTTTAGTATGAGAAATCAGCAGCTAGCATTCTGATGGCTATGCGGTCCTTCTTGCCACTTCCCTCTGCATATTGCATTGTTTCCAAAAAATTCTTGATATCCTTATACCAGATATCATCATCATCTTGTTGGGCCAGTGTGGAGACATATTGTGCTACCGTCACTGTAGGTCCCTTCCTTTCTTCAATTAAAACTGACTGGATCTTTGTACCATTTTCCCATGTTAAGTTAACAGCGAGATTGGCTAAAGCATCAGTGAAACTATTTTGTTCCCGAGGAAGATGTTTGAAGCTGATATCATAGAAATAAGGGATTAATTCTTGAAGATACTATGTGTTGAGCTGAAGTCTTTCATCTCTAACCCTCCAGATTCCTATTGTTTGAGATATGATGAGATTAGAATCTCCCTACACAGTGAGATGTCTTGCCCCTGCTACCAAGGTGGCTTTTACTCCATATATATAGGCTTCATACTCAGCTATATTGTTTGTTGTTGGGAAATCCAGGTTGACAGCAAACGGAATATGGACTCCATCAGGATCTACTAACAAAACCCCTGCTCCATTACCTCTTCTATTAGAAGCTCCATCAAAATACATGCACCATTGTGGATTGTCAATGAATAATAAGTACTCATCAGGAAATGCATCATCATACTCATCTCCTGACACTGGTCCTTCTACTAGGGCTTCAGATATAGCTTTTCCTTTAACAAATTTCTAGCTGACACATTGAATATCAAACTCAGAAAGCATAGCATGCCATCTCGCCAATCTTTCACTAAGAATGGGTTTCTCAAACAGATACTTGATTGGATCAAGTCTTGAGATCAGATAGGTGGTGTGAGCTTGAAGGTGATGCCTCAACTTCTTTGTGGCATAGACCAAGGAAACACATGCTTTTTCCAGTGGGATATATCTTGTCTCATACTCCAAGAATTTCTTGCTGAGATAGTATATGGAAACTTCCTTCTTTGTTCCTTCTTAATATTGGGCTAAGAGAGCTCCCATAGCCGTTTCTGTAATAGTGAGGTACAAAATCAGAGGTTCCCCTGGTCTAGGTGGCATTAGAACAGGTGGATTTGACAGGTATTCTTTCATGGAATCGAAAGCTTCTTGACACTCCTCATCCCACTCATGGGAAGCCCCTTTCCTGAGCAACATAAATATAGGTTCACATCTCATAATGAGTTGTGAGATGAACCTGCTGATATATTGAATTCTGCCGAGAAATCCTCTTACTTCTTTTTCTGTCTTTGGAGGAGGCAATTCTTGAATGGCCTTTACCTTTTCAGAGTCCACTTTGATGCTGTCTTGACTGACAATGAATCCCAACAACTTCCCCGAAGTGACGCCAAACACACACTTTTGAGGGTTTACCCTTAGATTGTATTTCCTGATTCTTTCAAAGAAGGATTTTAGTGCATGAATATGCCTCTCACGATCTTCACTTTTCACAATCATATCATCTACATAGACCTCAATGATGTCGTGTATGAGGTCATGAAGGATAGTGGTTGCAGCCCTTTGGTAGGTAGCTCCGGCATTCTTGAGACGAAAAGGCATAACTCGGTAACAGAAGGTGCCCCACAGAGTAATAAAAGATGTCTTTGTCATATCTTCTTGAGCCATGATTATTTGATTATACCCTGAGAATCCATCCATGAAGGAAAACATTGCATGACCGACCGTATTATCCACGAGAACATCGACGTGGGGTAGAGGAAAGTAATCTTTTGGTGATGCAGCATTCAAATCACGAAAATCAATGCATACCCGAACTCTTCCATCCTTTTTAGGTACAACCACTATATTGGCGAGCCAACTCGGATGCTTTACAGCTTGGATGAATTTGGCATCAAGCTGTTTTAGGATTTCTTCTTTCACTTTCAGACTAATCTCTGGTTTTATGCGGCGGAGCTTTTGCTGCATAGGCTTGCTTTCAGGATGTAACGGAATGCGATGTTATGCAATTTCTCTATTAACGCTATGCATATCAGCATAAGACCATGCAAACACATCTCCATACTCTTTTAACAATGCAATAAACACAAATTGTTCAGTTGGGGTGAGGGATTAACCTATTTTGACTTCTTTTACCACATTTTCTGCACCAATATTAATTACAATGGACTCTTCCATAAGTTTTATATATGTTTCAGTTGTATCAAGTGATTCATTATTATTAAATTCACTGTCAGAAATAACATCTTGCATGCAAATGTACTTAGATAAAGGTTCACATTCCTCACTATGAGAATCTTCTGACTGGGTATGCAAGGTAGATTAGCTGGAAGATGAGCTAAAGCTTTTTATTTAATAAAGCAGCTGAACTCATATTGAGCTACCTACGTCCCCAGGTGTTACATAGGTGGAATGATCTCACAGTGCAAGTGTACGTGATAAGGGTGATTCAAGCTGCACGTAGTTCTCTGATACTAACGTACTGAAAGATTTTTTCTTTTTCTACGATGGGCTAACCCCCTACATGACTTTTACCGAAGATTTTTCCCCTTCTGTGAGATGATTAAGTAACTTTGCGATAGATAAGAGCTATGTTGGTGATTTACTTGATGCGATAGCTGAGAACATGACATTGGTTTATGCCGTGACCATGCAACTGATGATAATGGCAGTACTTGTGGAGTTTTGACCCTACAGGACTTGCCCCTGGGCGTCTAGGAAGTGGATGAATCTTACCTTGTTCAACCAATTTGCGAAAACTATCGACTTAGGATTGCAGTCGAGGATGTGACGACACCTTCCTTTGCAGGTATTTCTTTGTGGGTTGGACTAATGATGCCTCGATCAATCAGGCTTTGCACTTGCTTTATAGTAAAGATCATGGCATCGATCAGTTTCATTCTCAAATTGGCGACAATAAGCGCAGAGTTTGCTCATGTATGTTCCAGGAAGGAGTAAATAGTGTACACGCGTTGGGGCTTGAATTATACCTTGTCTATGAAGACGATCATACACCATACTTAATGGTTCATCTATCTTAGCATAAACCCTTGGATTTGCATTGGGAGTTTCAAGATTTTCCCGAGGTCGTTTTTCTTGCAATTTCAGAGTATCGATGTCGAAGCCATGCTGCTCCATGTGGCTGAGGCAGGTGTACTTGATGGTAACCATGTGACGATAATAGAAGTCGTTCAGGTTTCGCAGTAATATAAGCATGAATTCCTGATCAGTAATAGGGACACGAAGCTGGGCGCGGATGTAAGCGCATCTCGAACAAAAGTGTGAGATAGTTTCCAAGGCGCTTTGATGCAAAGTGACTAGCTTGAACTTCTTAACATCTGTCTGTTTATACTCGAGAGTTAAATTAACAAAGGCATGGCTAGCATTTTCCCAACTGGCTCTATCTACACAATCTGAAGAATACCATTAGTCTAGAGCTGGTCCTTCTAAACTCTTGTCAAAGAGCATGGGGTAATCTTCCTCTGGTATGCCCCATGGGTGTAATGCATTCATAAAATCCACTAAGTGGACAAAAGGATCACCGCTCCCATCAAATTTCCTGTACTGTGGTAATTCATGATAGTGATCTTCATGTTGATATCCTGGAAAGAGAATTAGTGACTCAGTGTGAACCTCTCATATAGGGCCTACTGCATTAAAGTTCAGGTCAAAATCGTCAGTCCTAGATTTCTTCTTTGAATCATTATCATCATTTTCTTCCATTTTCGGAGGATTGACAATCCATGATTCTTCTGGTGCTTCAGATGACGTATTATGTGTGCCGGTGCCTGGAGCTCCTACCTCTTCTTCATCATCCTCACTTGGTTCATATTCTCGCTCTGTTTCTTCAAAGACTTACATTTGGTGTGGTCTTTGGAACCTTATTCATCCATGAATTTTCAGGTGCTGCTAGAATACAGTGGATAGTGTGACCATCCAACCTAGTGCCCTCTACTCGTTTAGATACAATACCGATTTCTCGGTGTTGGAGATGGTTATGATTTCTGGATCACTTGAAATAGTCACAGCACCCTGCTCAGTGAGAAGCTTTACCTTCTGATGTAGAGTAGAGGCTAGTGCTCTATTTTCATGCAGCCACGGTCTTCCTAATAAGAGGTTGAAACATGCTTGAATGTCGATGATCATGAATTCCACCTTCCTTGCCACGGGACCACATTAAATGAGGAGGCTGATTAAACCTAGTACTTCTCTCTTAGCATTATCATATGCTCAGATCACCTGGTTGGACGGTACCAGATCTTCTTTTGAATACCCGAGTCTTGTTAGCACACGCAAAGGGCAAAAGTTGATTGCGGAGCCATTGTCGATTAGTACTCTAGGTATCTCCTATCCATTACAATGTATAGTGATGTGCAATGAATTGTTGTGGTTGATATTATCAGGGAGATCATTGTCTGTGAACATGAGAGTTCGATCTACCCTATGAATGAGCCCCACCACCTGGTCAGGCGTTATGGAAGAACTTACAGAGGCTTCATTGAGATGCTTTAGAATGGCTGGCCTATGAGGCTGGGAATGCATTAACAACTTCTAGATGAAAACATTAGCATTTACTTCTTTCATACGCTTGATAGAATCATCTTCTTTATTACTATCCTCTGTTATAGGTTCCTTGCCTTTTTCCTTCCTTCTTAATACCTCCAAAGGATTCCAAATGAGATGGTTTAAAATGACGACCTGCTCTAGTTAAATGAGATATATCCACATACTCCTCATCACTAAGAGCATCGAGGAAGATGGGGCGCCGGTATGTATTTGGAGTAGTGAAGTGACCTCCAATGCTTTTCTCCACAATTGTCAAGGCCGAAGAAGCATCTTCATCAGCATCAGAGTCTAAGATGAAGAAAGCACCATCATAATCCAAGGTTCCACACATATCAGAGAATGGATCCTTGTTGAAAGTGAAACTGGGGTTTTTACAAGGCATTATTTTAACCTTTTCTTGAGTGGAATAGTCATAAACCAGGCACTTGTAGCCTACGGCTATTGTCATTTCATACATTTGGGGAGTTGTCTTGTGGATTAGCTGGACTGGGTCGCACCCACCTAAAGCAGAAAATATGGCATTAATTACGTACAAATTAGGGCTTATGATTAGGAATGAAGTTTTTTATGATGTTGGGATGAGAGTCGTTTGGTTTAGTGGAAGTGGATCCTAAAGAAAGTTTTCCATCATCCACAAGGTTTTGAATTTGATGTTTAGAGCCGTGCAGTTTTCAGTATTATCCCCCGGGCTTTGATGATATTCACAGTTTTGATATTCACATGAGGTGGACGGGGATTCAAGGGTTGAATGAGATTGGCCTTTTTTTACCTTGGAGAGAGCTTGGGAATAAGTCATGTTCAAAAGAGTAAAGTTCCTTTGTGGTCGTAACTGGAATGCAGAAGATGCGCCAATGGCATGGATCGCATTAGTTGTCTTAGGAGTTGTTGAATCATTGTTTGGAGTCCTTTTGTTATTTCTAAACTTTTCCAGTAGGTTCATCTTTCTTGTTGTCCCCCCTTTTCACAGCGTCCTCAACTAGAGTTCCCGTAGCAATCAAAGCTTTGAAGGTTGGGAAATATTGGTATGCAATATGCTTCTGATAGACAAGAAGAAGGTTCTTCACAACCATTTGCAGCTGTTCCTCCTCATTAGGCCTACTCATCATTTTGGATGCCTTGTTTCTCCATCGAGTGATGAATGAAGAAAATGTCTCATTAAGGTTTTGAGAAGTGGTCTCCAGATCCCTTCTAGTAACATCAATTTCTTCATTATACTTGTACTGGTTTGAGAACTCTCTGACTATGTCAGCCCAAGTGGATTTCTTTGTGATGTACAGGTTGAGGAACCAATGTGTTGCTGCACCATCTAAATACTATTGAAAGAGTTGGGCCATCAAAGATTCTTCCACTCCCCAGGGACTCATTGCCCCTACGTACATTTCTAGACATTAGTGGGGATACCAGTCCCATCAAACTTTGTCAGATTAGGCATCTTGAAACCATGAGGTAATCGTGCCATTGGGAAAAGTGTAAACCCATTAATGTCCATCCATGGTTCAGCCTTAGTCATGCCTTTTAAGACTTCCTTGAGCTTGACTAATTCTTCCTCGAGCTTAGCGGGAATTTCTCTTTCATTGTTCATAGGCTCAAGGTAAAAAGGTGAAGCTACTTCCGACTCCGGAGGAGGAGGCATCTGGGCACTTTGGCACATTATGCCAAACACAATTTACTCAATATTATCATGTCGGTCAAGCATAGCTTGGACAAGTCCTCCGAGCTCAGTCATTGGATCAGGTGGAGGGGTAGAGTTCTGTTGGTGCTTGTTGTTCGGAATTTCAGACATGTTGCTGAGACGTGTACCAGAGAATACAGCTGGTGTAGACAAGGATGACAGTATTACTGACAGAGAACATTCACTATGGTCAAAACTTCGGCGAATTAGCCTAGATCCTGAGCGGGCCCAGGCAGAGATCCTGTGAAATGAGATGAAAAGTTAGCACATAAGTTTGTCCAGACTTTGTTTCTTCTTTTCCTTTTTCTTTTTGTGTGCAGGGAATGAAAGAAATTATATCTTTCAAAAAAAAATTATTTTTTTATTTTACCCCAATTTCAGTTATCATTTATTAAAAGGTGTGAAAACTTGACTCTATCATTTGTTTTGGATTTTTCATTAGATTTCTTTGACTGACTTATTATTTATTTTTTTAGACTTGGACCTTTTTATTTATATTTTAGACTTCCACTTTTTAAACACATATTTTTTTCAAAATCAATTTGATGATATCCTACCCTTTCCAGCTGCTACAAAAATAAGAACAAAAAAAAGTATAACGAGGCATGTGACCTCATTTTGGCAAATTATAATGCCCCAAATGTCGTTCTTCTTTGTGGTGATCCGCATTTATTGATTGCTTTTAAGCGCTGAAACCATGAAAGAAAATATCAAATGCAAAAGGGGCCGAACCCGAAGGTTGCCTACGTATCTCTAGAAGTGGATTTGGATTTGGGGAAGAAATTTTTCTTGCGGTGATTTTTTTTTTAATGGAGAATCAGGCCCAACGTAGTTCTGATATATTAAAATGAAATTTAATATTATTTCTTTCTTTTTTATTTTGCAGCTGCACTCAGAAAATGAGTTGCCTACGTACCCCTTTTAGTACATTACATAGTAGAGAATCTAAGATAGGTGCATTACAACATTGGAATTTTTTTCTTCTTTTTTTTTTAGGGGATCAAGCCGCACGTAGCTCTACCTACAAAGTACAATAAAAAAAACAATTAAATGATTCAGGTACTTTTTAAACTTTTTCAGACTTCAGTTTGTCGGGCGCCATGCCATGTATTCTCCTGTTTGAATACGTTTGTTCCACCTCTTAGGATTAGACTAATGTGAAGTACTCGGGTTCTTCTCAACATTTTTTCGAGTTCAGTTTGCTAGGCGTCAAGCCATGTATTCTCCTATTTGAATACGTATGTTCCACCTCTTAGGATTTGAAGTACCTAAAATGTACACACTAACAATGTTAGTTAATGACTAATGAATTTTTCTTTATATGTGTTTTTAGCAGGAAATGGAAGAAACCACTTTTTTTTTTTCGAAAACAATTATCCCTTTTGACACAATTTTTCTTTTTTAGACTTGACTTCAGACTATATGTTTTAATTACATTCTAATTCCTAAACATGACACGTTTTGAACTCGTGAATGACTCTTTTTCATTTTTCATTTTTCATTTTTTCAAAATTTTTTGTTTTTGTTTTGGGATTGTATTTTCAAAACATGACTTTTTTTCTTTTAAAAATCACTTTTTTTTGAAAAAAAATTATAAAGTAAATGGAAGTTTTTTTTGTTTTGAAAAATAGGTGAGCACACATTTTTTTTACATGACACTTATAAAAAGTAAACAAGAATACTCTTAATGTTTCAATAATCATTTCGGCAGCAATTCAGCTACAGTTAATGATTACTGAAATATTGACCGACTGAAAACAGACTGAGGAATTTTTGAAAGTTTTTCACATTATTTAATAACTGAAATAAATAAAGAACATTTGTGCATTGATCCTTGTATCCTAGAAGTCAACTAAAGGGTGATTCATTTAGGGAGAGATTATGTTAAAGTGGCCTCGTGTCACTTCCATTGTGTCCATCGAGGGTGGACGCTCCTGATAGAGTCGGTCGTAATAGCTCGGTGATGCGGGTTTTACGCCCTTAATTCATTAATTTGTCGTTCTAATATTCTGATCCTTGCCAATTGACATAGGTATCAGACCTAATAAGAAAATGGTTAAAAAGAGTGCACGTGTATGGATCGATAAACTACCAAGCACACGTAATTTTCACATAAGCATGCTATATACAAAAATTAAATTGGGAATAGCCATGATTAACTTTTTTTTTTATTATATATACATATGGAAAATAATGCATTGTTTAGGTTTAAACCTCATATACTTCAAGTGAAAGTATACTCCCCAGTGGAGTCGCCAGCATGTGGTACCCGATTTTTTACTGTCTTAATTAACGGTCTGAATCCCACGAAAGTCTCTTATTGGACTATGAGTTTTAGAAAACTTTGAAGTCGCCACCCTATTAATATCTGAATAGGGACAGATT
The DNA here is from genome assembly GCA_947646795.1 of Beta lomatogona. Taxonomy (NCBI): domain Eukaryota; kingdom Viridiplantae; phylum Streptophyta; class Magnoliopsida; order Caryophyllales; family Amaranthaceae; genus Beta; species Beta lomatogona. The sequence goes on along the minus strand of CANSNZ010000540.1, from coordinate 834,472 downwards.
TATTTAATAAATAGTTTTAAAATCAATTTCAAGAGATATCATTTAAAATGATGATGACTTTATATGGATAAGGCTTTTTGAAAATTGGTCTTTCATACCAAGAGATAGGGTTCGGGATTTAGGCTAAGAGGTGCGAACGTCTGGAACTCGTCTCCTCTTCCGTTCTATAGAACGGGCTCTTACTAAATGAGTTATTTTCCATTTTAAAGTAACCATGGCTATTAAAAAGAAAGAAAATCACATAGTTTGCACATATACACATCAACCATTTTTATTTAGGACCAATGTATCGTTTGTACATGGTAGGTTTGAGCACTGAAGTTGCACTACGTACGAATCATTGCGGGATTGAAATCCACTCACGGATCAAAACCATCGTAGTTCGATCTTATGTCTCACCCTAAATGGTTAATTCCATTGGGGAAGAAAAGGATATAGATTATGAATAACTCACCTTTAGAATTAAACAAATCTAATAGGAATAAGGTATTCACTCCAATTAATGATTGAAATGGGATTAAGATAATCACCTTAGTTAGTGATTAAATATGAAGGAGGATCAAGATAATCACCTTAATTAGTGATTAGAAGTGGAGGTTAAGATAATCACCCTAATTAGCGATTAAACTTAAAAGGAAAGATAATCACCTTGATTAGTGATTAAAAATGAAAGAAGGAAGTAATCACCTTAATTAGTGATTATTCAAGGTTTAAGATAAGCAGTCTAATTAGTGATTAAATGACAAAAATAATCGTCCTAATTAACGATCATTAAGGTTTAAGATAATCACTCTAATTAGTGATTAAATAAAGAGGGTTAAATTAATCACCTTAATTAGTGATTAACCAAGATTTAAGATAATCACTCTAATTAGTGATTAAATATGATGAAAGGTTAAGTTAATCACCCTAATTAGTGACTAACCAAGGTTTAAGATAATCACCCTAATTAGTGATTAAATGAGAAGTTTGAGTTAACCGCTCTAATTAGCGATTAATCGAGGATTGAAATAACCACCTTAATTAGTGATCACGTTTATAATTTTCAAGAGGTCTTAGAGGTTTGCTTCCTAACTTGAAGGCTTTTGAGAAATAATCTTAATTTAAGATTATTAACTCATTTAGAGAGAAATGATTAATTTGAGATATAATTTGGAGATTGTGTTTGGCTAATTGGAATTTGGGCATTTAAAGCGACACACGTGAAACGGCCTAGAATCAATTCGGAGATCATAATTTCCAATCTAATTATGTCAAATTATATGATTGATCCACTTGAATATGGAGAACAAATTTTAAAATGTAGGATGGATCATCATACAATTTAACTTTGTTAAATTTGCAATTTTTCCTCTTAATTGAGATTGGGTCATTTGATTCATATACTATGATATATTGGGCCCAACATGCAACATTTGTAACATCGGTTGCTCGTTTTATCAAAAAGAATTGTGGAATTATTTATGAGAATTGTGCATAAACATCTCCATGTTTTTTCATTAATTGAGTGATGTAATAACTATTTACAAGGAAATTATTATTACAACAATATGTACAAAATCTATGATCTATAGCAATCTTCAATCTTGATCTTCAACATGATGCTCCTTGATCTTCATCCTCTTGAATGGTCTTTGGAATTCATGTTTATTTGTAAACTTGTGAAAATTAGAGATTAAGAAACCTCTTTGATTTTGATTTTTTATGACAATTTTTATTGATTTTTTATTTACATGATAAAATGAGTCATTTTAAGAGAAACTTAAAATTTTTTGATTTTTAAATTAACATTTTCGTATCAAGAAAACAATTTTTTTTAATAAAACTTGAGTTAATCACTTTATTTCATTTTCCAGATTGCACTTTTATTCTTGTACTGACTTGTAAAATTCATAACTTTCTGTACAAAGCATTAAATGGAGCATGTGATACAACTATGGATAGGTCAGTGAGTTCTTTATGTTGTGTCACAATTTCACAAGCTTTTAGTGAAAACTTAAATTATGGTGAATTTTATACTCAAACTGGTCAAAACAGGACCTTTATTCAATTTGTTCTTGAAACCTAACTTATTGAACTTATTTTGAAGTGAATTTTGGTATGAACATTCTAGACACTTTAAAATACTATACTGGAAATGATGTAAAATTGTATACAATTCATATGAACATGATTTTTATATTTTTGGAAAGCCACTGATGTTTTCTTTAAACATGATGTTTTTAGTTTAATCTAAATGATGTCATTTTAAACTTTATTAAGAAGAAAAGCTTATGTGGTACTGTACAAAATCAGTTTTGCACAACAAAATTGTATGATTTTTAATTATTTACACAAAATTAGTTTTTTAGAAATTCCAAAGCCCAGTTGCTGGAAACATCTTGCACTTCATAAGAAAAATATTACATCCTATCAACTATTTTGTTAATGCAAACGGAAAAATGAAATAAAGTACGAAATTAAAACTGACCATAACTACTGCATCACATATATTTTATATGGAGATGTTTATGCACAACTCTTCTTGAATTTTTTAATGAAAATATTTTTTGGTGATGAACAACAACTTGATTAAGGAAAATCACATAAACACATTATTTCCTAAGAGTCTCCCCATTAGAGTTGACTATTCTATGTGGGGTGATTTAAGGTTGGGAACCTATTAGGACTTCCACATACCCAAATCACTCCAAAAATTAAAAAAATGATGACAAGAAACAAGGAGAAAGTTAGTAGGTGATTAAGAAGATAATCAAGAAAATAACAAAAGCTCCAACATTACCTTGCTAGCTCAATGATGCACTTCCTTTTGCAAATTTTTCTACCTTTTTGTGATTTTTTTAATTTCTAAGTGAGTTTCTAAATCCACTTAATTACTAACTTAAACCTTTTTTGAGTTTTTCTTTTGATGAACTTCTTTACTTACTAATTACTTTCCAAACTTTTACTTTCTTTTTCTTGAATGAGATTTTTTTTAGAGGAAGGAAGTAGAGAAGATGAGAGTAGTATTGGGAGAAGTTGTGAAGTTGATTTGTTTTTAGCTCAACTTGGTTTGAAGTAAAAAAGGAGGGTATTTATAGGGAAATGAGGGAAATGAACTAGGGTTTCAAAGAACTAGAACATCAGATTTTTAACCCAAAATATCTGATTTTTCTTATCCTTAATCACCCCAATGACATTACTGTAATGACCTCACCCTAATAACATCGTCAAATCTCATTGGAAACACAAATATGCTTATTCTTTTAGGATTTTCTCACAAATGAGGCAAAATCAGATTTTTTGAAAATATTCTTCTCTAAATACATCCTCGAAAATATTCTTCCCTAAATACATCCTAATACGTAGAAATGCCTCGAAAAACGTGACAAACAAAGCTGACTGGATCACTGTGCCAAACACAGGAGCCTGCGCTAGGCACAGCTCCGTGCGCTAGGTGCTGAGCCCTGCGTCTAGCGCAGGATGCTGTTGTACGCTAGGCACACAACCATACGTCTAGCGCAGGATGCTGTTGTGCGGTAAGCGCACAACCATGCGTCTAGCGCATGACCGCGTGCCTGGCGCACACTCAAATCTACCGGAAAAAAATCCGGATTCTTCCCTCTTACACATGGGATTTTATTCTTATTCTCATTTCTTTTCATGATTCTTATTCCCTAACTAATGGATAAAGGATGTGACTAGTGGATAAAGAATATATTCTTATTCTTTATCCAATGAATAATGAGTTGATCATCAAGAAAACTGATTACTACCGATTTTGGGATACAATTAAAATCCCGACGCCTAATTGCCCTCCGCCTAGCTGCTCTGTCTTAGCTAGCCCTCTCAGACTAGCAGACTTGCTTTCTTGTCCTCAGCCTTCAGACGGGATGCTCTAGGTGCTGCTGCTTTTAGCTGGAATGCCTTGCTTCGCTCTACAGCTAGTGGAGACAACGACTAATAAGATTGACGACAGGAGAAGACCTTAGCTTTATGACTTATCTGTTATTAGACTAATGCTTTCTTATGTCTGCCATTAGCTTAAGGCTAGTGTAATGGAGGGCTTCCTCGCGGTAAGCTTTCTAGTAAGGGGTGACGAACGAATAGTCCACATCCGATGATATTTCGTTTTACGAAAGACTAACTTAAGACAATTAACGAAGACTCGTCAAATTTGTAAAGACGAGCATGATTATACTACAAATCATTTTATTAAAAAGTTGGTTGTAGTTATTGACTACGACTCACGGAAAATTATATTTCTAGCAGAAACAACATGATTAATACGTAAAAATGGAAAACCATACGACAGAATGAAAGTCGTGCTCCGGGGCAAAACATGCATTTGACGGGGAGCGCGCTCCACGATGTATCACGATTTTCGTTATTTTTATTTCTTTTTAAAATATTTATTTATCCGAAAAGGGGTTCAAAATTTAGTTTCTACAGCTGACTTGGCTCAGGAACTGAGATAAAAAGTGGGCAAGGTACTGGTAGAGGAAAATGATTCGGATATAAGTTGAGTTAAGAACAGATAAGGTCGAATGTTATGTTATGTTATGTTCTGCCAAAACCTGTACTGGCCAGCAATTTTGTGTTAAGTGATTGAGCTACACCAACGATATATTTTAAAGGATGAATTCTTTTCCGAACAATTACCAAGTTTGATTATTATATGAAAAACGTTTGCGAACTAAAACCGTTTTGACGCGCTGAGGTAATGTTACTGAGTTTTTCGCTCATTTTAGTTTCTGTTTGTTTTTTTGTTTTTCTCTGGAATTTGCACTTTTGGGTTGGAAGCTCGAAATGGATTAAAATGAGAGTTTGGTTTCGGATTTGTAATTAGGTTAGTGCTTCAAGTTGTTAGTATTCAAGTGCCTATTTGAGAGTAAATATCTTATACTATTTGGGTTTGAGTAGAGTATTATGTAATCTGATATTTGGTTTTCAAGTTCTTATGTTGTGGGCCCTGACCCACAGGTCCAGGATCGATTTGTTAGGTTATGTATCCGCTGCAAGATAATGTAATTCGAAGTTATTAAGTGTTAATCGAGATTAGTGAATGCTAACGGTGATTAGCTAGCAACTCGAAAGTGCGGGCTATAACATGTGGTATCAGAGCAACCCTGCGACCATGTGCCGAGTTAGCCACCTAGCTGGGTAAAAGATTGTTGGGATTATCTGAAATCAATTTGGGTTATTAGTTACTAAAAATCGAGGAATAGAAATTGAGAAACTGAATGTTGAATATGAGAATTGAAGTTTGAGAAAGTGAAAGTTGCATTGTGATTTTAGCTTATACCGTGAGTAATGATTTTGGGGAAATTATGTTGATGGATGTATGGAGAATTTGGATTTGAGTTTAGTGATTATTTGTGTAACACCCCGTCCTTCTACTACTAAGATACTAAACCTTATCAATTCAAGAAGTACTAAAATGACGTTAGCGGAAATAACGTCGGGACGGTATGCTACTCTAAAACAATAAATAAAGATAATAACTCAAAATTCATAGCTTAAAAAGAGAATAAATCTCCGAGTAAACATCATGTTCTAACATAAAAGAAGTATCCCAAATTGTATCATACTATCAAATCCAAAATACCATGAGACATGCAAGTCTCCCAAAATAAACTTAAATAAAACTAATATCCATGAAAGCAATCCAAAAATAAGTCTCCCTATGACCTATATAAAGTTCATCTACCAAAAACAGAACTAGAAGCTTCTTTTCACAACCAACTCTCACACTGCTAGCCCAAGCAGTCACAAGCCTATCATTCATTTCCATCTGCAAGATTATATTAAATATTTCCACAGTCAGTGGGGAGTAACTAGCAGTTCTCCCAGAACAATAGCAATCAAAGCACTATTCAGAGGTAGATTATTAAGAAAGGAATAACATGCAATTCATTACATCATATCCTGCACATAGAAATCATAAAGCTCATAGATAAATCAAGAGATCACTAACAATAAGTAAACATAATATAGTGAGTGACATAATTCTAATATAAATAAATAATAATAATAAATCATAATACAACAAGTTATTGAGTCAGAAACCGAACGCCAGTGATTCGCAAATCACTTCCTAAGGTTTGTCGATCGCAATCTCCGGGTCGGCCTATGGGCTTACGTTCCCCACTGCCTGTGTCTAAGAATGGCCAAACTCTCGATGCAGGGTAGAACACGCAGAACTCCCTGACCTCTCGGACAACAACAATTAACCCAGGTGTACCCCTAGTTCGCAAACCAAGTGGTTGGCATGTTCTTAACCGGGGACTACATCTATCCCACCGGATATTCTTATCTCAAAATACAATCATGCATACAAACTAAGTATCATTCATCAAAATATTCGTCAAAAGGGGATGCCACTCGGCCTTATACCTACAGTTCATCAAACAGCTCTTCACAATTCCTCAAAATAAATCACTTATAAAATATTCAACAAATAACTCTCACAATAACACTTGAACATTCCCAAACATCAACAATGACAATATACTGGTTTTTACAGCAACCACACTCAATCACAAATACATCACCAATTAACTCTAAATCATATTCATTAAAAGAGTAATAACAATTAAATCATTTTATTCCATAAATCAAACCTAAACATGTGGTTACTCAAATGATGCATACTATATACTACTGAAAATCAGCAACCCAGAATATATTAAATTATAAATTATATCTGATTTACAAGCCCTCAAACAATTTAATAGTGTGTCCTCAATTTCTTCACAAAAACACCATAATAATTATGAAACTAACAAATTCGAGCAGTAAAATCACACAAAAATTAGCATATAAACCTAATAGCTCTACTGACATGGTACAATTTTTATTTATAATTTTCGGACTCAAAAAGTATTTTTAACAGTTAATATACAGATTCCTCAAATAAGCCATTATAATAATAAAAAAAATCTAAAAAGACTCCCAAAAATTACCAAAAATTCACATAACATGTAAAAACTCACGGAAATACATATTATTCAAATAAATTAATTTTTCTGCCTCTATAAATAATTTTCATGAATTATATACTGACTGAACAGAAATTACAAAAACAGATATATCAATTAATTAAAACAGTAAACAGTAGATAAAAATTATTCTAAGGCATGGAATACATTATACGCATGTAACATGATCTAAGAAAAATGATTTCATCAATTTTAACAGTCGTTCAATAATTATTATGAAATTTAGCCAAAAATGCACAAAATACTAATTAAATCAAATAAATATTAAAAATCATGCAAAAATTATTTTTCTCTACACAGTATTCACATAGCATGTGGCACGTATGTTCATGTAAAATTTCGTCAAAAATCTCATTCAAAAACTATTTTAGATAATTCCTAACATATTAATCTAATACCGAATACTACTCTAATCACTATGTTTCTAGGATAACAACTAGTTACCTGGATCGTCGGAGGCGAGCTGAAAACTTCTGGAAATCCCCACAATAGGCGTGTGATCCTCTTCTTCTTCAAATTCCAAGCACGAAGTATAAGGAAAAAGCCACAAAAACAATTCACGAACAATTATCAAAGAGAAGGAATGAAGAAAATTTGAGAGAATGAAAATGGTGGTGATGATGATGATGATGATGGACGAAAATATTGGAGAATGGAAGCCAAGAGTTCTGATTTTCAATCAGAAATTGAAGTGAATTAAGAGGTTTAATGAGGTTTAATTAAAGAAATCATTAAGGGGGGGTTATGGGGGTTATAAGGCATCAAAGAGTCTTAAGAAAAACAAAAGAGAAAAGAAAAGGAGAAGGCTCCCCTACTTCTTCCACTTGGCCGGCTGCCCCAAGCCCAACACCCACACAAAACTTTCGGCCCAAATTCAACAACGATCCATGCTCCGAAAGCCCGATACGCGATAAAACGGTTAATTCCTAAATCGCGCCTAAACGTCGAAAATACTTAATAATAAAAATAATTCTAATAAATTATATTATAAATATAAATGAAACAAACACATTAACATGCCATAAAAATAAAAATAATAATTCGGCTCCCAATATTATAAAATAAAAATAATTAATTTAGAGAAAATAATAGTTTTAGAGAAAATTCTTGCGAAAAAAAACTAGGAGCAAAATTATGGGTTGTTACAATCTCCCCTCCTTAAATAAAGTTTCGTCCTCGAAACTTCGAAAACACAAAAACAAGACAAGTACACAAATAGTACCTGAAACGAATAGTTCCGGGTATTTCAGTCGCATTGACTCTTCGGTTTCCCAAGTAGCTTCTTCGTACTTTTGACTTCTCCAAAGTCCTTTAACCAAGGGAATCACCTTCCTTCTCAGAGCATGGCTCTGACGGTCCAATATACGAACAGGTCGGTCTTCAAAAGTCAGATTCGGCTCAACTGACACCGATTCAACAGGGATCACATGCGAAGGATCACTACGATACCTGCGCAACTGCGACACATGAAACACATCATGAACCTTCGACAGCTCTGGCGGCAAAGCCAAACGATACGCGACCTCCCCGATCCTTTCAAGAATCTCATAGGGTCCTACGTACTTCGGACTCAACTTGCCCTTTTGACCAAACCGCATCACTCCCTTCATAGGAGAAACCTTCAAAAGCACCTTATCCTCCACCTCAAAAGAAATAGGTTTCCGACGCAAATCAGCATACGACTTCTGCCTATCTTGAGCAGCCTTCATCTTCGCTTGAATTACTTTCACCTGCTCAACTGTATCTTGAATTAACTCCGGGCCCAAAATCAATGAGTCACTGATGTCGCTCCAACAAGTAGGACTACGACACTTCCTTCCATAGAGAGCCTCATACGGAGCCATTTGGATACTAGCTTGATAACTGTTGTTATAAGAAAACTCCACCAAGCTAAGAGACTTGACCCAAGACTGATGAAATTCCAAGGCACAAGCACGAAGCATATCTTCCAAGGTCTGAATAGTTCTCTCAGTCTGACCATCGGTAGCTGCATGAAATGCAGTACTCAGCTTCAACTTCGAACCAAAAGCCTCTTGCAAAGCAATCCAGAAATGGGATAGGAATCGCGGATCACGGTCGGAGACAATGTCTTTGGGAACCCCATGGAGACGAATTATCTCATTAGCATAAGCTTCAGCTAGCTCTTCCATAGAACAAGTGTTCTTCATCGCAATAAAACGAGCCACTTTAGTCAATCGATCCACAATCACCCACACAACATTCAATCCACCGGCAGCTCTAGGCAAACCCATCACGAAATCCATCGAGATCGAGTCGAACTTCCAAGCAGGAATAGGCAAAGGTTGCAACAAACCACCAGGCCTCTGATGCTCAATTTTCACCTTCTGAAAGACCAAACACCTAGCTACGAACTCGGCAATGTCTCTCTTCATACCAGGCCACCAAAAATTAGCCTTCAGATCCTTATAGAGCTTGTCACCCCAAGGATGAACGGAATAAGGAGTACTATGAGCTTCCTCGAGAATCTTTCTCTTAAGCTCACCATCATTGGGCACACACCAACGCCTCATAAACCTCAAGCTATCATCAGCATAGATCTCAAAATTCTCTGCACGACCTTGCATCTTTGCTTCACGGATCTTCTCCAACTTCGGATCACCCTTTTGCTTGCTTCTTAACTCCCGGAACAACTCAGGCTCAAGCACTCATGGAACCCAACAAAGCAGATACATAACCCTGAGGAACAACCTCGATATCAAGCTTGCGAAACTCTTCACACAATTCACGAGGCACCACCATAGCAGCGTTTAATGAATGCTTACTTTTGCGACTCAGAGCATCCGCTACTTTATTCGCCTTACCCTCTTGGTAATCCAGGGTCAGATCATAATCCTTGATCAATTCAAGCCACCTTCTCTCGCCTCATGTTAAGATCACGCCGAGTGAAGATGTACTTCAGCTCTTGTGGTCGATATACACCTTACACGGAACACCATACGTATAGTGTCGCCATATCTTTAGTGCAAACACCACGCCCGCTAACTCCGCATCATGGGTCGGGTAATTCCTCTCATGTACCTTCACCGCCTCGAACCATAGGCTATTACTTTCCCTTGCGCATCAAAACACAACCCGCACCATTCTTCGATGCATCACCGAACACTTCATACCCAACGTCCTCAGATGGCAAGGTAAGAACAGGAGCATAGGTCAAACTCTTTTTCAGCTTCAGAAATGCCTCTTCACAAACCTCAGACCAGATGAACTTGCAGTCCTTACGCATCAAGCGAGTCAGAGGTTGAGCTATTTTGGAGAAATTTTGAACGAACCTCCTATAATAACCAGCCGAGACCCGAAAACTCCGAATCTCGGTCACATTCTTAGGACTCTCCCACTCGACAACAAACCTTGATCTTAGCGGGATCCACCTTGACTCCTTCCTTGCCGATTACATGCCCTAGAAAAGCAACTTCCTTCAGCCTTAACTCGCACTTAGAAAGCTTTGCGAACCACTTTTGCTTGCGCAGAACATCCAACACCGGTCTCAAATGCTTCTCATGCTCCTTCTCATCCTTAGAGTAGACGAGAATATCATCGATGAACACGACCACACAAGTATCCAAGTACTCGTGGAAAGAGCGATTCATTTGATCCATGAAAATCGCAGGAGCATTCGTGAGACCAAATGGCATCACTTCAAATTCATAGTGCCCATATCCGGTGCGAAAAGCCTTCTTCGAATATCCTCCTTCTTCACGGGAATTTGATGATATCCGAATCTCGAGATCGATCTTGGAAAATACCCCAAAGACCTTTTAACCGATCAAACAGATCCTCGATGCGAGGCAACGGATATTTATTCTTGATCGTTACCTTATTCACTCACGGTAATCGATGCACGTACGCATACTCCCGTCTTTCTTCTTGACAAACGTAACAAGAGCACCCCAAGGAGACACACTAGGCCTTATGAAGCCCTTATCTATCAACTCTTGCAATTGAGTCTTCAACTCTTGCAATTCGGGACGGCGCCATTCTATACGGAGCCTTGGATATAGGAGCAAGTACCCGTACTAAATCAATGCCGAACTCCACATCTCTTTCGGGAGGAATACCCGGCAACTCTTCAGAAATACATCGGGATAATCCCGAACTACCGAATACTCTCGAGCCGATCTTCGGATGACAAATCCTTCACCATGCAAAGGTATACCACATCACCTTTTTGACGCATCTTCCGCATTCTCAGAGCGGAAACCCACTTAACACCCTTCTTCACTACAACACCCGAATAAGAAACCCTTTTCCCCTTAGGATCTCTGAGCACCACCTTCTGATCACGGCACTGAATGCAGGCATGATACTTCGATAACCAATCTATTCCAAGGATCACATCAAACTCTGACATAGGAAACTCCTTAAGATCGGCCGGGCAACTCGTAACCCGTAATACTAACAGGCACGCCCTTAAACTCAGAATGACAGGGATAATTCTCACCAGACTGAAGAGAAATTAGGGACTTAATAGGAGATCTAGAGGAAAGATTAGCTTTTCGAACAAAGGAACTAGCAACAAAAGACACTGTAGCACCAGTATCGAACAGAACAAAAGCAGGGATATTATTTACAAGAAAAGTACCAGAGATGACATCAGGATGGACATCGGCTTCAGCTTGCGTCATCACATAAATCCTGTTCTTCGGAGGAGTAGAAGAACTAACTGGCTTAGCAAGACCAGCAGAAAAAGACGGAGCTCTAGGATTCTTAGCACATTGAAAAGACTTGTGCCCCACTTCCTTGCAATAGAAACAGACACCGGTCGATCCATCACGCTTCTTCCCCGGATGAGCAACTTTACCACGAGATTCGGCACTTGCTCGGATCAAAACTCGGACGATATCCGGATCCGTAACCCCGTTGATAACCCCCTCGACTAGACGGCTCATACCTCGGCTTCTTAGCCGGAACTCGAACATAGGTAGCAAGAGGCTTCTTAGCGGCAACGCAGCCTTTAAGGTAGAATCTTCCTCTTTCAAAGAGGCATGAATACTCGAGCTATCTCATATGCTCTCCCGGAAAGTCGAAGCTCCCGAACTCAGAACATGGGTCCTCACCCTAGGATCCATTTTCTTGATGTACCTCTTCACACGCTCAGCTTCGGTAGGTACAACTGAGGTAGCAAACCTGGACAGCTCGGTGAATTTATTAGTGTACTCCTGCACACTCAGAGTACCCTGAGACAGAGTTAAGAACTCTTCCCCGCTTCGCCAACGGAGCTCATCAGGATAAAACCTCTCCTTCAGCTTAACACGAAACTCATCCCATCCAAATCCCGGTGTAGCCATGCAGCTTGCACGAACAGTACTCCACCGGTTGTCGCCTTCCATCTTCGGATAAGAGGGTACCAATAGGCACCATTTCAGCAAATAGGGCATCCAAAGAGCAAAGAAACAGCCTTCTCCATCTCCCTTAACCACCCTTCCAGCATAACAGGATCAGAAGTCCCGTCAAAAGTAGGCGGACGGTGACGGTCAAACCGATCAAAAACAGATTGCCCACTAGGCGGAGCAGAAGACCGGTTAGCCATAGCTATGATGGCGTTCTCAAGTGCTTGGCGCCTTTTTCGGGCAGCCTCCTTTCTAGCACTAGTCATACCTCGAGGCGGCATTCTACAACACAAGTTAAACATTCGTTATTGAACACGTTATTAGTTGTAAATTAACAACTTATCACATCAAAATAAGAAAAATATTTTCCCGTGGTTTCCTACCCAAGTGACCCTCTCAACACTACTTTTTTGAAGCCTAAGATTCTAATGACCCTATTTACTTCAACTATACATTTCCCGGGAGTTTCTTAGTGGGTAAGTAAGGGTCTCGGGTAACTTTGCTCTGATACCAACTGTAACACCCCGTCCTTCTACTACTAAGATACTAAACCTTATCAATTCAAGAAGTACTAAAATGACGTTAGCGGAAATAACGTCGGGACGGTATGCTACTCTAAAACAATAAATAAAGATAATAACTCAAAATTCATAGCTTAAAAAGAGAATAAATCTCTGAGTAAACATCATGTTCTAACATAAAAGAAGTATCCCAAATTGTATCATACTATCAAATCCAAAATACCATGAGACATGCAAGTCTCCCAAAATAAACTTAAATAAAACTAATATCCTTGAAAGCAATCCAAAAATAAGTCTCCCTATGACCTATATAAAGTTCATCTACCAAAAATAGAACTAGAAGCTTCTTTTCACAACCAACTCTCACACTGCTAGCCCAAGCAAATACAAGCCTAGCATTCATTTCCATCTGCAAGATTATATTGAATATTTCCACAGTCAGTGGGGAGTAACTAGCAGTTTCTCCCAGTTAATAGCAATCAAAGCACTATTCAGAGGTAGATTATTAAGAAAGGAATAACATGCAATTCATTACATCATATCATGCACATAGAAATCATAAAGCTCATAGATAAATCAAGAGATCACTAACAATAAGTAAACATAATATAGTGAGTGACATAATTCTAATATAAATAAATAATAATAATAATAATAAATCATAATACAACAAGTTATTGAGTCAGAAACCGAACGCCAGTGATTCGCAAATCACTTCCTAAGGTTTGTCAGATCGCAATCTCCAGGTCAGTCTATGGGCTTACGTTCCCCACTGCATGTGTCTAACAATGGCCAAACTCCCGATGCAGGGTAGAACACGCAGAACTCCCTGACCTCTCGGACGACAACAATTAACCCAGGTGTACCCCTAGTTCGCAAAACCAGGGTGGTTGGCATGTTCTTAACCGGGGACTACATCTATCCCACCGGATATTCTTATCTCAAAATACAATCATGCATACAAACTAAGTATCATTCATCAAAATATTCGTCAAAAGGGGATGCCACCCGGCCTTATACCCACAGTTCATCAAACAGTTCTTCACAATTCCTCAAAATAAATCACTTATAAAATATTCAACAAATAACTCTCACAATAACACTTGAACATTCCCAAACATCAACAATGACAATATACTGGTTTTTACAGCAACCACACTCAATCACAAATACATCACCAATTAACTCTAAATCATATTCATTAAAAGAGTAATAACAATTAAATCATTTTATTCCATAAATCAAACCTAAATATGTGGTTACTCAAATGATGCATACTATATACTACTGAAAATCAGCAACCCAGAATATATCAAATTATAAATTATATCTGATTTACAAGCCCTCAAACAATTTAATAGTGTGTCCTCAATTTCATCACAAAAACACCATAATAATTATGAAACTAACAAATTCGAGCAGTAAAATCACACAAAAATTATCATATAAACCTAATAGCTCTACTGACATGGTACAATTTTTAATTATAATTTTCGGACTCAAAAAGTATTTTTAACAGTTAATATACAGATTCCTCAAATAAGCCATTATAATAATAAAAAAATATAAAAAGACTCCCAAAAATTACCAAAAATTCACATAACATGTAAAAACTCACGGAAATACATATTATTCAAATAAATTAATTTTTCTGCCTCTATAAATAATTTTCATGAATTATATACTGACTGAACAGAAATTACAAAAACAGATATATCAATTAATTAAAACAGTAAACAGTAGATAAAAATTATTCTAAGGCATGGAATACATTATACGCATGTAACATGATCTAAGAAAAATGATTTCATTAATTTTAACAGTCGTTCAATAATTATTATGAAATTTAGCCAAAAACGCACAAAATACTAATTAAATCAAATAAATATTAAAAATCATGTAAAAATTATTTTTCTCTACACAGTATTCACAAAGCATGTGTCACGTATGGTCATGTAAAATTTAGTCAAAAATCTCATTCAAAAAGTATTTTAGATAATTCCTAACGTATTAATCTAATACCGAATACTACTCTAATCACTATGTTTCTAGGATAACAACTAGTTACCTGGATCGTCGGAGGCGAGCTGAAAACTTCTGGAAATCCCCACAATAGGCGTGTGATCCTCTTCTTCTTCAAATTCCAAGCACGAAGTATAAGGAAAAAGCCACAAAAACAATTCATGAACAATTATCAAAGAGAAGGAATGAAGAAAATTTGAGAGAATGAAAATGGTGATGATGATGATGATGATGATGGACGAAAATATTGGAGAATGGCAGCCAAGAGTTCTGATTTTCTAATCAGAAATTGAAGTGAATTAAGAGGTTTAATGAGGTTTAATTAAAGAAATCATTAAGGGGGGGTTATGGGGGTTATAAGGCATCAAAGAGTCTTAAGGAAAACAAAAGAGAAAAGAAAAGAAGAAGGCTCCCCTACTTCTTCCACTTGGCCGGCTGCCCCAAGCCCAACACCCACACAAAACTTTCGGCCCACTCCGAAAGCCCGATACGCGATAAAACGGTTAATTCCTAAATCGCGCCTAAACGTCGAAAATACTTAATAATAAAAATAATTCTAATAAATTATATTATAAATATAAATGAAATAAACACATTAACATGCCATAAAAATAAAAATAATAATTCGGCTCCCAAAATTATAAAATAAAAATAATTAATTTAGAGAAAATAATAGTTTTAGAGAAAATTCTTGCGAAAAAAAACTAGGAGCAAAATTATGGGTTGTTACAATTTGTGTGGGAAGCAATTAATCTTAGGTATTGTAGTTAAGTTAAGAACTGATTTTATTAGAATTTTTATCTAAGATGATGTATGTGATCTACTCGTTTTCAAAGGATCTAAAGTTTTATGTTTTCAAATTTCGAGGACGAAATTTATTTTTAAGGTTGGTAGAGTGCAATAGCTCAGATTTTTAAGCAGGTTTAATTAGACGCGAACTATGTATCTTAGTTTACTTATAATATTTTAGCATAGTTTGATGATGTTTGTTAATAAAATTCAGTGTTAAGACAAAATAGAGACTCTATTTTATCTTGCAAATGATATTTGCATATATTGTTTTAGGATTAGTATTTTGATTTTAAGAAAAAAAAAAAAAAACCAATTGTATCTTTGTTGAGATGTCAAAAATTATAAGATTTTCAAACTCACATTTTTCCTTCTCTCTCATCCGTGTCAAGTACAGATGAAGGCAACAAATCTATCAAAAATTCCAATGCCTCATCAGATTTTCAAGATTTACAAGTTCTCAATTTCTTCTTATTCATCACCAAGAATTGAAGAAACCCAAAATCCTTGATTCCTCCTTACTCCTGTGTTCCCTTTTTCTCTCTCAATCTTCTCCCTCCTTTGTGATGTTGTGGTGGTGGTTGGAGTTAGTGTCGTTTTCGTCGGCGGTGCCCCTGCAGGCATTGGGCCATCTCTCCGCTGCCGGCGCCTCGCACTGTCGCTGTTCGCGCATGTTCTTTTCCATCCCCTTTGCTCGTGCTGATGGTGTTTTCCTTGTTCCAGTGTTGCCCCACCGTCGGTTGGTGGTTCTGGATGATCTAGCAAACTTGTGATATATTGCAATTCGGTTTTTTTTTTTGGCGGGATGTGTTGGCCGGGGGCTGCCATGGTGGGGTGTATGGGTCGGGGTACTGCCGGCGAGGAGGTGTTGCAGTGGGCCGGCAGGGTGGGGTGATGCTGGTAGGGGGTCTTATGATGGGTCGGCAAGGGGGGTGCTACTCGTAAGGGTGGTGCGGGGCTAGGGTAGGAGGTGTTGCTGGTAGGGGTGGTGCAGGGAAGTAAGGGTGTCAGGCGGGCGGTGGGGCAAGCAGGGGGTGTTGGGGCAGGGGGGTGGCTACCGGCATGGGTAGGTGCTGGGCAGGGTGGGGGTGCCTGGCAGGGGGGGGCCGGGGCTGCAGGGGGTGCTTCTTGGGCTGGGTGGGGGGCTGGCAAGCCGGGGTGCTGTTGGACAGGGGTAGGGGCCGGCAAGCAGGGGGATGCCGCTTGGCCGGGCCGGGGCCGGCAAGAGGGGGTGCTGGTGGTACCGGGAGGGCCGGGTAGAGGGGTGCTCTTGGCCGGGGGGGAGCCGGGCAGGGGGTGTTGTTGGGTTGGGGTGGGGGAACCAGTTTAAAAAGGAACAAAAAGGGTTGCGGTTATGGGTCTAGACCGCATCCCTTCCATATTGGAAGGGCTGCAGTCAAGGCGCAAAAATGCAGCCCTTCCTACAACGAAGGCCTGCGTTTTAGGCCCAAAACCGCAGCCCTTCCAATATAGAAACGCAACCCTTCCTTTGTACAGAAGGGCTGCGAGCCAAATACACGTGCACGAATTAGGAGAGAAAAACAGTGAAGTGTCACATTCACGTTCACCACAATTTAAGGAACGTGTGTCAACATATTAGAGCATCTTCCACGTGTAAAATTCTCGTTTTTTTTTTCATGTTAATAACTCTTATTTCTGTAAGAAGCTTGAAAAAATAAGAATTGCTACACTACAAGCTTTTTTTGATCACGTATTGTGTATATTTGGACAATCATGTGGAGATAATTTTTGGGGCGATCAATTTTTTTATTTAGTCTTAGTGTCTCTATCTTTTCCTAATTCACGCCAATAACTACATAAAAGGTAAGACCCGTTAGCAACCTTATAACTACAAGGCCATGACATTGAAGATTTGGTACCTGTTTCAGGTTGCAGACCACCAGACTACCAATTTTGCTAAAGCTTATAGTATTCTCTTTCTCCATTAGTAGTCTTTTAATTCCAAAGTGTGTGTATAGATAGATCTTTAAATATTGTTTGCAAATTTAGTGTAATGCTTCTAGGGTTATTATTGTCGATTAATATACATCTGTTATATGAGTTTGGTTATGAACCTTATGAGTTTAGTATGAGCACGTTGAATATCTATGAACTAATTATGTACATGTTATTAGTTTGAAGTTAATCTTCTTTTTAATTTTTAAAGGCTAATGAGCTACATTTCATTCATGTTTTAGCCTCTGTTCTTTTGGACTGAATTAGTCTGAACTGAATTGAAATGAATTTGTCTGAACTGAACTGAATTGAGTATTATTAATAATTACAAGTAGAGTAATATTTTTATCATCATTGATAATGATAATAATCAATAGTATCAATGATAATAATAATAATATTATTATTATTATTAATACTAATACTAATAATATGCATAATAATAATATTCTTATGAATTGAGTAATATTAATAATAACAAGTAGAATAATAATGATAAGAAGTAATAATATTAATGATAATTAACTATATTAATCTAGAAATAAAAAAAAAATATTATATTACGTTAATATTAATAATAATTATATTAATCAAATACCTATAGTAATGATAATAATAATAATAATATGTATAATATGTATAATAATATTCTTATTCAATAATATATCTTATGTTGTTAAAAAAATATGAATTCAATAAAAGACACTTCTACTATCCGGTTTTTAATCTTATTACAATATGAATGCTTTTAATGTTGGTTGGAAAGGTTCTAATACATTGTTGGAAAATTTAAATTTTTCCTAGTCGTTGTTGAATAAATAATAAAAGTGAAAACAACACAGCAGGTGTAACACTCCGTCCATTCATAGGCAATGAATAAACAAAATAGAAAGATTTATTAAGTAGTAGACGATAGCGGAAATATCGTCAAGACAGACAGTGTCACTCTAAAGTTCAAATAAAATCTAAAACAACAAAATAAACCCCAAAGAACATTAATCCAAAAGTATCTATAACAAGATAACATGATCCCAAAATCCACAAATAAAGCAAAGAAATGAAATAAGTAATCCTCCTAATTAAGCTCGTCGGTATCTCTCAAACCCATGACATAAAACCATACTGCAACATATTAACCTGCAAAATATATCAACAAACATCCACAATCAGTGGGGTGTAACTAACAGCTCTCCCAGCTCAATTAGGATCCACGTAGGAGTTATCAAGCATTAATAAATAAGTCCCAATCAACATAAAATATCAAACTGAACCAAATAACAGCCAAACAACAACTAATAGTTTAACATGGTTAAATAAAAAAAAAAACATGAATAATAAAGTTAATATAAGCATACAAGATCCATAGCATAAGCCTCCAAAATAATTAATCAAAATAATATAATAGGTTTTGAGAAAGAGCAGAACGCCAGTGAATCACAACCCACTTCCTAAGGTTTGTCAGATCGAAATCTCCAGACAGCCTATGGGCTTACGTTCCCTACTGCTTCTGTCTAAGAATGGCCAATCTCCCGATGCAGGATAGTACCCAACTCAGTACTTCCCAACCTCTCGGACGACAACAATTAATCCAGGTAATACCCCTAAATCGCAACCTAGGTGGTTGGCATGTTCTTCACCGGGGACTACATCTATCCCACCGGATATCTTAATCTCAATAAAATAGTTCTACAAATAAATACAATAATGTAGTCACCATTTATTCATCAAATATAAATAATAAGGATGCCCTTAAGGCCTTACACCCAAAATCAGCAGAAACTAGGATCGCAATCCAAGAGTCACAATTCAACGATATTTATTCTTCTCAAAGTAACAACAATATTAATACTAATAAAAAATCATTTCACCCAACTAAAAAGAATAAACCAACATTAAAACATACTTATACACCAAAAACACTGTATAGTCAAATACTCCAACTACTACACTCTCGTTGTCTGAGTTTGGGTACAAGGTTAATTACAACGTTAGTTATAATACCCCCAGTACATAACTCTTGGTGAAACGGTACTAAAGACAGTATTATTCTCCCTCGAGTACTGTAACGTCGACAACTTAGATATTGATTTATAAAAGAAAAATACAACATTATTATACTCTCAATTTAATTAATTACCAACAATAGTGCCATCATAATAATAGTAAAACACCAATAATATAAATATGAGTAATATAGCATTCAACTCTAGTAGGCATATAAGCATAGTAATACATAATCATTACAAATTCACACCTGGTAGTCTGCGACTTATACCCACATCTATGCATTATAATACAAATATATATATATATATATATACAAAAAAAAAACAATACCAACATAATGTAATCAAAACACTCATAATATAAATACATGTAACTATATATATATATAAAAAAATATAAAAAAAACAATTCATGTAAGCATGTATATAACAATTGAGTAATCGTCACACCTGCATACATGGATACACTAAGTATACAACAATAAGACCAAACTATCCTAATTCCTACCAGCTAGTTATATGCACATAACTATATACTTATAACAGCAATGATACTAGACATAACTGGCTTGTTCACGAAAGGAAGAAAACAAATGAAACTCACAGTAATACTTATGAATATAATCACCCAAAGCTAAGTCTTCAAAACATCACCTACTAAAGTCTAACAAGGAGCCAAAAGCAAGATCCCATACAAATATACTACATGTACCAAAATGATTCTTGAGCGCACAAGGCTCAATACACACACCAGAACACCTCATATGCACAACGCAATATTGTTTAGTCTGCTGGGCAGACTGTAACTCAAAGAAAAGAAAATATGAACATACATCTTCTTCAAACGATTACTGTTGAACGACACCCATGCTCCCATATTTCCAAACCTATTCATTACATAACTTATCTACCATCACCTATGCATATAACCATGACTATGAAACAAACTAATTAACGACTTGAATTATTTTTCAACCCATAACAAAAATTTCAGCCCCTTAAACACACTTCCAGCAATATCAACACCATAATACGCATTAGTTTCCTTCAACAAAGTTAACAACCCTCAAGCACTCATGAATTTGTCAAGTATAACACCAATAATATGAAACTTTATCCACCCACAAATCTTAGCATAAAATTTAACCCAACTTAGATATTAAGAAGTAAATAATTCCTAAACGAATTCTAATCGTACTAGGTTCACCATTAGTTACCTTTGAAGACCTCCAATTGCTTGTATTTTTATTATGTACTGCTCTGCTCCGATCATGATTCCCGGCAATTGAAAGCTAGTTTCATAATCGCTGCGGTCACAATGAAGGCCCAGATGTCCTAAACGTGCTGTCCAAATTTGAAGACGATCCAACGGTTAGATCTCCAGATATTGTCATTTTCGTGAAGGTGTGACAGGGAAATCCGAGATGAACTTTACTCTTCTCTCTCTCTTCAAATGGCGTGAACAAGGAGGGTTAAAAACTGAAAATATGGACGGTTTACAGCCCCCAAAATGAGGATTAAAAGGGGTTATAAACTTAAATGATGAGATTTCATAATGGGCAATAAGGGGTAATTAAGGTGAGGGGTTACAAAAGGATTAGAAGGTGGTCAAAAAGCCTCTCCAATGCTTCAAATCTCTGATTTTGTGGACAACTTCTAGGAAAATAAAACTTCACGTTAAAAAGTCGTGCAACGGTCCAAAACGCACTAAAACCGAATAAATAAAAATACTAGATCAAACACGCATTTTTAAATAGTAGAATATATATAATTTCTAATCCAATAAATTTGACAAATACAACATTTAAAAGTTGGAAAACAAATATCATAAGATATAATATTTTTAAGAAGTAAAATATTCTAAATTTAACGAAAAATAATAATTAAGGGAAAATAAGTCGAAGAAATTATGAGCGAAAATCCGTGGTGTTACAGCAGGGACGTCTCATACAATTTAGGGGCCTTGTGCCATGCATTAAACATGGGCCCTATAGGGATATAAAACGGATTTCTAATCCCGTATGATTAATAACTAATATATTTTATTTATTAAAAACTGATGAAAAATGAATTAACTTTCTTAAATACTTCAATGTTATTTTCATTTTTAGCAAGGAAACAGCTTAGATTTAAAAGAATATATAGTAAAAATATACCAAGGATAATACTAGAATAAGCTATGAAATATGAAAAAAAAAGTATATAGATTGGCGGCAAAAATTTTGGATTAACAAATGTATTTTCCATCTAAACTCAAAGAATTTAATAACTAAGAAAATAAAATATAGGTGGGACCACTTAAAATGGGGGGCCCTGAGCGGTTGCTCACTCTGCTCGTGTGTCTAAGACCCCTCTGCAAGACAAAATTCAATATGTGAAACATATATATTCCACTTATCAAATCAAAATACAATAAAGCCTTAAAATATATTTTTTTTAGGTAAGATGAATAGAAAAGTGGTCACAATAGAACGCTAACAGTCAACAAAGCAATCCCACAGATACTCCTAAAATATTTCATGATTTTTAGATTAACATTTTCGTATCAAGAAAACAATTTTTTATGAAAGTTGAGTTAATCACTTTATTTCATTTTCCAGATTGCACTTTTGTTCTTGTACTGACTTGTAAAATTCATAACTTTCTGTACAAAGCATTAAATTGAGCATGTGATATAACTATGGATAGGTCAGTGAGTTCTTTATGTTGTATCATAATTTCACAAGCTTTTAGAGACAACTTAAATTATGGTGAATTTTATACTCAAACTGGTCAAAACATGAGCTTTATTCAATTTGTTCTTGAAACCTAACTTATTGAACTTATTTTGAAGTGAATTTTGGTATGAACATTCTAGACACTTTAAAAGACTATACTGGAAATGATGTAAAATTGAATAAAATTCACATGAACATGATTTTTATATTTTTGGAAAGCCACTGATGTTTTCTTTAAACTTGATGTTTTTAGTTTTATCTAAATGATTTTATTTTAAACTTTATTAACAAGATAAGCTTATGTGGTACTGGACAAAATCAGTTTTGCACAACAAAATTGTATGATTTTTAATTATTTACAAAAATTTATTTTTTAGAAATTCCAAAGCCCAGTTGCTGGAAACAGCTTACACTTCATAGGAAAAATATTACATCCTATCAACTATTTAGTTAATGCAGACGAAAAAATGAAATAAAGTACGAAATTTAAACTGACCATGATTACAGCATCACACATTTTTTTTATGGAGATGTTTATGCACAACTCTTCTTGAATTTTTTTATGAAAACATTTTTTGGTGATGAACAACAACTTGATTAAGGAAAATCACATAAACACATTGTTTCTAAGAGTCTCCCCATTAGAGTTGACTATTCTACGTGGGGTGATTGAAGGTTGGGAACCTATTAGGACTTCCACATACCCAAATCACTGCAAAAATTAAAAAAATGATAAGAAGAAACAAGGAAAAAGTTAGTAGGTGATTAAGAAGATAAACAAGAAAATAACAAAAGCTCCAACTTTACCTTGCTAGCTCAATGATACACTTCCTTTTGTAAATTTTTCTACCTTTTTGTGATTTTCTTAATTTCTAAGTGAGTTTCTAAATCCACTTAATTACTAATTTAAACCATTTTTTTGTGTTTTTCTTTTGATGAACTTCATTACTTACTAATTACTTTCCAAATTTTTACTTTTTTCTTGAATGAGATTTTATTTAGAGGAAGGAAGTCGAGAAGATGAGAGTAGTATTGGGAGAAGTCGTGAAGTTGATTTGTTTTTAGCTCAACTTGGTTTGAAGTAAAAAAAGGAGGGTATTTATAGGGAAATGAGGGAAATGAACTAGGGTTTCAAAGAAGAAGAAAATCATATTTTTAACCCAAAAAATCTGATTTTTCTTATCCTTAATCAGCCTAATGACATCACTCTAATGACCTCACTGCGCCAAACACGGGAGCCTGCGCTAGGCACAACTTCGTGTGCTAGGCGCAGAGCCCTGCGTCTGGCGCAGGATGCTGTTGTGCGCTAGGCGCACAACCATGCGTCTAGCGCATGATCGTGTGCCTGGCGCACACTCGAATCTACCGGAAAAAAATCCAGATTCTTCCCTCTTACACATGGGATTTGATTCTTATTCTCACTTCTTTTCATGATTCTTATTCCCTAACTAATTGATAAAGGATGTGATTAGTGGATAAAGAATATATTCTTATTCTTTATCCAATGAACAATGACTTGACCATCAAGAAAATTGATTACTACCGGCTTTGGGATACGATTAAAATCCCGACACCTAATTATGACTCGTATTTTTTCGTTTCTCGAAAGAATAACTTAAGACAATTAACGTAGACTTGTCAAATTAGTAAAGACGAGCATGATTATACTACGAATCATTTTATGAAAACGGTGGTTGTAGTTATTTTCTACAACTGACGGAATATTATATTTCTAGCCGAAACTCCATGATTAATACGCAAAAATGGAAAACCATACGACGGAATAAAATTCGTGCTCCAGGGTGAAACATGCATTTGACGTGGCGCGCACTCTACGATGCCTGACGGTTTTAGTTATTCATATTTCTTTTTAAAATATTTATTTTTCCAAAAAAAGGGGTTCAAAATTTGGTGTCTAGAGTTGGCTTAGCTCAGGAATTGAGATAAAAAGTGGGCAAGGTACTAGTGGAGGAAAATGATTCGGATATAAGTTGAGTTAAGTCCATATAAGGTCGAATGTTGTGTTATGTTATGTTCTGCCAAAACCTTTACTTGCCAGCAATTTTGTGTTAAGTGATTGAGCTACACCACCGATATATTTTAAAGGATGAATTCTTTTCCAAACAATTACCAAGTTTGATTATTATATGAAAAATGTTTGTGAACTAAAACCGTTTTGACGCGCTAAAGTAAAGTTACTGAGTTTTTCGCTCATTTTAGAATCTGTTTGTTTTTTTGTTTTTCTCTTAAATTTGCATGTTTGGTTTGGAATCTCGAAATGGATGAAAATGAAAGTTTGATTTCAGATATGTAATTAGATTAGTGCTTCAAGTTGTTAGTATTCAAGTGCTTATTTGAGAGTAAATATCTTATACTATTTGGGTTTCAGTAGAGTATTATGTAATCTGATATTTGGTTTTCAAGTTGTTGTGTTGTGGGCCTTGACCCACAGGTCCAAGATCAATTTGTAACGTTATGTATCCGCTACAAGATAATGTAATTCGAAGTTATTAAGTGTTAATCGAGATTAGTGATTGTTAAGTGTGATTAGCTAGCAGCTTGAAATGCGGGCAATCACATGTGGTATCAGAGCAACCCTGCGACCGTGTGCCGAGTTAGCCACCTAGCCGGGGTAAAAGATTGTTGGGATTATCTAAAATCAATTTGGGTTATTAGTCACTAAAAATCGAGGAATAGAAATTGAGAAATTGAAGGTTGAGATTAGAATTGAAATTTGAGAAAGTGTAAGTTGTATTGTGATTTTAGCTTATACCGTGAGTAATGTTTTTGGGGAAATTATGTTTATGGAATTATGGAGAATTTGGATTTGAGTTTAGTGATTATTTGTTTGGGAAGCAATTAATATTAGGTATTGGAGTTTAGTTAAGAAATGATTTGATTTGATTTTTTTGTCTTAGATGTTTTATGTGATCTGTTCGTTTTGAAATGAGCTAAAGTTTTATGTTTTCAATTTTCAAGGACGAAATTTATTTTTTAAGGGTGGTAGAGTGTAATAGCTCAGATTTTTAAGCATGTTTAATTAGACGCGAACTATGTATCTTAGTTTACTTATAATATTTTAGCATAGTTTGATGATGTTTGTTAATAAAATTTAGTGTTTTAAGACAAAACACAAACTCTATTTTATATTGCAAATGATATTTGCATATATTGTTTTAGGATTAGTATTTTGATTTTAGGAAAAAAAAAACAATTGTATCTTTGTTGAGATGTCAAAAATTATAAGAGTTTCAAACTCACATTTTTCCTTCTCTCTCATCCGTGTCAAGTACAGATGAAGGCAACAAAAATTTTATCCCTTGATCTGTCAAAAATTCCAATGCCTCATCAGATTTTCAAGATTTACAAGTTCTCAATTTTTTCTTATTCATCACCAAGAATTAAAGAAACCCAAAATCCCAACATCCTCCTCAATCCTGTGTTCCCTTTTTCTCTCTCAATCTTCTCCCTCCTTTGTGATGAATTGGTGGTGATCGGTGTTAGTGCCGTTTTCGTCGGCGGAGCTCCTGCAGGCATTTGGTCATCACTCTGGTGCCGGCGTCTCGCGCTGCCGCTTTTCGCGCATGTTCTTTTCCATCTCCTTCTCTCGTGCTGGTGGTGTTACACCTGTTCCAGTGTTGCGCCACCATCAGTTCGTGGTCCTGGATGCTCTATCAAGATGCTGCCACTACTCTTGTTCTATTGTCAGCTTTATTTGCTGCTACTTGTTGTTGTTGCTGCATGTCCTAGCTCTGTTCTTCGGTTCTCAACTCTTATTAAATGAGATCACCCAAATCAAGTTTGTTTGTGAAGCAATATCCTCCTTTAATATAAGGATTTAGCTTTAGAAATATATAGATAAAGTGGCTTGATGTTTTTCACTAATAACTCACTTTTAAATTTGACATACTACTAAAATCAGCTTATGTATTAACAAGTTTTGTTAGACTTGGAACCCAAAAATTATCCCTACAGTTCACTTCGTTTTTTTCTTAATGATATTAGTTCCATTTTGCAACTCAACGATTTGATTTTCAAAGGAGGATTGATGGTGTTAGTTATTTTGGATTAAATTGTGAGATTGGGTATTAAGATATAAGTTGTACAGGTTATGATAAGTTTATAAGATCGTGGGTGGTGAAGAGTGACTTGTTATGTAGAGTTAGTTATATTTGATAATAAGGATTGTTAAGAAAGGGAAGGAGTCGATTATTTTTGTATCTGAACTTAGTGAGAATTGTTGCTAATCGTTATTATTATTTTGAGGTGGTGATTTTGAAAATTGATATGGAGATAATTTATGGAGTTCAAGCTACAGTTGGTGATCAAATGCCAATATATGATCTTGGAGGTTTAGCAGAGGATTGTATCGCGATTGAGGTAACCTTTATGTTCAACAAAATGTATTAAAATGCACATGAGTGCGTAATATTGAATTTTAGATATCATATATTGTTTACAGTCATGGCCATGGTTACAGATGCATCTTTATAAGTTGGTTGTGAATTGTTAGTGAATGAGTACAAAAGAATACTTTTGTTCTAGTATTGGAATTGTTCGGAAATGTTTGTGTTTACGTATATGGTTTGAGATATGCTAAAAAGCATTTTGTATTTGTTTTAGCTGGCTTAGCTCAGAAACTGAGATAAAAAGTGGACAAGGTACAGGTGGAGGAAAATGATTCGGATAGAAGTTGAATTAAGACCAGATAAGGTCGAATGTTGTGTTATGTTATGTTATCTTATGTTCTGCCAAATCCTGTACTTGCCAGCAATTTTGTGTTAAGTGCTTGAGCTACACCAGCGATATATTTTAAAGGATGAATTCTTTTCCAAACAATTACCAAGTTTGATTATTATATGAAAAACGTTTGTGACCTAAAACCGTTTTGACGGGCTGAAATAAAGTTACTGAGTTTTTCGCTTATTTTAGTTTATGTTTGTTTTTTTTGTTTTTCTCTGGAATTTGCAGGTTTGAGTTGGAAGCTCGGAATGGATTAAATTGAGAGTTTGGTTTCGGGTTTGTAATTAGATTAGTGCTTTAAGTTGCTAGTATTCAAGCGCCTATTTCAGAGTAAATATATTATACTATTTGGGTTTGAATAGAGTACTATGTAATCTGTTATTTGGTTTTCAAGTTGTTATGTTGTGGGCCCTGACCCACAGGTCCAGGATCGATTTGTAAGGTTATGTATCCGCTCCAAGATAATGTAATGCGAACTTATTAAGCGTTAATCGAAATTAGTGAATGATAACTGTGATTAGCTAGCAGCTCGGAAGTGCGGGCTATTACATGTGGTATCAGAGCAACCCTGCGACCGTGTGCCGAGTTAGCCACCTAGCCTGGGTTAAATATTCTTGGTATTATCTGAAATCAATTTGGGCTATGAGTTACTAAAAATCGAGGAATAGAAATTGACAAATTGAAGGTTGAGTATGAGAATTGAAGTTTGAGAAAGTGAAAGTTGTAGTGTGATTTTAGCTTATACTATGAGTAATAATTTTGAGGAAATTATGTTTATGAAATTATGGAGAATTTGGATTTGAGTTTAGTGATTATTTGTTTGGGAAGCAATTAATCTTAGGTATTGGAGTTAAGTTAAAAATGATTTGATTAGATTTTTTGTCTAAGATGTTTTATGTGATCTATTCGTTATGAAATGAGCTAAAGTTTTATGTTTTCAAATTTCGAGGACGAAATTTATTTTTAAGGGTTGTAGAGTGTAATAGCTCAGATTTTTAAGCAGGTTTAATTAGACGTGAACTATGTATCTTAGTTTACTTATAATATTTTAGCATAGTTTGATGATCTTTGTTAATAAAATTTAGTGTTTTAAGACAAAACAGAAACTCTATTTGATATTGCAAATGATATTTGCATATATTGTTTTAGGATTAGTATTTTGATTTTAGGAAAAAAAAATACCAATTGTATCTTTGTTGAGATATCAAAAATTATAAGAGTTTCAAACTCACATTTTTCCTTCTCTCTCATCCGTGTCAAGTACAGATGAAGGCAACAAAATGTTTATCCCTTGATCTGTAAAAAATTCCAACGCCTCATCAAATTTTCAAGATTTACAAGTTCTCAATTTCTTCTTATTCATCACCAAGAATTGAAGAAACCCAAAATCCTTAAATCTTCCTCAATCCCGTGTTCCCTGTTTCTCTCTCAATCTTCTCTCTCCTTTGTGATGTTGTGGTAATGGTCTGTGTTAGTGCCATTTTCGTCGGCGGTACTCCTGCACGCATTTGGCCATCTCTACGATTCCGACGCCTTGCGTTGCCGTTGTTCGCGCATGTTATTTTCCATTTCCTTTGCTCGTGCAGGTGGTGTTTCCCCTGTTCCAGTGGTGTGCCACCGTTGGTTATTGAATCTGGATGCTCTAGCAAGCTGCTGCCACCAAAGTTATTAAAATCGCGATTCAAATCTTAAAATCTTACGATTTTACGATTCAAAATATGGTGACGATTCGATTCACGATTGTAGACGATTCTATACATTTCTGTTGACAATCGAAAACCTAGCAAATCTAAATCATGCTAACAAAGAAAAGAATATATATATATATATATATATATATATATATATATATATATATATATATATATATATTGTTAGTTATTGCCAATATAGTGGGTAAACAACTATTTTTTCCAACTTTTAGGTCTTTTAACTTATAATTTTAGCATATTCAATTAAGATTGAGTGCAATATCTTGATTATACGTGTTTATAGAATCTTACGATTCTACGATTCGATTTTACGATTCGATTCTAAAGGTTGTTTCCGATTCGAACTAGAATCTCGATTTTAACAATATTCAGCCTGCCACTACTCTTGTTCTACTATTAGCTTTATTTGCTACTACTTGCTATTGTTGCAGCATATCCTAGCTCTTTTCTTCGGTTATCAACTCTTATTAAAAGAGATCACCCAAATCAAGTTTGTTTGTGAAGGTATATCTTCCTTTAATCTGTGGATTCAGCTTTAGAAATTTATAGATAAAGTGGCTTGATGTTTTTCACTAATAACTCACCTTTAAATTTGACATACTAGCAAAATCAGCTTATGTATTAACTAGTTTTGTTATACTTGGAACCCAAAAATTATCCCTGCAGTTCACTTCGTGTTTTTCTTAATGATATTAGTTCCATTTTGCAACTCATATTCAAAGGAGGATTGATGCTGTTAGTTATTTTGGATTAAATTGTGAGATTGGGTATTAAGATATAAGTTGTATAGGTTATGATAAGTTTATAAGATCATGTGCGGTGAAGAGTGAGTTGTTATGTAGAGTTAGTTATATTTGATGATAAGGATTGTTCAGAAAGTGAAGGGGTCGATTATTTTTGTATCTGGACTTAGTGAGAATTGTTGCTAATCGTTATTATTATTTTGAGATGGTGGTTTGGAAAATTGATATGGAGATAATTAATGGAGTGTAAGCTAGAGTTGGTGATCAAATGCCTATATATGATCTTGGAGGTTTAGCAGAGGATTGTATCGCGGTTGAGGTACCTTTATGTTCAACAAAATGTATTAAATTACCCGCGAGTGCGTTATATTGAATTTTAGATATCATATATCGTTTACAGTCAAGGCCATGGTTACCGATGCATCTTTATAAGTTAGTTGTGAATTGTTAGTGAATGAGTATAAAAGAATACTTTTATCTGGTATTGGAATTGTCCGGAAATAATTGTGTTTACGTATATGGTTTGAGATATGTTAAAAAGGATTTTGTATTAGTTTTAGCTGGCTTAGCTCAGGAACTAAGATAAAAAGTGGACAAGGTACAAGTGGAGGAAAATGATTTGGATATAAGTTGAGTTAAGACCAGATAAGGTCGAATGCTGTGTT
Organism: Beta lomatogona; assembly: GCA_947646795.1. Classification (NCBI taxonomy): domain Eukaryota; kingdom Viridiplantae; phylum Streptophyta; class Magnoliopsida; order Caryophyllales; family Amaranthaceae; genus Beta; species Beta lomatogona. The sequence goes on along the minus strand of CANSNZ010000540.1, from coordinate 804,270 downwards.
ATGTTATGTTATGTTATGTTATGTTATGTTATGTTATGTTCTGCCAAAACCTGTACATGCCAGCAATTTTGTGTTAAGTGATTGACCTACACCAGCTGTATATTTTAAAGGATGAATTCTTTTCCAAACAATTACCAAGTTTGATTATTATATGAAAAACGTATGCGAACTAAAACCATTTTGACGGGCTGAAGTAAAGTTACTGAGTTTTTCGCTCATTTTAGTTTCTGTTTGTTTTTTTTGTTTTTCTCGGGAATATGCAGGTTTGGGTTGGAAGCACGGAATGGATTAAAATGAGAGTTTGGTTTCGGATTTGTAATTAGATTAGTGCTTCAAGTTGCTAGTATTTAAGTGCCTATTTGAGAGTAAATATCTTATACTATTTGGGCTTGAGTAGAGTACTATGTAATCTGAAATTTGGTTTTCAAGTTGTTATGTTGTGGGCCCTGACCCACAGGTCCAGGATTAATTTGTAAGGTTATGTATCCGCTGCAAGATAATGTAATTCAAAGTTATTAAGTGTTACTGTGATTAGCTAGCAGCTCGAAAGTGCCGGCTATTACATGTGGTATTAGAGCAACCCTGCGACCGTGTGCCGAGTTAGCCACCTAGCCTGGGTAAAAGATTCTTGGGATTATCTGAAATCAATTTGGGCTATTAGTTACTAAAAATCGAGGAATAGAAATTGAGAAATTGAGAAATTGAGAAATTGAGTATGGGAATTGAAGTTTGAGAAAGTGAAAGTTGTATTGTGATTTTAGCTTATATCGTGAGTAATGATTTTGGGGAAATTTTGTTTATGGAATTATGGAGAATTTGGATTTTGAGTTTAGTAATTATTTGTTTGGGAGGAAATTAATCTTAGATATTGGAGTTAAGTTAAGAAATGATTTGATTAGATTTTTTGTCTAAGATGTTTTATGTGATCTATTCGTTTTGAAATGAGCTAAAGTTTTATGTTTTCAAATTTCGAGAACGAAATTTATTTTTAAGGGTGGTAGAGTGTAATAGCTCAGATTTTTAAGCAGGTTTAATTAGACGCGAATTATGTATCTCAGTTTACTTATAATATTTTAGCATAGTTTGATGATGTTTGTTAATAAAATTTAGTGTTTTCGGATAAAACATAAACTCTATTTTATATTGCAAATGATATTTGCATATATTGTTTTAGGATTAGTATTTTGATTTTAGGAAAAAAAAACCAATTGTATCTCTGTTGAGATGTCAAAAATTATAAGAGTTTCAAACTCACATTTTTCCTTCTCTCTCATCCGTGTCAAGTACAGATGAAGGCAACAAAAATTTTATCCCTTGATCTGTCAAAAATTCCAATGCCTCATCAGATTTTCAAGATTTACAAGTTCTCAATTTTTTCTTATTCATCACCAAGAATTAAAGAAACCCAAAATCCCAACATCCTCCTCAATCCTGTGTTCCCTTTTTCTCTCTCAATCTTCTCCCTCCTTTGTGATGAATTGGTGGTGATCGGTGTTAGTGCCATTTTCGTCGGCGGAGCTCCTGCAGGCATTTGGTCATCACTCTGGTGCCGGCGCCTCGCACTGCCGCTTTTCGCGCATGTTCTTTTCCATCTCCTTCTCTCGTGCTGGTGGTGTTACACCTGTTCCAGTGTTGCGCCACCGTCAGTTGGTGGTGCTGGATGCTCTATCAAGATGCTGCCACTACTCTTGTTTTATTGTCAGCTTTATTTGCTGCTACTTGTTGTTGTTGCTGCATGTCCTAGCTCTGTTCTTCGGTTCTCAACTCTTATTAAAAGAGATCACCCAAATCAAGTTTGTTTGTGAAGCAATATCCTCCTTTAATATAAGGATTTAGCTTTAGAAATATATAGATAAAGTGGCTTGATGTTTTTCACTAATAACTCACTTTTAAAGTTGACATACTACTAAAATCAGCTTATGTATTAACAAGTTTTGTTAGACTTGGAACCCAAAAATTATCCCTACAGTTCACTTCGTTTTTTTCTTAATGATATTAGTTCCATTTTGCAACTCAACGATTTGATTTTCAAAGGAGGATTGATGGTGTTAGTTATTTTGGATTAAATTGTGAGATTGGGTATTAAGATATAAGTTGTACAGGTTATGATAAGTTTATAAGATCGTGGGTGGTGAAGAGTGACTTGTTATGTAGAGTTAGTTATATTTGATAATAAGGATTGTTAAGAAAGTAAAGGAGTCGATTATTTTTGTATCTGAACTTAGTGAGAATTGTTGCTAATCGTTATTTATTATTTTGAGGTGGTGGATTGCAAAATTGATATGGAGATAATTAATGGAGTTTAAGCTAGAGTTGGTGATCAAATGCATATATATGATCTTGGAGGTTTAGCAGAGTATTGTATCGCGGTTGAGGTACCTTTATGTTAAACAAAATGTATTAAATTACCCGCGAGTGCGTTATATTCAATTTTAGATATCATATATCGTTTACAGTCACGGCTCTGGTTACAGATGCATCTTAATAAGTTAGTTGTGAATTGTTAGTGAATAAGTATAAAAGAATACTTTTGTTCTGGTATTGGAATTGTTCGGAAATGTTTGTGTTTAAGTATATGGTTTGAGATATCTTAAAAAGGATTTTGTGTTTGTTATAGCTGGCTTAGCTCAGGAACTGAGATGAAAAGTGGACAAGGTACAGGTGGAGAAAAATGATTCGGATATAAGTTGAGTTAAGACCAGATAAGGTCGAATGTTGTGTTATGTTATGTTATGTTATGTTATGTTATGTTATGTTCTGCCAAAACTTGTACTTGCTAGCAATTTTGTGTTAAGTGATTGAGCTACACCAGCGATATATTTTAAAGGATGAATTCTTTTCCAAACAATTACCAAGTTTGATTATTATATGAAAAACGTTTGCGAACTAAAACCATTTTGACGGGCTGAAGTAAAGTTACTGAGTTTTTCGCTCATTTTAGTTTCTGTTTGTTTTTTTTGTTTTTCTCGGGAATATGCAGGTTTGGGTTGGAAGCACGGAATGGATTAAAATGAGAGTTTGGTTTCGGATTTGTAATTAGATTAGTTCTTCAAGTTGCTAGTATTTAAGTGCCTATTTGAGAGTAAATATCTTATACTATTTAGGCTTGAGTAGAGTACTATGTAATCTGATATTTGGTTTTCAAGTTGTTATGTGGTGGGCCCTGACCCACAGGTCCAGGATTAATTTGTAAGGTTATGTATCCGCTGCAAGATAATGTAATTCAAAGTTATTAAGTGTTACTGTGATTAGCTAGCAGCTCGAAAGTGCCGGCTATTACATGTTGTATTAGAGCAACCCTGCGACCGTGTGCCGAGTTAGCCACCTAGCCTGGGTAAAAGATTCTTGGGATTATCTGAAATCAATTTGGGCTATTAGTTACTAAAAATCGAGGAATAGAAATTGAGAAATTGAAGGTTGAGTATGGGAATTGAAGTTTGAGAAAGTGAAAGTTGTATTGTGATTTTAGCTTATATCGTGAGTAATGATTTTGGGGGAATTTTGTTTATGGAATTATGGAGAATTTGGATTTGAGTTTAGTAATTATTTGTTTGGGAAGAAATTAATCTTAGGTATTGGAGTTAAGTTAAGAAATGATTTGATTAGATTTTTTGTCTAAGATGTTTTATGTGATCTATTCGTTTTGTAATGCGCTAAAGTTTTATGTTTTCAAATTTCGAGGACGAAATTTATTTTTAAGGGTGGTAGATTGTAATAGCTCAGATTTTTAAGCGGGTTTAATTAGACGCGAACTATGTATCTCAGTTTACTTATAATATTTTAGCATAATTTGATGATGTTTGTTAATAAAATTTAGTGTTTTCAGATAAAACAGAAACTCTATTTTATATTGCAAATGATATTTGCATATATATTGTTTTAGGATTAGTATTTTGATTTTAGGAAAAAAAAAAAACCAATTGTATCTCTGTTGAGATGTCAAAAATTATAAGAGTTTCAAACTCACATTTTTCCTTCTCTCTCATCCGTGTCAAGTACAGATGAAGGCAACAAAAATTTTATCCCTTGATCTGTCAAAAATTCCAATGCCTCATCAGATTTTCAAGATTTACAAGTTCTCAATTTTTTCTTATTCATCACCAAGAATTAAAGAAACCCAAACTCCCAAAATCCTCCTCACTCCTGTGTTCCCTTTTTCTCTCTCAATCTTCTCCCTCCTTTGTGATGAATTGGTGGTGATCGGTGTTAGTGCCGTTTTCGTCGGCGGAGCTCCTGTAGGCATTTGGTTATCACTCTGGTGCCAGCGCCTCGCGCTGCCGCTTTTCACGCATGTTCTTTTCCATCTCCTTCTCTCGTGCTGGTGGTGTTACACCTGTTCCAGTGTTGCGCCACCGTCGGTTGGTGGTCCTGGATGCTCTATCAAGATGCTGCCACTACTCTTGTTCTATTGTCAGCTTTATTTGCTGCTACTTGTTGTTGTTGCTGCATGTCCTAGCTCTGTTCTTTGGTTCTCAACTCTTATTAAAAGAGATCACCCAAATCAAGTTTGTTTGTGAAGCAATATCCTCCTTTAATATAAGGATTTACCTTTAGAAACATATAGATAAAGTGGCTTGATGTTTTTCACTAATAACTCACTTTTAAATTTCACATACTACCAAAATCAGCTTATGTATGTAACAAGTTTTGTTAGACTTGGAACCCAAAAATTATCCCTACAGTTCACTTCGTTTTTTTCTTAATGATATTAGTTCCATTTTGCAACTCAACGATTTGATTTTCAAAGGAGGATTGATGGTGTTAGTTATTTTGGATTAAATTGTGAGATTGGGTATTAAGATATAAGTTGTACAGGTTATGATATGTTTATAAGATCGTGGGTGGTGAAGAGTGACTTGTTATGTAGAGTTAGTTATATTTGATAATAAGGATTGTTAAGAAAGTGAAGGAGTCGATTATTTTTGTATCTGAACTTCGTGAGAATTGTTGCTAATCGTTACTATTATTTTGAGGTGGTGGTTTGCAAAATTGATATGGAGATAATTAATGGAGTTCAAGCTAGAGTTGGTGATCAAATGCATATATATGATCTTGGAGGTTTAGCAGAGTATTGTATCGCGGTTGAGGTACCTTTATGTTAAACAAAATGTATTAAATTACCCGCGAGTGCGTTATATTCAATTTTAGATATCATATATCGTTTACAGTCACGGCTCTGGTTACAGATGCATCTTAATAAGTTAGTTGTGAATTGTTAGTGAATAAGTATAAAAGAATACTTTTGTTCTGGTATTGGAATTGTTCGGAAATGTTTGTGTTTAAGTATATGGTTTGAGATATCTTAAAAAGGATTTTGTGTTTGTTATAGCTGGCTTAGCTCAGGAACTGAGATGAAAAGTGGACAAGGTACAGGTGGAGAAAAATGATTCGGATATAAGTTGAGTTAAGACCAGATAAGGTCGAATGTTGTGTTATGTTATGTTATGTTATGTTCTGCCAAAACTTGTACTTGCCAGCAATTTTGTGTTAAGTGATTGAGCTACACCAGCGATATATTTTAAAGGATGAATTCTTTTCCAAACAATTATCAAGTTTGATTATTATATGAAAAACGTTTGCGAACTAAAACCATTTTGACGGGCTGAAGTAAAGTTACTGAGTTTTTCGCTCATTTTAGTTTCTGTTTGTTTTTTTTTGTTTTTCTCGGGAATATGCAGGTTTGGGTTGGAAGCACGGAATGGATTAAAATGAGAGTTTGGTTTCGGATTTGTAATTAGATTACTGCTTCAAGTTGCTAGTATTTAAGTGCCTATTTGAGAGTAAATATCTTATACGATTTGGGCTTGAGTAGAGTACTATGTAATCTGATATTTGGTTTTCAAGTTGTCATGTTGTGGGCTCTGACCCACAGGTCCAGGATCGATTTGTAAGGTTATGTATCCACTGCAAGATAATGTAATTCAAAGTTATTAATTGTTAATCGAGATTAGTGAATGCTAATTGTGATTTCCTAGCAGCTCGGAAGTGTGGCCTATTACATGTGGTATCATAGCAACCTTGCGACCGTGTGCCGAGTTAGCCACCTAGCTGAGGTAAATGATTCATGGGATTATCATAAATCAATTTTGTTATTAGTTACTAAAAATCGAGGAATAGAAATTGAGAAATTGAAGGTTGAGTATGAGAATTGAAGTTTGAGAAAGTGAAAGTTGTATTGTGATTTTAGCTTATACCGTGAGTAATGATTTTTGGGAAATTATGTTTATGGAATTGTGGAGAATTTGGATTTGAGTTTAGTGATTATTTGTTTGGGAAGCAATTTATCTTAGGTATTGGAGTTAAGTTAAGAAATGATTTGATTAGATTTTTTGTCTAAGATGTTTTATGAGATCTATTCGTTTTGAAATGAGCTAAAGTTTTATGTTTTCAAATTTCGAGGATGAAATTTATTTTTAAGGGTGGTAGAGTGTAATAGCTCAGATTTTTAAGCAGGTTTAATTAGACGCGAACTATGTATCTTTGTTTACTTATAATATTTTAGCATAGTTTGATGATGGTTGTTAATAAACTTTAGTGTTTTAAGACAAAACAGAAACTCTATTTTATGTTGCAAATGATATTTGCATATATTGTTTTAGGATTAGTATTTTGATTTTAGGAAAAAAAAACAATTGTATCTTTGTTAAGATGTCAAAAATTATAAGAGTTTCGAACTCAGATTTTTCCTTCTCTCTCATCTGTGTCAAGTACAGATGAAGACAACAAAAATTTTATCCCTTGATCTGTCAAAAATTCCAATGCCTCGTCAGATTTTCAAGATTTACAAGTTCTTTTCTTCTTATTCATCACCAAGAATTGAAGAAACCCAAAATCCTTAAATCCTCCTCACTCCCGTGTTCCCTTTTTCTCTCTCAATCTTTTCTCTCCTTTGTGATGTTGTGGTGGTGGTAGGTGTTAGTGTCGTTTTCGTCGGCGGTGCTCCTGCAGGCATTTGGCCATCTCTCCGGTGCCGACGCCTCGCGCTGCCGCTGTTCGCGCATGTCTTTTTCGCCTCCTTTGCTCGTGCTAGTGGTGTTTCCCCTCTTCCAGTGTTGCGCCACAGTCGGTTGGTGGATCTGGATGCTCTAGCAAGCTGCTGCCACTACTCTTGTTCTACTGTCAACTTTATTTGTTGCTACTTGCTATTGTTGCTGCATGTTCTAGCTCTATTCTTCGGTTCTCAACTCTTATTAAAAGAGATCACTCAAATCAATTTTGTTTGTGATGGTATATCCTCCTTTAATCTGAGGATTCAGCTTATTTATAGATAAAGTGGCTTGATGTTTTTCACTAATAACTCACCTTTAAATTTGACATACTAGCAAAATCAGCTTATGTATTAACTAGTTTTGTTATACTTGGAACCCAAAAATTATCCCTGCAGTGCACTTCGTGTTTTTCTTAATGATATTAGTTCCATTTTGCAACTCATTGATTTGATTTTCAAAGGAGGATTGATGGTGTTAGTTATTTTGGATTAGATTGTGAGAATGGGTATTAAGATATAAGTTATACAGGTTATGATAAGTTTATAAGATCATGGGCGGTGAAGAGTGAGTTGTTATGTAGAGTTAGTTATCTTTGATAATAAGGATTGTTAAGAAAGTGAAGGAGTCGATTATTTTTGTATCTGAACTTAGTGAGAATTGTTGCTAATCGTTATTATTATTTTGAGGTGGTGGTTTGGAAAATTGATATGGAGATAATTAATGGAGTTCAAGCTAGAGTTGGTGATCAAATGCCTATATATGATCTTGCAGGTTTAGTAGAGGATTGTATCGCGGTTGAGGTAACCTTTATGTTCAACAAAATGTACTAAAATACCCCGAGTGCGTTATATTGAATTTTATTTATCATGTATCATTTACCGTCATGGCCATAGTTACAGATGCATCTTTATAAGTTAGTTGTGAATTGTTAGTGAATGAGTATAAAAGAATACTTTTGTTCTGATATTGGAATTGTTCGGAAATGATTGTGTTTACGTATATGGTTTGAGATATGTTAAAAAGGATTTTGTATTTGTTTTAGCTGGCTTAGCTCAGGAACTGAGATAAAAAGTGGACAAGGTACAGGTGGAGGAAAATGATTTGGATATAAGTTGAGTTAAGACCAGATAAGGTCGAATGTTGTGTTATGTTATGTTATGTTATGTTATGTTATGTTCTGCCAAAACCTGTACTTGCCAGCAATTTTGTGTTAAGTGATTGAGCTACACCAGCGATATAGTTTAAAGGATGAATTCTTTTCCGATCAATTACTAAGTTTGATTATTATATTAAAAACGTTTGCGAACTAAAACCGTTTTGACGGGCTGAAGTAAAGTTACTGAGTTTTTCGCTCATTTTTGTTTCTGTTTCTAATTTTTTTATCTGGAATTTTCACGTTTGGGTTGGAAGCTCGGAATGGATTAAAATGAGAGTTTGGTTTCGGATTTGTAATTAGATTAGTGCTTCAAGTTGCTAGTATTCAAGTGCCTATTTGAGAGTAAATATCTTATACTATTTGGGTTTGAGTTGAGTGTTATGTAATTTGATATTTATTTTTCAAGTTGTTATGTTGTGGGCATGACCCACAGGTCCAGGATCGATTTGTAAGGTTATGTATCCGCTGCAAGATAATGTAATTTGAAGTTATTAATTGTTTATCGAGATTAGTGAATGCTAAGTGTGATTAGCTGGCCGCTCGGAAGTGCGGGATGTTACAAGTGGCTTAGCTACTTCATAATATAAAAATTAAATATTAAAATATACTACAAATGTATGTCTAAAAAGAACCCTTCTTTCGAACTACGAAAACAATGTTTCATTTCACTCCTTACCTTTTCTAATTTCGGTATACGACATGGATTCTTTTCTCTTGATAATAATAAATCTGTTAGCAAATCAAAACCATTTAGCTACTGCTCTAAACTACATCAATCTTTGCTTAAAGTTTTCAAGTGATTTTAAGAATATATTTCCATGAAGGAATGCGTTCAAGGTTTGTTTTTCTTTGTGAATCAATGATTAAAGAAATGTGTTCTTGAACTATTTTGCGCGAGAAAGGGGCTATGTGTGTATCTTGTGTGAGGACATGTCCTAGAATAGCCAGGCGAGTAAAACAGTAGGAGCTTAGGTTCCGAAATGTGAAGAGGTCTACACTTCGGTGTACCTCAATGTGAAAACACCCTCCCTGGGCTTCCTTTGTTTAACTAAGAGTTTGTGAGTTTCGATATCTGGTTTTGCAAATGATGTTTTACATCAAGTTTGAGTTACAAATTCCAAGTATCTTTGGAAGTCTTGTTAATAAGCAAATTTTTGAGCTTATGTTTTGTTATAAACTACATAGTACAACTCCCTATTTTCAGCCACCATAAGAAGTTTCTTGGTTTGGTTTGGGTACCAGTTTAAGCTCATTTTGTTCTATGAACTTGTCTTTGTGGGGGCAGACTCTCTTGTGCAGGAACTAAAAGGTAGGCTACGAGGGAGCTCTAGGAATGTGTAACAGGAGTATCCATAGCAAGCTGGAACTTAAGCATGTATTATTGAATATATATTTATCACTTTTACTAAATGACTTTTTGTGATATATAATTGAATATATATTTGTACCCGATTTTGCGCTATGTATTGTAATAACTTGAACTATCTCATGCATGAAGTATGCTTTTCTAAACTACGCTCATGGTTTGACTCCAACAGAGTATCGTTTTATTCTGGATGCTTCCGCTAATCTTATATAATATAGCTTAGAATGATTTAAGAAGTTATATGACGGTGGGCTGTTACACCCAATATAAGGCAATTTACACATTAGGGGATGTCCAACTGAAGCAAGGTCTTATAGGCCAAATGAAAAGAAACTGGACTCAAGAACAAATAGTAGCTACTTTGTAGGATACTCAAAGTGATCAAGAGGGTATAATTGTTATGATCCCACTACCAGATCAATTTTTTGAGACGAGAAATGCCATGTTCTTTGAGGGTGTAGAGTTTGGGGGAGAGGTATTGAAGAATTTGAATTCGAAGCGGAATCTTTTCCCTTACCTTCCATTATTCAAAACAATGATCAAGATGCGGTTATTGGAACTATTCCCGAAACAATCCAAGAACAGCCAGACAATATCGATCATCTCTCTAATCAAGATCAAGTCACACAGGTTAATCCTGAACAACAAACTCAAGCACCTCAAGAACAAGTGCCATAAGGAGATCCACTAGAAAGGAGAAATGCGATTCTTCTGTAACATGAGGATGGCATTTAGATAATGGAAGGTGATCCAATCAACTTCCATCAAGCCATGAAAAGTCCTAACTTTCAAAAGTGGATTGATGCCATGAATGAGGAAATTAAGTCCATGAAAGACAATGGTGTTTGGGAACTCATTTTATTACCAAAAAGGTGTGAACTTATTGGTTGTACACGGATATTTACAGCCAAAAGAGATTCAAAGGGTAATATAGTGAGGTATAAAGCTCGCCTTGTCGCAAAAGGATTTACTCAAAAGGAGAGCATTGATTATAAAGAGACTTTCTCTCCAATTTCATCGAAAGACTCTTTTTGGACAATAGGCTTTAGTGACGCACTTTGACCTTGAGTTACATCAGATCGATGTAAAGACTGCGTTTCTCAATGGTGATATTGATGAGAAAACTTATATGGTGCAACCAGAAAACTTATTATGCAAATTAAAGAAATCCATCTATGGACTCAAGCTAGCTTCTCGTCAATGGTATTTCAAGTTTCATGAAGTCATCAACTCTTTTGGGTTTGAGATTAATGGAGTTGAAGATTGTATATACCATACGTTCAGTGAGAGTAAACATATTTTCCTGGTCTTACATGTTAATGACATATTGCTTGCCAGTAATAATATTGGTTTTTTGCATCAAACTAAGAGATTTCTATCAAATAAATTTGAAATGAAAGATCTTGGTGAAGCATCCTTTGTATTAGGAATTAAGATACATCAAGATCGTTCTCGAGGTATTCTTGGATTATCACAAAGAAAGTCTATTGAGAAGGTTCTCAAAAGGTTCGGCATGCAAGACTACAAGCCATGTGATACCACTGTTGCTAAAGGAGATAATTTAGTATCAATCAATGTCCCAAAAATGATTTCGAAAGTAAGGAAATGCAAGAGGTTCTCTATGCTTCAGCAGTAGGGTGTCTTATGTATGCTCAAGAGGTGTGTACGCGTCCAAATATTGCGTTCATTGTTGGCATGTTAGGCAGATACAAAAGCAATCCGGGATTGGATCACTAGAAGGCAGTCAAAAGGGTTATGCGATATCTTCAGAGAACAAAACATTACATGATGCTCACATATAGGTAGGGGTGTTCGCGGTTTGGGTTGGTGCGATTTGGGATGTAACCCAACCCAAACCGCAAATAAACGGTTTGACATTTTTCCAACCCAAACCGCACCGCACTTTTGCTCAAACCAACCCAAACCAAACCGCGCAAAACGGTTTGGTGCGGTTTGGTTTGCGGTTTAACCATTTTTCCCTCCGCGACATTAATTTTGTAATCTAAGAGTAAAAAAAAAATTTGTTAATAAATATAAAGAGTTCAAATAAATATGAAGTTGACTTCATAATTAAACATAAATAATAATTTATCAAAATTGTCCAAGCTCTTTACCTCAAACTTCTTTTTTCAGTTGTATGCTTGTATGCCACCCTATCAAGTTTATTTTAAAAAAAATAAAATAGATAAAAATATATTTTTGAAAAAATTATATAAAATTGCGGTTTGCGGTGCGGTTTTGGTTTACAAAAACTAAAACCCAACCCAAACCGCAAACCGCGGTTTGCTTGAATTCATAACCCAAACCGCAAGTTTGAAACCGCAAACCAACCCAAACCGCGAAAAAACGGTTTGGGTTGCGGTTTGGTGCGGTCCAGACCGCACTCTGAACAGCCCTACATATAGGAGGTCGGATGAGTTAGAGATCCGACTTTGATTGTGCTGGATGCCGAGACAATTCTAGATCCACTTCAGGTTATGTTTATCTGCTTGTTTGAGGAGCTATATCCTGGAAGAGTGCTAAACTTGAACTTATAGCAACTTCTTCTATGGACGCAGAGTTTATAGCATGTTTTGAGGCATCCAATCATGTTTTATGGCTATAGAACCTAGTCAATGGACTACAAATTGTAAGACCACTAAAAATATTTTGTGACAATAAGTCTTCAATACTATATTCTAATAACAACAGGACCTCGTCAAAGTCAAAGCATATTGAAATAAAGTTCTATGTTGTTAAAGAAAGAGTTCATAGTGGAAAAGTGTCTATGGAACATATTGGAACAAACTCTATGGTTGTAGATCCGCTTACTAAGGGATTACCATCCAAGGTCTTCCACGAGCATACTGCTCGTATAGTTGTCATATCATTTGATGATGTTAAGGTTTAATGGGAGTTTGTGTTATAATGTTCTATTTGTTATAGACACAACTTGTCTTTGGATAATAATTTCTGCAGAAATAAAGTGTTTTCAGTTTATGGTTCACTTTGCCTTATTTTGATATGGATCTTACTAAAGAATAAAGTAGGACTAGTTGGAAATACATTATATGAAATTTCCATGTTCAACATCCATATTTGATCTATGTCATTTAGTTATATTGGTATACGTGATCAGTGAGGACTAAGTCATACTATTGATGACAAACTTCGCTTTGGTCCTATGTTGACATGATTCATGGACAAGATTGTTCAGGGATACCTTCCGTTATGATAGCAAAGAATATGAGCTCAAAGTTTGTACACACCATATAAGGAACTACAATTGGCCCAAGTGGGAGATTGTTAGAAAATAATCATATGGGCATACATAATTAATTATACGTGTATAAAAGCTATCTAAGAGTTAGCCCATAAAAGGGATTGGTATTATAGTTTTATTTATTAGGCTTATTAGGTATCTAAGGTAATATGGGCTATTATATGTAGAGACCCATTATTGTCTCTTATTTTATGACTAGCCAAGTAGGAGACATAATAAGCCCTATATATATACATACTAGGGTCAGAGTTATGGTCCCCAATTCATATGCTTTTCTCATTCTCTCTGACCACCCATCATCAGTCGAATCTAGAAAGAAACCATAAAGAGTTGGAAGATCCAAAACCCACCACTCATCTCTCCGATGGATCAAGGTACGCTTCTGCAATTCAATTATACCGATTAATTTATTATGAAGTCTCTAGTTTGGATTAAATCTTACGTATATTTCCTCCACAACGAGAACTTAGACTTATTAGGGAGTAATGGGCTCAAGACTAGTTCATAACAGTTATCATTTAAACTAGTTATTTATTTATAATTGTATATTAGATCACAAAATTTGTTTATTAATATTGAATTTTCATCTTATACAACTAGTAGATGATGTTTATACCCTAATTTTTATATAGAAAAACCTACAATTCCATATACAACACTTGAAACTCTATCTACAACATGTGTTTCAAATGCACAACTAGAAAACATCATAAACAACAAAAAAAATTGTTCACAGTGATTATAAATAAGGAATTTCTCGAGACATATATGTATACATGTATATATATACATATATACATGTATATATATATAAGTCTCACTAAAGTGCCAAAATTGACAAGTTACAAAAGTGAACTTCTAAAAATTGCGGAAAAGAATAACCTCGAAACAAATTCAAAATTATACGATTACGCTAGACTGTGAAGTATCAAAAATTACAATTCCATTATCATATGACGAAATCACAAACATCAGAAGAATGAGAAAGTTCTCAACTATATCACACGTATCCCTTGAGTTAGCAGGATGCTAGACACAGAAACTGAAAAGAAAAAATATACTAATAAGGAATTTTCAACAAGAAGCTAAAAACTCTCTTCGCGAGTTAGACGTGCAAATTAAACAAATGCCAGGAGGTAGAGAAATCAAACCTATTACAATTAATTCTTCAATCTTCAAGTGAAGAAATAACAGATTTACTTAATTATTTCGAGTTCTAATACAAAGGGTGTTGTCTAAAGTTTCAACTCTTTGACTTGTAAATAGATATGAACATCAAAAATCTTGCTCACTTTCATAGTACTTGCACAAGTAAAGAAATTAAACGGGGGAAGAGGATTGCAATTGCAAAGAATTGTGTCTTTACCTTAAGTAGTAACCGACAACATATAATCGTAGTCCCTAAAGAGTTTTGTACTGTTCAATCAACCGTGAAGCATGCAGTTTTGAATCAGGGACGATAGTGCAGCCCAATTTATGCAAATAACCAATCTGGCACATGATTACAGCAAAAGATTAATGTTCAACACACAAGGAAAAAGGCAAATGTACAAATCAGATTGAAGAGACTAAAAATATAATAAACAAACTACGGTTTTTTCACCAAATGCCCCCGAGTTTTCGGTTTATTCACGAGGTACCCTCGCACTTTTGAAAATACACGGGGTACCCCTCAGTTTCTTAGTAATACACTCAAATGCCCTTAATGACTAACGGCGGTTAACTCCGTTAGTCATTAACCCTAATTTTCTATTTTAAACCCTAATTAACCCTAACCCTAACCTTAAACACTAACCCTAACCCCTAACCCTAACCCTAACCCTAACCTCCCCCCCACCACCCCTTCCCCCCCACCCTCCCACCACCCCACCCCAGCCTCCCCCCCCCCCTCGTCAACCCTCCCGCAGCCTCCCCCCCCCCTCGCCGAATCCCCCCACAACCCCACCCCCGTCGAATCCCCCTACCCCCACCCCCGTCAAATTCCGCGAAGTCGTTGGGTCAAGTTAATGGGTGGGGAATTCCGCAAAAAATGGTCAAATGGCCGGGTTAATGGGCGGGGGAATTCCGCGAAAACGGCCGCCGGGATGGTGGTAGATCAAGAGAGAGAAGGGCTCGCGACCGGTGGTAAATCGGGTGAGAGAGGGGGTCGCGACCGGTGGTAGATCGGGCGAGAGAGAGGGGTGCGATGGTGGTTATTGGCAAAGGGCCGCCCTGGGGAGGGGGAGCTGCGGGGGGATGGGGGGGGGGGAGCTGCGGGTGGGGGGAGGGAGGAGCTGCCTGGGAGGGTGGGGGGTGGTGGGAGGGTTAGGGTTAGGGTTAGGGTTTAGGTTAGGGTTAGGATTAGAGGTAGGGGTTAGGATTAGGGTTAAAAATAGGGTTAATTAGGGTTTAAATTTGAAAATAAGGATTAATGACTTACGGCGGTTAATGGTGTTAGTCATTAAGGGCATTTGGGTGTATTATGTTGAAACTGAGGGGTAACATATGTATTTTCAAAAGTGCGAGGGTACCCGGAGAATTTCGTGAAAACTCGGGGGCATTTGGTGAAAAAACCGAACAAACTATATGTAGATATAGAGTTCCAGAATTTGGGATCAACAAAACATGCAACTTCTAATATGAGAGAGTAGCGACCATTTGTGCGCCTCTCAAATCAGCATTTTGTTTGGTATCAGGTATTCTCAACCAATACCAATGATAAGCGCCCTACATTCCTCATCGAATTATATAATGTCCAATGAAATCCATTAAGCACTAAAAGGCATGTTACAAAGCTTATAATATGCTCCTTGCCAAAAGTTGAAGCAACAATTCAGGCACATTATCAAGAATGAATTCTATTGGTAGGTGTATGACAGGATTAAAAAAAAAAAATTGTTCACAACATCGCCCATCTTCTCAAATGACATGTTAAAGCAACTACTTGTATCCAGCTATGGTAAAGAAATGTTATTCAGCTTACACTGCAGACCCCAGTCAAATATGGAAGGTTAAGATCTAAATAAAATGAATTTCAGGAAAGAAACATGCAGCAAGCGAGCGCATATTGGCTAAGAATTTAATTATCATGACCGAAGCTAACTTATGCATCAACAAATAAGTAATTTCTTTTACCTGTTTCGAAGTTGGGGATGATGAACCCATTGCAATTTCCATCCGCAGTTTTTGGAAATGTTCCTGTACAAATAATGCAGGAAACAAGAAAGACTGAGGGAAGAAAAGAAAGATGGAGAACAAAACCACAACTGTCTTGACAAGAACTTGAGCAAATCAGATCATTCATAGAGACACTGCAGTCAGAAGCAAGCAGATACATAAAATAGAACTAGAGAAGCAAGGGCAGCACATGAAGCAGGTACTCTTGTCATTTTCTATAACACCCACTCTCAAAAGGAATAATATATAAAAGAAAAAGAAAAAAGAATCAAAGAGATAGTACAATAAAAATTGAAAATTTTCCAAATACTGATTGTACAGAAAAAGATTTCCCGAAAAGACCAACTTCCACAATCATGGTGCAGTGCAGAGTTTGTCCAACTAATTTCTGTAGTGATGTATTTAGTACTTTTACACCTTTGACAACATATATATAAGTTGCTAGCACGCCAAGGCTAATAGCCGGTTTTAGTTAAGCATCCTTATTCTAGTAGTTTACTTGGACCGTTGACAATCCTCGGGATTTAAGAAACTAATTAGGGTTGTTTATATGCTTATATATAGGGCCTGCATTCATTAATAAAAACAGTTTTCAGAGATAATGAACTTAGAAAGTCCTTAGTGTGTTAGCTAACCACAAACTCAAACCGAGACTTTGAGAAGAAATTGTGCCTAGACCATAACTGTCCACCTTGATTAGAGACTTCAAGGATCAATCTATCCTTTAAATTTTAAGCCTTCATAATCATAAAACACAAGAATATTTCCAGTTTGTTCATTAGTTCTAACAAGATCAGGTTGCATCGGAACTCCAACAAGATCCGATCTTTTTCTCAAGATTCTCATGGGTTTTAAAGCTTCAGTAAGGGGGTTTTGAGATCCACATCAGATACAAATGTTTATCATGACATTTGTGAACCTGGTAGTTAGATTCTTAAATTCGCTATATTTTCTCTCATTCCGAATTTATAAGCTCTGACGCAGAGATAAGATTGGTGGATCAAAACAGAATCCTGCTGACCGTGATCAGATTTTAACCACCCTGTTTTTCAATCATAAAACACTAAAAGATCATTCCAATTTATTTGTTCAAAAGACAACAAAGCTCTACCTGTCTTTCCCTCGTCAGGTACACACGTTTGTCAGATGGTATCTGTGCCCACTTTATAACCTAGTATCAAGCATCACAAGAAAAAGAAAATGACTACTGAAGAACAGCCCTCTAGAAAGAAAAGAGACATAAACACAACAGCTTCGCCTGTCTTATCGCCCTCCGCCTAATCCCACCAAACTGCAAACATAGTAACTTACATACTCCGCAAATTGAAATGCTTCATCACACTTTAATAATGACTTTAGTGCAACAAAAGTATCCTGCAAATGAGACAAAGTTATAGTCAAACCCAACGTCCATCATCTTAAACATGCAATGAATCTTATTGAACAAAGCTCTTACAATTGTCATGGGCAACAAGGGGGCTAAGAATCACGTGCAGAAGTTCTTTGGAAACAGAAAGGTTCCAGGGATATTTAAAAGTATTAAAAAAAATCAGAACAGCAATTGAGGCCATAATTATGACCAAGCAGATTGAAGAAGAAACCAAACACAATATCCATATAAGCTATATTGAGATTTTATCGTCGTCACACTTAGTGCAATTTCTATCATTGGATACATGAAATATGTTTATAATTGTAGAGTGATAGTGCCATAACTATTGGCTGATGAGTAAAACATATGTCACAGCAGAAATGTCACTCAAAGACAAATAAGAGCTATCTTTGGTATTCGATTTTTTTTTGGCAGGGGGGAGGGGAGAGGGGTTATGTTTCCTCCAAATAAAAGTTTTCCCTTATTTCTTACTTAAATACTTCCTCCGTTCTTTTTCTATTAGAAGAATTGGGTTTTTACACTACTCACCCACCACCCTTTAACTATCTATTGTGATTTTTACGTAAGGAAAGATATAGTCATGTGTTGTGTTATTACATTCGTCTCGATATAAACATTTATAATAGCAAATTTCATAATTTTTACTAGAAAGTAATTCAAGATATCAATAGTTAAACTTGAGCATTGGTAAGCGTGAAAACCCAATTGTTGCAATAGAAAAAGAACGAAGGAAGTGTTCTCCTGACAGCATTTACTATCAGAAAAACCCCCCAGTGACCGAACCCTCACAAAAAAATTTAAAGCTGGGACTGCTTGCTGTCAAACCTAGCAATAACCAATGAAGCATATTCCTTCAGTAGAGCACTTCAACATCTAACAAACATATTACAACCTACTATGAACAGCTGCAAGTATTTTTCTTTATTCAATAAAGAGATATCTTATCAAAGATGTACTCAATGTCTTTAAATTTAGTTGTCCAATCATATGTGCCTTGTTCCAGAGTAATTATGTGCAGTGCCAGCCGCAACAGGAGATGAACATGAGAGCCTCTCCATGGTACTAAGGGCCTATTCTCTTCACCTTATTTTTGCTTATTTTCAGAAAAAAGTTCAGAAAAAACAAGTAAGTTCAGAAAGTTTAGAAAAAATTCAGAAACACTAAGAAGAGTTCAAAAAAAAAAAAGAAAAGTTCAGGAAAATAAGAAAAGTTAAGAAGAAAAGTTCAAAAAAATAAGACAAGTTCAAAAAAAATAAAGTAAGAAAAGTTAAGGTGAGTGGAACACCCTAAGAAACGACAGAATTGCGAATAAGTTAATTTTAAGAAGGTTACAAAACATATATGGATTGCGTGATCAACAAAACCTTGTTGTTCCTTTTCTTGATTCTTATGCGTTCATCGACTACAAAGTGAACCTACAAGAAAAAATAAAAAGCTCGAGTCAGTATATCAGATTTCTATATAACCTTCAGAGTACAATAATTCAAAGGTAATATAACATTCAACAAATGGGCTTTTTATTTGAACTGATTGTGTACAAGATAAACAATGACTACGGGATACAAGAAAACACAGAGAGAAAAGAGAAGACGAAGAATGCAAAGAACCAAAAGCTTAAACTAATTAAAGTAAGCAGTTTGAGTAGTTGCATTCTATATCTTATGGTGGTAGAAACTCACCAATAGTATCAACCCACTTTTGCTAACCAACAAAAATGAATAATCCGTGAGTCCAGAATCTATCATCCAAATTGACAAGGTGGACATTTGACCATCTTTCTTACATTATCTTTCATCAAAATTTACATATAACCTGCAGCATAGATTGGTGGCTCAAGTTTGCAAATGTTATATCCAAAAATTCATAATGTAAGACAATCACCCCATTTTCATGTAACTAAGACCACATAAAATGGCGCATCTTGCAAGTCTACCTAGCTGATATAATGTATTTTGTACAGGAAAAATTGATTTAAACAGTCCCAATTATGGGCGCCCTGACAAAAACAGTCCCTCCTTCCTCCCCTTCCCCTACCTCCTCTTCCTTCTCCCCTGCCATCCACCCCCTCCACCTCTCATGCTGAGTGCTGACCCCCTGCCACCTCCCCTCCCCTGCCAACCCAAATCCTAATTTTTCCCAAAATAAATTTGCCTTGATGCTTAGACCTCAATAGCTTGCATTACAAATCTACCATTGAACAATTTGTTTCAGGATACCTCTGTTGGTTGGACAGTTGTTTAATGTTTCAGTACAGCATATGGACTATGATTATGACTATGACTATGAAGCACTGATCAAAATCAGATCTTGACTTGTGTTAAAAGGACATGGCGACTCAAGCTCTACATTATGCAGTTATACACAAGTTTATGCACTTCTCCAACTCCACAAACGTAGAACTGCCTGGAAGAGCTCGAATTATAATTGCGCCAAATTTAGCCAAATTTAGCCAAATTCAGCTAAGGGAATTTTTATTCCTGAGATCATGCAGAATTCCAACTTATTAAGCCATCAGAGAGTGAAAAAAGGAGAAAAAGAATGCAGATTAAAACGCTATACAACAAAGCTATTAATTTCTAAGCACATATCGCTTCTGTTCACCCCAGTTTTTGCCCTCGAAAAATTCGTTTAACATGCGATCGAGATCCCCCGCGCTGAATCTGATGTACTTCTGAGGATTCTTCCCACCCTCTATCATTGGCTTACAACCTTTTAAAGAGGTGATTTCGAGGGTGGGGGAGGTGGTGGCGGGACAGGGGGAGGAAGTTTTGGGTGCGGAGGAGGGGGTAACTGGGGCAGGGGAGAGGTTTCGGGGGGCAGGGGGATGGGTGGCGGTATGGCGGTTTTGGGAACGGGGGAGAGGGTGGTGGAGGAGTTGTGACAATTAGGGGAGGTGGGTGAGGGGTGTAGTGGGGAGGAAGGGGAGGGGATTGGGTGGCTGGGGAGAGGAGGGTGAGGAAAGGAGTGAGAAAAGAGGAAGAAGATAGAAAAAAAAATAAAAAAATGGCAAAGTTTACCTGCTACAACAGTTTTTGACCTGCTGGGGCCTGGGAGTGACTGGGACTACCATTGTAAAATACCCCGAAAAGTTGGGACCGAATAATAATAAACTGAAGTAGGGATTGTTTTTGTCCGGTCGCCCATAGTAGGGACTGATTAAATCAATTTTTCCTTTGGTAATTTGGTTTACAATGCACAAGTATGACATTCTCTTGTGCCACTTACAACTTCTGCGATCAATTCTTGCTCATTAAATTAGACATCATACTATTATCATCACCACAACAACAACCACCTCCTATGTTCCCTCCATTACTAATGTTAGATTTGAGTCCACTACTTCTAATCTACGACATGGACCCTAAATCATATCAGTAACCTGTAAGGATTGTTCTCCTTGATGAGTTTTAGAGAGTCCAAGTTAAGTCTAATCACTTACGTTTTGATCTTCTAAGGTCTACCTTTACTCTGTTGCAACTAGACTCCACAAATATTTACCCTTAGAAAATTGAACAAAAAATTATGACCGAAACCCAAAAATGATAGAACCCAACAATTAACAACATGGTGCCAAATAAATACTAAAACCCAATTGTGTCGAGTCTCCAATGCCTCGTGCCCCCAGCTGCCACTACTCTCTTTCTCTTTGTTGTCACTACTAAGTCCGATTATACCCCTTACCAAGGTTCTCTCACTTCTATGTCATGACTCATGGTTCACTAGGAAATGCTCAAAGCTAAGTCTTATGTTGTTGTCTATGTTTGTTTGTTTTCGCGGGGGTGTATATAGAGCAATAAATAGCAATTATTTAGATAGAATCCGCTCCATGTTCTTGGAACAACCCTCACAAAAGACTTACAAACTAAGCTAGCTAGCTAGCATCCACTAGTTGTCACATTTGTAACTGATATATATTAATATTTTTGTTATTAAATTTGAGCAAGGACATGTTATATAGTGGATTTGTGCCTTATTATTTGATGTTGTAATTCTAAAATGATGTTTAATTAGGATAAACTATTTGTTAACTTTTAAAAGTTGCTATTATAGTTAAACTTTTTGATTTAGATAAGTTGAGTAGTATGGTAATTATGAACCAATCCCATTACTCTTTACACTTTCTATTTTCATCCGTCCTAGCCCACTATTATTATAATTTGTCTACTTTTCAAGCATGGCCTGCCAGTCTCTCTTCTCCAAATATTTAATACCCCACTAACTCTTATCACATGTATCATTTTGATGAAATTACATAATCAAACATCAAACTTTTCATCTCAATCTACATGTCATAACAAGTGCAAGAGTAATGTGGAACGGATAGAGTATTAAATATCATCTATGCATTTGAATTGTATTATGGGCATAAACTTTTTTTATATTACTTCATAAAAGTTTAAGTACATCTCTAACCAATATTGATGCAAGAAAACATTTATTTATCCTATGTGACGTGGAATCGAGAATTCATGTCAAATACGAGAACATATCCAAGTGTCATACTAGAATTCTTTATGAAAAGTCGGAGGGTCAAGGATATGACATTGGTACTTCAAGTACAATGAGAAGTCTGAGAAACACCTTTTGTAGCATCTAATCAACCATCTTAATCTGATGTTACTTAGTAAGATGACATCAAATAAAACATTGTGTCGTCCTCACCATCAACAGTATATAAACTAAGTATGTAGCCACTCAATTCAAAGATTAAGCACGCATAACATCGCAGCAAGTATTATCCTTTAGATATATTTATATTTTCATGTCATAGAAAACTTTAGATGCTCCATTTTTACCATCATGCATTTATACAATGAACTTCTACATTTACCTCCTTAGCCTTAAATGACCGACACAAGATAACTATACCAAATTTTCTGAGAATGTAGTCCGTACCACTTTGTTTTTACCGTGATAAAGTTGTGTCATTATATTCCTTAGTTCTACTTGATTTGAGATTCATGTGGCCCAAAAGTATCCTTCTATAGATTTAACTCCACATGAACATCACATCTACTATAGAGCTTTTAGGAGTATACTCACCAACCCAATACACAACGAGAGATTCCCATTTTAATTGTACTAGCAATCCCATCCTTGATTGTTGCAATAACAAAATGGCTACAGATTAATCCTTAAATGAACTGCAGCAACAAGCAAAGAAACAAGGTATCTGCTCGGCTTCATAAAGTAAGTTTTCGCATCCAATGTAGGTTACTTTGACTATATCGCTTATAAAAAAAAGGATACTTTCACTACCTTATTAAGTCCATTTCTTTCAAATAACCACCTTATGAGCTAAACCACCTTTTATGATTGTTTTTGTTTTAGGTTGCCACCACTTCACAGATTCCATCAAAGAAATCGTCAATGTTCACACGGAATATTCCATTTTTCGTATGGCATCTGTCATTAATGGTAATCTAGAACAAAAAGAGTCATATAAGATCATTATCTATAAAAAAAGTGTTTATATGGTGGTTATTTGGAAAAAGTCAGACAAGGTGGTTAAGTAAATAATTCTGCACCTCCTAAGCAAGATAATATCATAATAAGAGTATTATGAATTACCATGTGCCAGTACTATCAATTACCAATTTACCATTCAGAAAATTATTTAGAATTCCAACCGTCACCAAATTTCCTAAACTATTCATCCAAGAATGATAAATCAACACTTCTTTCCCAAACTCCAAGTTGTTTATACCACATTATTTTTTTCATTTGTTTCGTAAGTGCTACAGTTTCAGTTTTCCCCCGAAATATAATGCTACTAAAATAATTTCTTGTTCCTAAACATCACCTTGGCAAGTAGCCTCCTCGGGTCTTGAAAAGCCTTTTTCTTAGCCCATTGATGAAATAAACGTGAAACCAATCCTCGCTCCTCCACATTGAACCTGTAACAAAGTTATATTAGAATAGCTTACAAAGGGAAAATGTTACACATCAGCTCTTCCACTATAAAGAAAACAATTATCACTGCTACACGAAGATGAAAGAGCCATGAGATATTACTTTTTCAAGAAACTATTTCCACCAGGAAATGCTTCTATATTTCTCAACTCTTCTGATGCTTCATCTCCTTCACAGCTAGGATAATTATTTTCCAATACAGCTTCCCCGAGCTCCATAGATTCAGATTGGACTTTGACAGGTAATACTTTGTTGACATTTAAATTCAAGTCAGCCTGCAAAACATGAAAATTGCAAGCAACTTCAAAAAAAATTACAACTACTTCAATAAAAAAAATTGCTCCATACTCCAACAGCGAAATAAAATTCTAAAGGCTAAATCTTCAAACATGACATGGACATATTCCTATTCACTGTTTTAGAAAGAAGAGGAAAGTATAGAAACAATGTGTTACTAACTAAGCCTAATAAACCACAACCAGACTTCCCTAGAAGTTCAGAAATTAAACACATATACATCTCTGATCTCTCATTTTGAGGTTGACCTAATTAATCTTTGTACTCTACAAAATAATATTAAAGTTTCTGTGCAGCTCTCCTTTAACCTTCGGGCCTTCCTCTCCTGATACAAAAACTGACCAGAGAATTTCCTTGTTCGGCCTTATCAAAACTGTATGTGCAGGTAAAGATTTGAAGAATCAGAAGTCTCACAGCAGTTCTCTGACAATTATAAAGAGAACTTTCTTCATTCAACATGCTGCATTGGACTCCCAGTTCTCTAGTTTGTATATTGTTAACTAACTAATGGACCCTTTCTTATCAACTATTCAATGAAAAGGTAGTATTATGATCATTTTCTCGTTGTAGCATACTGTAACTGATAAACTAGGTTTGTAAGGTAAATTGGACGACATACTTTCTCTATGGAACGCCACTAGCACATATTTAAGCTAATCAGGCATTCACAAGTAGTATAGCAGCTATCACTAAACACTCACCTTCCTCCTTTGCACAGATTTACTTAACCATTTCCTCATCATCTTATTCTCGCTTTTCTACCATAGCCGGTGAGTTAAACGACAATGAGAGTAAAAAGCAAAAGGCACACCATTACACTCAATGCAACCTCCCGAGCCAAAGCTAAAAAATACCGCAGTCTCCACTTTCAGTTATCATATATATATATAGCATTTTTTGCACGTTATGCGTGCGTGTCATATTAGCGTTTTTTCTCAATTAGTTATTCATCAGTGTTACAAATTTTTTGATTCAAACAGACATTTGTAATTCTTTTTATGTTTTTCTTAAATCAATGTTTCGTTGATTTTTTTTTTAGTTATTTGTTCATCATTATTCAAATATAGTATTGAGAGAAAGAATTTTAAAGCAGAAGAAAGCTTGTGCTCAAATAAAGTGGAAGAATTTGTGTATCAGGTTCAATCGTTGAATATTAATAAAGTGGAAGAGTTTGATTTATATAATAGAGTTTACCGAATTATAATCAACATTTAGGTTTTAGAATATTATCAGTATAATTATTAATATGAAATTCAAGTTTTATATTTTTTTTTCTTCTAATTGTGTCAATCAAGTTATATTGTAAATTTAATTTTTTATCAGACTTTTTCACACATATGCAAGAAGAGGATATCATTCTCCTTAATTTCATATTTTATTGAAATTTCAAATTCATTTCCATCGTTAACTTGTTCAATATATATGGCAAGTAGGAAGAAGAAAAGATTATTTAATATATATGACAATTTAAATTCATTAAGGGTATATCAGACTTTTTGTAAGGGGACACCATCTTCCTCCCCCCTTCACTTATATAATAGAGATATGGTTTCCGTTGACATATCTAACCTATTTTTCGTACCCAGATCCATGTTAGAGAGTATCAAAAGCAGTTTACCCACCTAAATGTTATCTTCCAGTAATATGTTTGGTTCAAGGCATAAAATGGAAAGGAATGGAATCAAATAGAGGAGTTGAATGCTAACAAAACTTATTACCTTTATTCAGTGTTTGGTTCAAACCTTGGAACGGAAAGGGAACGGCAACCATTACCACCAACAAATGGATTTTGTTACTTAAGAAGGAAAAGAAGGTAACAAACAAGGAGTCCATTATCGCCAAATGGTAATGGATTGAGAAGGGGTTGACCGTTGAACCAAACAAGTCGAAAGGGAATAGGAATTTGATTTCGTTTCATAGAGCCCAAAAATGTTGAACAAAACGTGCTCTAATTGTGTTTTACTAGGAGTATTTGGCTTGTGATAAAATATTTATTGAACCTCAAAATATTTTGCTTATTTTGTACTTCACACAAACCATTAAAAATCCTCAAAAGGGGTGACTTGCTTTGCTCAATAAGTTCTACAAAATATTGAAAGTTTCACTATGGATTACCTTTGCTTGATAAAGCTTAACATAGCACTACAACCGTGGTGCCACATGCAAGCTAATACAAAAGTAAAGATACTTTATGTGGTTTAGCGAATTTCAAAAGATTTGTGCATAAACCTAATTATGATGCTAAACGTTATGAATCAAGAAAAACATATGTTTATGTGATACAAGTTTATGACTGATTTAAGGTGTCATGTGACAACGCAGATTCTAAAGTGCATCGTAAGGCAAACATTTTATTAGCGTCAATTCCTGCCTCAGCATCAATCTACCTAAACAAAGACTATTTTAGACAACACAATTTGAGCTTGTAGATTCTTCAACTCATATCACAAAAGAAAGACAAACTTTCTAGCT
Organism: Beta lomatogona; assembly: GCA_947646795.1. Lineage (NCBI taxonomy): Eukaryota > Viridiplantae > Streptophyta > Magnoliopsida > Caryophyllales > Amaranthaceae > Beta > Beta lomatogona. The sequence goes on along the minus strand of CANSNZ010000540.1, from coordinate 778,266 downwards.
CATGGATCAATGGTCTCTTAAGTCTTGACCAAAGTATACTACTTTTATCTAAAGCTTTCACTTAAACAGTGTCTCTAGAAGTTATATAATAACATTGGAAGGAGTACCGTGTGACCTTCTATTTATACAATTTAATCATAATATTCTCTCCATTTGGCATTACCAAATTCACTAGAGAAAAAGGGTTGCGGAAATAATCCTCATATTACAAGGAGTTTCTCTTATATGTATCGTGGCCTTCACCTTGATTACAAAAGGTTGTGTTAAGGATACAAACCCCACATTTGTTTCATACGTATCCTCATGGATGAATGTTATTGCAGCTATTGGTGATTGTAACTTGTCCCTATAAATTAGTGTTTGTCACGATGTTGAGCCGATTGATGATTTAGTTTTATTTTTCTTAATTTATTCTAGTATAAATGTAATCTTTTTTTAAGATAATACATGGTAATCTTTTATCCTGAAAATGTAATCCTTTTAAAAAAATTGGCCCACAAGGGGAAAAATAGTTACAATTTGGCCAAGATGGATAACATATTGGTCAAAAAGGACTACTACAAAGTGTTCTTACGTTCTCAATTCTCAAATAAGGATTATTCTCACAGGAACACACACACACATGATAATCTTTTTTTCTGAAAATATATATATGTAGATAGAATAACATTCAGGTGACAACAACACTTATGCAGAATAATTTTTGTCATATATTTGGTTGCCTGATAGGTGATCTTACCGACTTGTGTTGTCAATATGTGCAATCACTTCTTTTGCTTATTTTATGGTTTGTAATTACTAATCCTAAGGTTTGAAAGTAATATCTTTGGCTACTAACTTGATGTTTCCCTACCCTTATGCGAAATGCCATGGTAACAAGCCTTCATGTACTATCCAAAGACGGATACTGCTGTGAGTCAAACCTTGTTCATCTAGGATAAGAAAAGTCAAACAATCACATTGGTTCTCTTGTTGTTCCATTCCAAAAAAATTAAGATTTTAGAAGACTTCTTCCTACCTAATATTTCTTGCCTCTTTAATTTCATGCCTAAAAGTAATCCACTTTATTTTGAATTATAGGGTTTAGATTGGATCATGTGTCATGATTTTAATTTTAAGAAATCTATAGGAAGCAGTAAAGCATATAGGTAAAAACTTTAAAGTGCTTTTGTAAGTGGACATTTTTATCGCAACATCAAAAACAGAACGGTAGAAGTTTATGTGGCATGGATGAGATAATAGTTGCGACAAATGAAAATTTAAATCAAAGTAAAGTGTCAGAAAACGGAACTTTAAGATTCTTGCTAGTGTTTATTACAGCCCTCATAGTAAAGGAATATATAAACCTTGTCCGTCCTCAACACATAAAAGGCACCAGGGATGCTAGATATTTAAGTAGTTAACAGTACAATAGTATAATTGCATTCTTATGTGCTCCAAGCAAGGAAATAATTACCATCTCACCTGAACCTCCAGTAGATGTGCTGGAATTTCTTGAAGAAAACGAGAAGGATGAAGTACCTGAAGTCAAAAATTAGTGTCATCAAACTCTAAACTGAATGTAAGAAACTCCAAAGCAAGAATGTACTTTATTTCACAAATAACCTGCCAGTGTGAGTCCATTGTCACATACAAAATGAAAAGCTTTTTTCGAGCCCGAGTCATTGCAACATACAATAGACGCCTTTCTTCCTGTATCCAGATTGAAACAGAACCTTAGAATATAGAGTTCTAAAGTTAACAAAATTTTATGGTAAAAAGCGTGCCAAAAAGCTTCGCATTTTGAAAAAGTGCCAACCTCAAGAGAGTTTCCATGTTCCTTAGTAATACCATTATGCTCATGTAACAATGGAATCTCAGAATCATTTGCCTGGAATGCAGAAAAATATATGCCAACATCAGGGGCTTCCCAAAACAAAAGCATTCCGAGAAAAGGACAAAAGAAAAGTTACATTTTACCAGGAAAAAAATATGAGTTGTTACAACATTAAAGTGAATATGTGAGCCAAATCATCAACTGGAAGCAAATTTCTTACAACGCTGGTTGTTGATAATATAATCAAGCTCAAAGACCAAATTGCAAGCCCAAGCATGTTAAGAACTTCTCAGATTACAGTCAAGTGAATTAACATTAGCTAATTATCACTGCAGAATATTATTGGTAAAGCTTCTTCGCCTCTGGACTTTATCTCAATTCAGTTCAGTCCTTTACAGGATAGATGATATCATTTTAACAAAAGGTTTATCTTCTTAGTGAATTAGAATGCTCATTCATTTCCTTTGCTGTCAACATGTCTAGTAGACCGTAAAGTCCTTCAAGTAATATTTGGTCATGGAAGTGTAAGCAACAGCATCATCGAACAGAGAAAGATTAGATTTGTGGGACTGGAAAACAAAACCCTCCACCAAATGACCAAGTCTTCAACGAAAAACAAACGATGTATACTTCTAACATGTATTACCAAGAATATCAAAAAGGTTTCTTTTGAAGTTTTAAAAATACAAGTATTAATAGAATATGGGAAATCATGCTACCATGTGTACTCGGAAACATAAAGTTAGGCCAATGGTACTGGATGCCAAAGACCACAATGAAACTAAAAACACTGCAAAATCCAATAATACCTCCAGGCTATTAGCCATCTAATAAGAGATTCAGTCGTTACGCTACGACAAAAATACCTTAATTACATAAGCACACCCCTCTACAGAAGGGTTGATTAACTGATCAAGTCGGGTCGTGTTCGGGCTAATAATAAACGGGTTGAATAAGTCCCAACCCAAACCTAACCCGTTTATTAAACGGGTTGAAAAACTCAACCTTGACCCGACCTGTTTATTCAATGGGTTACCCATATAACCCGTTTAACCCATTTACATATTTATACTATTAAATTTTTATTAAAACTTATTAGTTCTCAACAATAAATCATAAAGTATGCATGATTAGATTTTCTTTTCAGTATTTGTGTTCTACAATTAGTGTTTTTAAAATTTTCACAACTTTAACACAACTTTTTAGGAAATTTATATTTTAATCGAGTTAAACAGGTCAAAGCAGGTTAATTTCGGGTTGAAAATGCCAACCTTAACCTAACCCATTTAATTAATTGGGTAAGTCGTGTCAAACCATTTACTTAAATGGGTCAAAAATCTCTACCCAAACCCGCTTATTTCAGGTTGGGTTCGGGTTCGATAAACGAATTGGGTCAGTTTTTCTCAGCCCTACTCTACAGTACCTTTAGTCATATGCTCCACCCTAAAACAATCCATTTTCAAGCTGAAAAACCTACTCCATAACACACAATACAAACTTTAGGGGACAAGGCTATGCCACTGCACCCACAAGTTACCAAAATATTTTTTCTTATCCACAACTACTGTTAACACTAAAGCTTTTACCATCATAGGACCTTTTAGCTTCCAAAACCATTTCACTGTGGGATTGTGTATTCTGCAAGTGTCTGTAGAAGGATTTATATTTACGGTTATTTCACCATATACCCCCGACAAATTGGAAAATTCACCATATACCCTTAATGTTTCAGAAATTCACCATATACCCCTGAGTTTTCAAAACTGTGCACCATGTACCCTTTTTGCTAACGGATGTTAACTCGCCGTTAGTTTTATTTACGATTTTGCCACCATTATCCCCTAACCCTAACTTTAACACTAATCTAAATCCTAACCCTAAAATCTAAACCCTAATCCTTAACCCTACGCCCAGCCCCATCCCTAAACCCTAAGCCCAGCCCCCCACCCCCCCCCCTCCCCTCCACCACCCCCCCCCCCCGTTGCAGCCCCACCCCCACCCCTCCCCAGTCGTAGCCCCCACCCTTCACCCCGTCAAATCCCCCATCTCCCTCCCCCCCACCCTCCCCCGTCGCAGCCCATCCCCTCCCCCCCCCCTCCGCCGTACTCCCTCTCTTTCCTCTCGTTTTTCCCAAATCCCGACGTACCACCCTATCTTCGTTGGCCATCACCGCACCCGTGCCTTGGTGCTCGCCAATGGTGGATTATTCGATCTTATTTCTCCGAGCATCAATGGTGGAAATCGTGTGCCGCTTGTTGTTTTTGTTGCCGTCGACGGAGAAGGGGAGGGTGTTGGGGGGGGGAGAGTTTCGAGGGAGGAGAGAGACAAAGCGGCGGCAAGGGTGGGTGTTGGGGAGGGGGAAATCGACTGGGGAAGGAGTGGATGTTTGGGGGAGGGGGAAAATCGACGGGGAAGGAGTGGGTGTTGGGGGAGGGAGAAATCGACGGGGGAAGGGGAGGGGGAAATCGACGGTGAGGGAGTGGGGGGAGGGGAGGGCTGCGCGGCGGTGGAGTGGAAGGGGAGGGATGCGGCGGTGGGGAGGGGGGGAGGGGCCGGGCCGGGTTAGAAGGGAGGGGGGGGGGCGTTAGAGTGGAGGGGTGGGGGATGGGCAGGGTTAGAGGGGAGGGAGGTGGGTTAGGGTTAGATTAGGGTTAGGGATTAAAGATTAGGGTTAGATTAGGGTATTAGGATTTTAGGGTTTAGGGTTAATGGTGGCAATATTGTAAATAAAGCTAACGGTGAGTTAACGGCAGTTAGGAAAAGGATATATGGTGAACGTTTTAAAAAACTCAAGGGTACATGGTGCATATCTGAAACATTGACGGTATATGGTAAATTTTTCAATTTGTCGGGGGTATATGGTGAAATAACCGTTATATTTACTTATAAAAATCCATTTTCCAAAAGCCACGATTTCTGGTCATAACTAAATAGCACAGAGTCTAAAAATAAAGAACAAAGCCCCAAAGTTGTGGGGAATGCTTCTAGACTAAATGTACCCAATAGACCGCATAGGGCTACAAACATCCTCCATCCCACCCTCATGAACTCTAAACTTATCTAGTATATTTGATGAAGGAAGGACCAGAGAAAAAAACGCGGTCACGTTCGCGGAAACGGTCGCATTGTCACGGGAACGGCTTGTAACGGGGAAATAGAACATTTCGCGGGCGACGCGGCGTGAATTTTTTTTTTAAATTCACATTAATATGTTCTGACCTTATTTGCTTTATTTTAGTTTATGAAGCATTATTACAACGCAATATAATTAAATCTATCAGAATATCATATTACATTAGCTATATAATTAAATTATAAAATATTTTTGACTAATATTTGAAAAGAACGGATGTAAAGGGGACAAAAGCGTTCTAACGCGGCAAGTTCGCGTTACGGACAGAACAACGCGGCGAGAAGTATGTGATTTTTATTATGGCGTTCTGTAACGGCATTTCGCGGAACGGCAAATCCAAAATCCGTTACACAACGGCCGTTCTGTAATGGAACGGGAAAGTTTTAATTCCATGGGAAGGACCCTCATAATTGAATTAAACATCTAAGCTACACCTTACAACTTTTGACAGAGATACAAACGACAAAGATTTGTATGCAAAGAAGATTGAACTAAATAGATTTGGTTGGACAAAAACATTAAAAATAAAACATAATTTTGTCAACCTGTCCTCTTATAAACCTTTTCAATAATAAATTTCAGTGAATGACTTGGAGCCATTACCATCTAAGACATCAACTAGGATTCAACCACCAACCACATAAGCAAATTAAGTAAAAATAACCGTAAGCAAGGAGCAAAGATAACCCACGTAGTGCCAATTAAGCCATTTAAAGTTTTAGAACAAGAACCTTCTTGAAGTATAAGATGATTGAAATGATAAATTATAGATTCATAATTAGTGTACTAAAAGTGTAGACATTGATTTAATAATTATTTGGAAATTTAAAAATTAGAAGAATAAGAGGAAATAAAAAACAAAAGAACAAAAAGGAAACTCTAAAGTAGGGCTGTGTATATCTTGACAAGAGAGAGGCAATAAGGCCGAGAATTAGAGACCAAATGATGATAATACAATTCAAAACTAATCAGTGGCCAACAAAGTAATGACTAATAATATCCAAATTATGCAAGTACAGTTGTGGCAAGTAGTTCATTTGTGCTACTTCAGTGACCAATTTGAATTACAAATAGACTTCAATTCAGCCACAAGTGAATCAACAAAATACATTGATAACTTCTTTAACAGTAATTCTTGAACTGCAAGGGGTAACTAAATTCATAATTTACTAATCTAGATTCTTTTTAATGGAGACATATGCCACCACTCTCTTTAAAGGAACCGCACGAAACTGTACATTATAACTTACCTTAACTATGAACACAATGTCCCATTCCAAGCCTTTCGACTGCAAAACAGACAAAAGAAAGACAATTTGTAAGTTTCAAATTTCAAAAGCAGAAAACCAACATGGAATTAAACAAAAAATATAATTGGTGAAATGCATAAAATGGAAACTACAGTCTCATTTATAATTATACATCCCTAATCACCAAGAGCACCTGTGAAAGATAAAGAGACATCGTGCATTTAACATCTATTAAAACATAGGAAGGACCTGATGAATTGTAGTCAGTGTAACAGAATCTTGATTATCTTGTCTCCTTGAGCGAAAATTTTCCTTCTCTCTTTCAGATATATAGTCCACAAAAGCCTGAAGTCCGTGAATGCACCCTGTGTTTTCCGCGATTCCATCAACTACAGCTTGCCTAGGAACGAACTTTGAAGACAAAAACTCAGTTACATCATCTAGTAAGTATTCAAGCACCTGAAAAATGACAAACAATCACAACTGGATATTTAAAAATCTAAGATCTTCTCTTAAAACACAAAAAGAATTGATTCTTATAAAGAACAAACTTACAGATCTGAGATCACTGTCTTCATTGAGTAATTTCCCTCCATCAACATTGATTATTGCGTGTTTTTCAAGAAGATATTTCTGTTACAGCAAAATAACCAAAGCAATAAGAAGAAAAGGCTGAAAAATTGGAGGTGTTTAAAAACGGGCAGCAGGTGCTATTTAGTTTTCAATTGTTTTCTTTGTATTTTTAGGTTTCCTATAGATAGGAAAGCTTCACTACGCATGCTTATAAATAGTGGAAGCTAGTAGGAGTAGAAAATCAGATTTTGGGAATGAATTTGAGTGAAAACTCTTAAGAAAACCGAATATTTTCTTATTTGCTGAACCTATGAATTCTTCTATCTTAAAATCTTTGCTTAGTTTGCACGTCTTTCATTGCTATGAATGCTTAGCTACAACATAGGTTGATCAACAAGTTGTTTCACATACCCAAGTTTGGTGGTACTTTGGATTGTGAAAGTTGGCGGATGTTCTTAAGTTGAACCGGGTAGATCCGATTGTTCCGTGTTGTTTGTTGGACTGAAATACTGAAATACTGAATCACCCAGATTCAGTCCCTAGTACTTGCCAGCTCACCATTTCAGCTCATAGAAGCTCAATATAGTTGTTATTGTTTATTATAACCACTCAGACACATCAGCTTATCTAACTACCTCTACCTCCTCTTTTCATTCTGTTATTCTCTCCTCTATGGTAGTTATAGGCTTATAGCTAAGATGTATAAATACTCATGTACAGAACATTTGGATGCTTATTCAATACTTTTTCTTTACTCTCTAAATGGAGATTGTTTCTCTCTTTTTCTCTCATACTTTGTATAACTGATTAGCTGGATAAAATCATCTATATTGATGATTTCATCATTGTTTCTTTTGCTCTCAAGTGCCTGTAACTATATGTATCAATCCGCTCCTTGCTCCCTCCAGTGCAGTTTTGGCAGTTTGGGGCTTATTGTTTCTTTGTCGTGGATTTCCTTACTTTAGTCTTGTTAGGATGCTAGTATATAATTTCCAGTTTAATTGCTATTAGTTTAAGAGAATTATCATCAGTTTCCTTATTGTTGCAAAATTTTAGATCCTGTTAGATGCTAGAGTTGTCGTCTAGTTCAACTAGGGCCGGTATTCCAAACTCTTTGTAGAGGGGGCATGAGATCATAGTGTAGTAGGAACAACAACAAAGGTGAGAGATTACAAACACCCTTAGGAGACTTCTTGGTGTTCTTGAGAGTGAGAGTTGTAATTCACAAGAGTGTTGGTACAGTTACCAATATTCGTTGATTGATTAAAAACATTGGTGGTGTTTTCCCGTACTTGTTAGTGAGGGGTGTTTACAAACGTATATTGTTTGCCACTGTCACTAATGTCAAAGTTTCAGTTTTGTTCATATCTTGTTTATGCTTCTGCTCCTAGCCCTAACAAGAACTTCCTGAAAGATTAAATTTTTCCCTGTTAGATCACCATAAGCTGTATTTTACAGAATAATATTCGTTGCAATTCCCAATATTAGTAGATATTCGATTTTACATTCATCTATAATGCTAACGGAGAGCTTTTCAAGCCATTGCTATCCATATACTTCCTCCACTCCAAAATTATTGCAATACTTGCCTTTGGCATTGAGATTTAGGAGGGAGTTGGAAGTGGAATATTGTGTTGATATTTATGTTAAATTAAAAGGAGAGAGAAAAATTGTTTAGTGTAAGTGGTCCCATGTGTAGGTGTATCTTTATTTCCATGTATAGAAGTGTTGCATTAATTAAAGAAATACTAAAAAAGGCAAGTGTTGCAATATTTTGGGAGCGGAGGAAGTACATTTCAAATTTTCGTAAGTGATTGCCAAGATAAATCACTTTTACTAGTAACTCTGACATTCTTATTACAAATCGGGAATTCCAATATTAAAAGAGATATTCGAGTTCTGCACTGTTTCAGTTCACTTTTGCTCCTTCCCTGATAGTTAAATGAAACATAATACGAGTTCAAGTTACAAAGGTTAAGAGCATAAGCCAAAATTTCACGTGGGTGTATACTCATACAAGCATGAAGGCTGCTGCTAAACATAAGACAACTATGTTCAGCTCCATCCAATTTGTACATTATCATCATCAAACGATATTCACCACAATGTGATGCTACTTTAAAGTACGCAGCTACATTCAAAAAAGTAGCACATGCTAAGAAGAGGAACTAAAACCTTTACACAACCAAACCTGAGGGAGGAGGTTTGCAACAGACGTCATAACAGATGATATTGATTGTTCCTGCAAATAATGGTCAAACAATTAAGAATGGAGGTTAATTCTTGTCTCGCTAAAAGTTATTTCTAGAGCTTAGTAGGAAACAGAGTATATATAGAATCAAGATTGAATCAAATAATATCCTGAAGTTATTTTGAACAGGGTCCAAATTTTCACTTTGCACTGGACACTAGATGGAAAGAACAACTTTCACTCTATATGCTGAAATATATATTACTCGGTATACAAGTTTTGATATCATATCCAGTGTCGAAAGCACTTTTCGTCCTTGGCTGAGTTGACTTCTGTAAACAGTTACAATTTTCTGTGTCAAATACCATAAACTGCTATAAAAGATTTGCATACTACAAATTAGGGGTGCTAATGAGCCTGACAAGCTCGCGAACAGTTCGGACTCGGCTCGGTCAAAGCTCAGTCAAAGCTCGGCACGAGTTCGGACTCGGCTCGAGACTTAAAAGAGCCGAGCCGAGCTAGGCAAAGCTCGGCTCGAAAAGCTCGTGAACAGCTCGATTATTATTTTTTATTAAAAAAATATTTTATATATCTTTAAAATTATATTAAGTGTTTCTTTTTAAATATTAACTAAGGTAACATTACATTTTACTACATTGAGAAAAAAAAGTCCATGAGTAAAAAGTCCACGACATTAATCTGGTGTAGCAGGGTGGATCTAACTTAGGTTCTGTAGACTCTTAACTATTATGCTTTATAAATGTTCCTTTAAACCAAGAAAAGAAAACGACATTACTCTTGATAGGAAAGTACGGCACTTTATGGTTTATGTTCAAGACCCAAATTAGGGTGGAATTAAACCTAACAAATAATTTCAAAAGCAGAAATTTGAACCAAGTCAAGCTTAGCAAATGCTAAATAAAACAGGCAAAAATTCAGAAACCAAAAAAAGTATTGCACCAGACAAACTCTTAAGGCAAATAATGAGCAAAAAACTGAACTGAATTCAACAAACAAACTCTTAATGCAAATAATGAGCAAAAACTGAATTGAATTCCACAAAAAATCTAAGTATTTAAGTGACTAATTACCTTAACAGTGAAATCGTTAATGGATTTGGGTAATTCTTGAGATGTTTGTTGAAAAGAGGAAGATGGGAAGATGTAAAATAAGAAAACAGATAAGCCCACAAAGAAAATAGAGACACAATATGTTAATTTCCTTAAACTCGTCATTGTTGCGCCTGAAAAGTGTCCTCTTTCTCTCTCTTCAAATGGAAATAGCAGAACAAAGTGTTGGAAAATGCCATGAAGGGAAGTTTTAATCTTTGGAGATGGTCAGACTAATAGTAAAACAAATTCACTTGTGTAAACAAAACTGATCCCACATCGGCAATTTACAATAGGGAGGAAGGTTAACATGTATATAATGAAGACAAATTTGGCATACAGCTTGTATTCTGTGAGAGCTCGGGCCTTGCTTATTAGCATTGGGCCTAAGTTTTGACTTTGCATATGAATGAGGGCCAATAAGGCAATACTTTGGGCCTAAGTTGGACTTTGCAAATGTGTAAGGCAATATACTTTGGGCTGAGTCCTTGGATTGATTGATAATGGGTCGAGCCTCGAGCTTCTTACGAGCCGAGCCGAGCCTTTAATTGGTCATTTCGAGCCGAGCCGAGCTTAGGGAATCTAGGCTCGACGAGCCACGAGCTCGAGCCGAGCCTTCATATTCTTTAACGAGCTCGAGCCGAGCCTAGCTCTGTTCGGGCTCAGCTCGCTCGATAAGCAGCCCTACTACAAATAAAGAGATAAATTTCACATTGAGAGATTGTGAGAATATAACCTCTTGACTGTACCGGATACTTTTGCAGTGAATATGTCTGATGCAGCTGAAATAAAGCTGCACTTCCTTATAGTTGATACTTTATCAATGTGTTCAATTACCTAGGCAAAATTATCCACACCGATCAAAAACAGGAACCACATGCGTCAATAAGAGAGACAAGATAACCATTAACCGATATCAGAACCAATAATTACATGACTGAATCCCTTCAAAATGATATTACCATAAAACAAAGGAACTTTGAACATTACCTTCATCTTTTCTTCTTTCTCATATGGCAACAAAGTTTTGAATGCTTGACGAAACGCACCATCATCACACCCAGGCAAAGTGGTCTTAACCAAAGCCAAGATTGCTTTTATTACCTGAACAGAAACATATAGTCAACTGAAAGTCTCTGAAATCAATCCCTAGTCACATAATAATACCACTCATAGCCATAGCCAACATTGAGATATAAGTGACAATTTTCCAGATAAAATTAATTCTTATCATTAATAGGCCAAAGTCTTTTAATAATGCATATTAATGATCCTGCATTCCCTAGGCACTGTTACCGAATCTGCAATATGCGAATGGGTACAAAGACGCAATTCGGTTACCTAATTTAAATTAGCACAAAAGTATGTCACTCGCATTTACCAGTTAGCATTTTTGGATCCCAATTCACGCGGGGTTAGCAAATTCGATAATACTACCCTTAGTTTTAAAAAGCGCGCCCAAGGCGCGCCTAGGCGCAAGGCGAGCCTAGGCGTTGAGAAAAACGCATCCTACATCTCAGGCGAGGCGCAAAACGAAAAGCGCTCAGAGGCGCAGAAAAGCGCGCGCCTTTGAAGAGGCGAGAGGCGCATCAGGCGCACGCTTTTCGTTTCGAGGCGCGCGTGTGACACACGCGCTTCATATTTCCACGTTTTTCAATTTTAAAGCTAATTTTCTAGTTCCTTTGTTCCTCGACATTACCTTAGCCTAAACCCTAGAACTCGAAACTTCTCACTGCCTCTCGTTCGCCGGTGGTTTGATGTCGTCGCCGGTGGTTTGATGTCGTCGCCGGTGGTTTTCTGGTCGTCGCCGGTGGTTTGCTGGTCGCGTTTCCTGCTCGCCGGTATGTTTATCTTCTCTTCTGGCCTTCTGGGTTACTTTCTTCTTCGTATTTCTGTTTCTTTTTTCTTTCTTCTTTCTTTTCTTCGCTGGTCGGTGGTGGTTCTCTGGTCAGCGGTACTGCAGTGGTTCGCCTTCTTGCTTTTCTTCCTTGTGGGTAAGTTTCTCCACGCATCTCTCTTCCTTCCTTTTGTTTTCTTTAAGGCAGGGAGCTCATTTCTTCCTTCTTTATTTATTTTCTTCTTTCTTTTCGTCATTCTTTTCTTTATTTTTTCTTTCTTGTTTATTTACCACACATCTTTCTTCTTTCTTTTTGTTTTTTTTTTTTTTGAGCAGTGAGTTCATTATTTATTTCTAAGGTAATGAGGCAGTGAGTTTTATATTTAAAAATCCATTTACATGCTTCTCTATTTAATTAGTTTTGAAATATTATTTGAATTATGTTTGTTTTTCTTTCTATTTAGTACTTTGCCTTGTTGCGGTACTCTAGCGATGAATTATGCTTTCTTATATCTTTTTATGGGTCCTTAATGTAATATCTATGTTGCTTTAAGTATTATAATGCTTCCATATATCATTTTTAAGTATTTTGGCACCAAAGGTGCGCCTCGTCTACGGGATGCGTGCGCCTTTGCCTTGCGCCTTGCGCCTCGGTGCGCTTTGCGCCTTGCGCCTTTTAAAACTAAGATACTACCCCTAGGTCTCTAGAAAATGGACATAATCAACACATGGAGGTGCTACAATAGAAAATCAATAACCCATGTCCATACTGGCCTACCCAAGTTGTCTCATGCTGACATGAGTAGCCAAGGGAAATACGATGAGTCCGAGCATCATACTGCCAGTGTTTCTTCTATATTTCTTTCCGTAGAATTGTTTTATTGTTGCTTGGCGTTACTATTCACATCAACCTATCCTTTAGGTCCTTGTAGACAAAGGTCTTAACATCTACTTAGCTATCTATCAAACCTGGTTGCTCTGATTCTGGTCTCAAATGTTAGCAATAGAAGAAAATATAACATTACTTTCTGAAAGAACTTCAGTTTGAGATAGAAAATGTGGAACCTTTTTTCTGTAGAAGGCAACACCATGAATATTAAAAGGAATTTTTCTGTCGCGAAAGGTTGCTTGGAAAATTCTGCCTGAGACCTGTTATAAGATTATAGGCAAAGGCTTTTAACTTCTCAGTAGATAAGGAAGCAGAAGATAAAACAAGTAAAATCTATGGAAGTATGGATAGCATGAACTTAACCTGCCTCCTGTAAAGAACTGCAATATTGCCAAAAGAACATTTAGCTTCTGAGGAATTCAGCACACTTTCCAATATTTGATCAACAACATATGCACACTGTGCACTCTCGGTGCAACACTCTTTCAATGTTATCTGAAAAGAAGACAACCCTCAGAAACCTAACATATACACGAAATGGAAGGCCTTTATGAAAAATTGGCCTCACCATATCCATGTCAAAGTTGAGATAAATTACCTTAGAACCAGAAGAATTATCTGTAAGTACTTGTTTTAATTTGCACCGATTTACATTATGCTGAATTAGAGAAGCAGCAGCCTCAACAATACAGCGTGTAGACCGGTAGTTTTTCTTTAGCCGTACCTAGATAAGAAGCAGTGCACTTGTGTAAGGTTTATCCCATGATGAGTAACACTAATAAATGTATAGTTATTCACAACTAATGTTTCGTTGTGAATTCTACATCATACGAATTCTCAATTGCAAGACAAACCTCTTTGTAGCTGGGGAAATCTCTACGAAATGAGTCAAATCCAGATATGTCAGCCCCATTAAAACCAAAAATGGACTGCAGTAAATGATTAAACGAGTCAGTTAAGGTATAATCTCAACAAATAAAGATGTGAAGAAGCATTGGCCCCAGATCTTTGCAGCATCATCCTCCTCCGAATCTATTTACAGGAAGAAAGAGACAGACACAGGCGTGCACACAGAAAGAGAAATTCTATCTTTAGTAAGGAAAATCAGGAAGGATAAATTGCAGATAAACTATGCAGAAAGCGAGTCAACCTGATCATCGTCACCAACAATAGTTATTTGTCCATGGGATATCAGATGCCTTAAAAGGTTGTACTGCATAGAACTTGTGTCCTGAAACTCATCTACAATGATAGCTTTCCATAATGCTTGACATTCCTCGAGGACTAAGAAAGATCAAAATGAGATATGTTTATAAGGAAATATATTGTCATGTTCTCTCAGATTTTGTAGAGATGAGACAAACCTTCAGGATATTCAGTAAGCAGCTTAACTGAGCAGCTGATCAAGTCATGATAATCTAGAGCATTACAAGATCTTAATGTATCATTGTAATGGCTCAGGACTGAGGCCTGATGCAAAATCAGAACACATTATAAGGAACTTTTACGGGACAGAAATGAGAAAAAGTAAATGGAAAAAGATTATGTGAATTGGATTCAGGATACATGAAAAAGGTAAACCTACTCCAAACTGATCACCCTTCTGACAGCATTCTTCAGGTGTCTTACCAGATGCTTTAGCCTGCATGAAAAGTCAAAGAGAGGTATAAATGCAGCCAACTGATTTCACAGAGATCGCAGGAGGAGGAGAAAAGAAGTTATAACTATAAGACACCAATAAATTGCTACTCTTAGCATCTCAAAGTAAACTCTTTTTTACTAAAGTCACTTCTCATTCGATATAAACTTGCCCCAACTAAATGCTAGTGAAGATCTCATAAAGTTGCAACAAAAGTTACTCAGGGTAGAGCGAATGTTATGCTATTAGGGTGAAGATTGGAAAGCCACAAGACTTAAGTGTCTCTTTGCTACCGAAACAGCAAAGATGAAACTTCTCTCCATAGAAATACAGATATATGTAGCATAAAATCTGGACAACAATCAAAACAAGTACAAGGTACCGCAACTTTTAGAAGAAAAAAAACTCGGAAACAAGGCAATGTTGATTCAAAATAGTAATATCTGTAGATTATAGAATAGTTTATTGATTATTCTTTTTTTTCTAATAAAGAAATCGTTTGATTATTCTTAAAAGAATAAAGTATGTGAAAAACCGAAATTTAATAAAAAAAACATGGTTACTCTTTCATCAGTCTTTCCTTATACCAAAAGCCTATGTTGCACGGGTACTTCTTTTAGGTCACGTACTCGTACCCGTACCCGTGCCCGATACGATACGTATCCTGTATGGGTACGCGTACCCATTCCTAAAATTTCAAAATCTTGTCGTTTTCCGTCCCCGTCCCCGAATCTGAACCCGTATCCGTATCCGTATCCGTCTCTGTGCAACCTAGCCAAAAGCTCTCTCTAGCCATATCTTAAGTCCTTCTTTAAAGACTTTTTTCTGCACATAATACAAAAAGGGGCTTTATTCTTTCTCTTTGCCACTCTAAAAAATCGCCTCATGACTCATGTCATAACAACACTAGTCTTAACTAAATCTAATTCTCACATCTCTCATCTTTCTTTCCTATAAGGGACACATTCACCTTATATTTAATCAAGTCTCTCTTAAAGCTAGTATTTACATTTTACTAACACTCTACTCAGTACAAAAAAGCTAGTCAAATAGACATTTAGTAGAATTTACTCTTAAGCAAGGGTGTGATCTTGTGGCACAAAAGATGTTCATCTATTCAGCCACTTAACATTAACATGATACCTAACATCTCCCATTTCTCCTTAAAATTATATATGTACTTACGTCTTACATAGTCTTTATTTCCCTCATGATCAGTAACTCAAATTAATGATCCATGACGTATTAAGCATAATCCGCAAGAATCCTATTACCAGTATCACTTAAGTTGCATTCTACATGACCTATCTTGCTTCTTCACGATTTATATACCTTTAAATATAAGGCCTTCCTCCAAAGTTCTAGCTTTGTGCATAGACTTCTACAACGTGGAGGCTTAGTAATACCTTCCCAATTATATACACACAGATATAATAAGGGTTCAAATACAATAAATACTTGTAGACTAATTAGTCATTATCACTATTCACTTTTAGAATGTTGCAAAATAACATTGAACACTTTGTCTAAGAGGTTTGTTTAACTTTTAGGATTTATGCTAACTTTACAAAAACCTTCTATAAATTCATGGAGTTGTGCTTATGTTTCAAAATGACTTAATTAATGTTTACATATGTTCTCCCAAATGATGTTTAGCAAAGCCAAAATTTATTTATCTCACATAATTGAATTTGTTATCTTCTTATATCTTAGCAGTTAGCACTTAAACATCCAAAATAGAACTGAATGCAGGACAAAGAGATATTATCTAAAATCATTAAACTATAGAAGAAGAAAAACTATCTACAATATGTTTGAGTGTGCATGCATACTATTAAAAGCTTTATTGCTTTCAATCTTCATGATCGCTAAACATCCATAGGGGGGAAGAAGTTGACACATCACACACCTTAGTCACAAATTTCTGCCATTTTTGAGACCTGTCCTTGAAATTCTTTACATCGTCAGAAGACATGGTTGTCTCAGAATTATCACGATTTTGTCTCTCTCTTTTGCTTTCTGTTAAACGAACTGCCTCGATTACAGCTCTTATTTGTTGACCATGTCCATAAATTAGAAATTCTGATGTGCGATTCAGCCTACAATGGTTGTTATACGAAAACAAAGGCAACAGAGTTTAAGGAGCCAACTTAAAGTGACATGAGATCGACATACAGAGTTATGAACTCCCAGACACTTGTGGTTTTGTTGAGTCAAGCAAACTTATTAAATAAGTGCAGTAACCCAACAAGCCAGCCACCAAAAACCACTCGTGACATACAACAAATCGACAAAGAATATATCCCTTAGATTTTAATGAAGCAGAAGACCTTGAACTCTCACAAGAATAACACTAGAACTCAATTTAGCGCACAGAGAGTCTGCTTATTCATTTTCAATCATGCAACTCTGCGTCCTTGTTGGATTTTTCTATAACAGTTCACCAGAGGACAGCAGTTCAATCAGAAAATATATATGTCAATATTCAATATCTATATTTTGAACATGTCCAAAAACAAGGCTCATAACACTTGATATCCGCAGCAGACAAAATACATACTTTATTAATATTGAAGGAATTAACATACAAATTTTATTAATATTGAAGGAAATAAAATATATATTTTTGAGTGCCCTATATTGAACTTGGCTAGACAAACATAATTTCTAGTACTAGAACAATAGAACCACCATAACAATATCATGTTCTTCTCTTAAACCTTGCCCCCATGAAGCTCCTCAAACAAATCCAAAAGCAATAGACTAGCAAAATTTTATTATGTTTGAAAGAATAACAATTTTTAAATTTGCAGACATTTAACTATAAATCCAAAATGACAAGGATATAATGTACCTAACATGCACCTAAACACTAAAAATCAATTACATATCTTTTCGGCACATCTGTCTAGAAATAGTGGTCATCTTATCAGTGCAATTTGAACTAGTAATCTAACAGCTAACTTTTGGCAGGAAAACCTAGAACGACCACTGTATATCCTTGAGAAAATAAATCAAACCACTAGGCTGCTAACTACTTCTTCAAGGGAAAGATCAACATTACAACTTTACAATTCATTTTTATAAGACGTGGATAGTTTCGTTCAGTGTAACAAATAATCACCTTCATCACTACATAACAATGAGGATCATGAAGATGTTTGCAACAATGATTTTTCACCAGAAAAAATGATTTCCTCTGTCTTCAGACCTCAAACAATTTGAATCTCTTCAATAAACCACTTAACAAGTCAACATCACTAAGAATCCAATATATAATAAAATCCACATAGCAAATAAATGTGAGCAAACAGATTTTGAACCTACTTATCAGCATGAGCACGACAGAGTTGCAGTGAAAACGAATGGAAGGTGCTGATGGTTAATGCTTTGGCTACTTCCTTTCCAGCTACTGCTCCAACCCGATCTCTCATTTCAGAAGCTGCCGCTGTTGTGAAAGTCATTGCGAGAATGTGGGATGGACCAATGCCCTAAACAAATTCTCCAAAAACTAAGCAAGCCAAATAGTCTTTTTAAACAACTCAATAGTTCTCTAAGACTTAGTTTTGTTATAAGTTACAACCATTTAATTGTGAAATACAGAGCAATACCTGATTTAGCAGCACCAGAACACGTCCAACCATTGTCGACGTCTGATACATAAGAAGGGGGCTTAGATTAGAACTAGTTTTGGGAAACAAAGCATGCGGCTAACATGGTTGCAAAACAGTGTTTCCCATGTTCCAGAATCAGTTCACATGTTTGGACATTATAGAAAACTGTTTTTGAAGAAAGAATTTAGAGAAAAATATATAAGAGTATTTTAGGTTAATAGGGAAGGGAAAAATAAATTAGACATTATAAGATAGGTGAATACATGAAAAGAAGAGAGTCAGTTTCTTCCAGCATGGAGAAGAGAAGAGAGATCACACAAAATTGTAATAGATCCTTTATCAAATATGACTTTGACCGTTTGGCGTTTGCAGAGAGCCAAAAGAATTGTGGATCAACGGATAACTAATAGCTAGCCATCTAATTCAAATAGATCATTTTCAAATGATTTCAGCTATTGCACATAGATACAATAGTACATTCATCCATTGTAAGACCCAAATTTTACTTTTACCTATTTTAAAAAGAAATCCACATTGGATATGTCTAACTGTCACACTTGGTTTAGTCCAATGGACCATTAATTAAAATTTGACAGAGATTCTACAAAAGAAAAGGAAAAATGTTTTGATAAATAAAGATTCAAAATTAGCTGAACTCTTCTATGATCACTTAACTGTTGTATATAATAACTCAAACATTTCTTCAGTGCAAATTTATCATCAGAGGTTCCCACACTTCTTTCTTGTAAATTATTTCAAGTATATAGTAGCCAGTGATGGAAGAACATATAATATATAATATATAATGCCTTCTCCATAACTTTAAGTTGCAACACTTTAACTTTTGCACTATTCATATGTTAACTTTGACCTTATTATATTACTAATATATAAAAGCAAGTACGTGAGATAATGTTGATTTATCTCAATATATATTTTTGATTATAAACTTTTACAATTTGTACTGATAGATAGTTCGAGATACCAATGGTCAAATTTTTGTGCCGTAAAAATCAAAGTATTGTAACTAAAAATGAATAAAGAAAGTATATGTAGAGGGAACATTCAGGTGCAAGGAAGAAACAGTGTCTTAACAATAAAATAACTCCTGGGAATTTAATGTTTTGAAGAATAGAAAGAAAGAAGATAGAGAATAACCTTTCCACTTCCTGGACCAGCTACAACCATCAATGGTGTTGAAGCATCAGTAGAAGCAGCTGCCCACTGATCCTCATTTAGTGACTCCAAATACTTCAAATAAGATTCTTTACCCGAGAAAACTTTGGCTTGTGTAATGTTTATTTTCCCCAAGAAATATCGTGAAACATCACCTTGAACACCCTGTGGATCTTCAAGCCTGGTCTGAGAAGAGGGCCTTGTATTTCTGTCATTCTCATTATTAGTTTCAATTTTTTGCACAGGATCCTGAATGCTATCAACTTCCCTCTCGAGTTGATTAACTGTATCTACTTCCCTCTTGAGTTGTTTCACTGAACTCCCATCACACAACAAATCAATTTCTTCTAAAATTGATGAGTCAAAATCTTCGTCAAGAACACTAGAAATTGATGAGCAGTCACTCGGGTTAAAGCATTCTAATCGTTGCACTTGTTTGTTAGTTGGAGTATATAGGCTCTCACCTCTAGAGTTTCCAATTATCTCACTTGTACTTTCACTATCAACAAATCCAGCTGTAAACTTACACATTAATGAATACACTCCAACGTATTTATTCTCACTTGGTTCGGATACTCTAGATGCAGATAGAGACCCTGAATTTATCTGCAGATCCTTTAGTGGCACTCTCTCTCCCAAGCAGTTATTACCAAGTTCATTCAGAGTCCTGCAAGTTCACACAAATAATATGCACAAGAAATACTATCTACTATCACTATCAGAGACATAGAGTGACAATTCTCTTTACATTTTTCGTTGAAAAGCAATACGAAAACACAGCAGTTAGGAGATGCAACGCTACACGAAAACCAATTAAAAAACTATAATACAGTGAGACCATTTCTCTTGCTTTGGTATAACTACTGCTATATGATAATATGTGCAACAAAATAAGAAATGCCTAAATCCTCTCGAGGAGGAACGAGTAATGTTCCTTCCATGGCATTTTTGTGAACAATGAAGTAAGTTTTGTTATAAAAACAAAATTTAAAATTTAATGTAGTTTTCCAGGAATAGTAGTGTTGTATAACAAATAACAAATGTTGTATAGAAAACTATTAATGTTGCATAACAAAATGATAAATGTTGAAAATAAAAACAAAATTTTAATTTAATGTAGTTTTCCGGGAATAGTAGTGTTGTCAACATTGGTATAGCTCTCCAACATTACTCTCCAACCCATTTTTTACTTCCTCTCTCCTCAAGATACTCCCAAGAGCACCCCTTCAAAAATTGCTAACATTGGTATTGCTCTCCAATGAGCTCTCCAATTCATTTATTAAATAATTATCAATGACATGTGTCATATTAATAAACCAAGAGCATGCTCTCCCAATGCTCTCTTGGGGGAGAGCATTTCTCCAAGTGCTCTCCATGGAGAGCGAACGGAGAGCACCTCGAGAGCACCAATATTGGGCTAGAGTTGGCTCTCCATTTTCTCTCTCCTTGGAGAGCTCCTTGGAGAGCTCCTTGGAGAGAGCAATTTGGAAAGCACTAATGTTGGTCCTCTTAACAAATGTTGTATAGAAAACTATTAATGTTGCGTAACAAAATGATAAATGTCGTATAAAATAACTACTAATGTCGTATGAAAAATGGTTTGTGTTGGGCGAACAATTTTATATTCCTCCCAAAGCTCAAAACAAAATTTGGCTGTTAAACAAATGTCCTATGAATATGTAAAATTCGTCAGTTACTAAAACTTAATCCAATTAAAAGCAACGGCATTTACATGGTGAAAATTTATCTAAAGATTAAAAAACGGCTAGAAAACCTAAAACCGAAATTGTGTATAAAACTGAATTGAAGCAATTGGCGGCAAAAGCGAAAAGCGTAAACGAGGAAATGAGGAGAGAGATAAAGCTTACGTGATTGGGAGAAGTGAAGGAGTGGAAAAGCGAGGCTTTTTGCGAGCAAGAAGGGCCTTTGCAGCTTTGAATCTGAGGGAAATTCGAGCTTTTTGTTCGGGTGTTAGTAATTCTTGTCTTAATGGAGTATGAGGAGAACCTAATTCGTTTTCTTTGTTCATGCTGATGAAGTTTAGAGGCGAGGAAAAAGTGAGAGTGAGAAGGCATCGACGATCGAGGAAAGTGATCGTTGATTAGTGAATTTAAAACGAAACATAGGGCGGTACTTAAGATGACATGCTTAGCTTCACATAATTAAGGGTTATTGCCTACTTGGGGTCCGGTGATGATACATATCCATTTTGATCGTTCATTTTAAGAGAACATAACTCATGTAATGTATAGACACATAATTTGTCTTTCTACTTAGTGTTTAGTGATGATACGTACTCAACATACTTGGTCGGGATCAAAAAATGAACGACAGTCAACAAAGAAGTCTTCAAATATATTTCAGAACTCATTTTTCTCCATCTCTAAAGTTTATTTCAAAATATTTCTTAAAACCCATTTTTAAGACTCTTTCAAAATTATTTACTTTTGGATACAAAATTGAAGTAATCTTTCCAGAAAGGTATTATACGTCTGATTCTGAATCAAAACGAAAAAGTTCTGAATAAATTACTAAAAGTAGCTACAAATCGGACCACTTTCATTGTTTGGGCCATATCTATTTCGTTATATATTAGAATGGGTTAATTCCAAATCAATTGGAAAGTATAATTCTGGAGCTTTCCAACAACATATTAGAAGCCCTATTTCTCATATCGAGATTAAAAGGAACAAGAATTGAAAAAACCCGCGTACATGCAGTCTTTGCGCTTCCTGCATGAGTCCATGCACACGGCTTATGCGTTCCTCGCACAACCTCTCTCTTGCGTTAGCACTACCAAGGCAAATGTGGAATCAAGTTAGGGTCGAGTTTCTTGCATCAGCACATGTTATTTTGCAGCTACCTTGCGTCTTGCATAGTAGCGCGCTCCTAAACGACCCTTGCGCGACGTGTAGTGGCGGATCTTGAAACTTTTTTCTATTGGAGGCTAAAAAGATCACAATGACAAATATAGGTCTAAAACTACCAAAAAAAATGAATATTATTTGTCCAATGTAAACAAAAAAAAACCAAAAAAATATATAATACTTCAAAATATCAAAATAAATATAACTAATATAGGCAATGGTCCCAACAACTTTTTAGATGTCCTGTAAATCCTGAGACTAGAGATTTTAATCGAAGACAAAAGGGGATGGGTTGATATTATAGTAGTATTATCTACTAACATCTATTTTTTACAAAGGCTTGTTTTGTAGTACCCTAATAATTCTCTACTTTAAAAAATATTTTTTCCGATAAACAATAGAGAACTATTCAAGTGTTACTGCCACATGTGAAAACGTTTCACCTTATTCAGAATTTTATAGAGGAAAATAAATAAAATATTACAAGCCAAATAATAAAAGTCAAACCAAAGTCTTTCATGTTGAAACCAACCATGACCTTGTAATTAGCAATAATAACTATGTGCGGTGATGAAAGCAATAAACCATCAAGCATGCATGCACGAATAGAAAAATTATATAAAACTAACTATAAAAAATTTTTTCCATGAATAATGTCAAAGGGAGTATTAATTCCTCCTATGCGCTGAACTAATTCCATGAATACCATCCACGTAGGACAGCACGCGAGAATTTTTTTATTATTATTTTCTGTAACACCCGACAATTCTTTATTTTATAAAATACATTTTTCCCACAAATAGAGAATTACCAAAGTATTATCTCCCGTGTGATAACGTATCGGCTTATTCAGAACTTTGCAACATAATTAAACTTAGTCAACCACAAAGTCAACTCCAAAATCAAACCAAAGTCAAACCAGCTTAAAAGTCAAACTAATAACATACTAAACCAAAAGTACTTAAGTGTAAAAGAAGCTTAAACACAAGCTCTCCAAACGATTTCCCGAAACCCAATGATGCATCATCTTCAGACCTGAAATGGTCGATGCTTTATTGATCCTGAAGGACAGCTCACCCAATGGGTCATCACAAGATCAATAAGGCACAGCCATGATCGACACACAGAAAAGCACGTAATCAGCAAAACTGAGTACTTACATAATAAATAAAACATATAACCTAACATGATACTAATAAGCATTTAAATCAGAGATAAATAATAATATAAAAACTATTAGACTCACTATACTGAACTTGACTCCACAAAACCAATAAATTAATTATTAATAAATTGAATAGTCAATGGATAGAGTTGTCCAACAAAACTTGTCTTCAATATAGAAGACGAAGTACGAGCGCGACTCCGTACTCCCGTGACCAACGATATCGAGGTTCTAATTAGATAAAATAGGACACGATGATCAATCTGGTCCCAAGAAAAGCCATGGGCTACCACTATGTACTCCAACTCATACTAGTCCAACACTTCAGACGTGCACAAGTCTAAATCTTATTGCTATTCACTTTTCATTTTAAGTATTAATAAATTATTTGAGTGTTGAGACTCACAACAATAAGACAATCAACATAAATATATGGATATACAAAATTCCAATTTTTATCTTAGGATTAAATGTTGTGATCATGACAACTCAATTAATCCCATTCATTATTTACTAACAATGATAATCATCCAACCTTTATTTGTTGACTTAAATCAACAATCAACCAACCTGTCAATAGGTGAATATCCAACTTTACTAAACAAGGCCCACGGTCCTTATAAAGTAAAATAATATAATAAAATCCAAGGGAACAACATGATACATTTCATGATCCAATAACAATATATTTATTAATCCTCATGTGAATTAATAAAATAAATGTTCCCAACCCTCATGCTTGCATCAATCATCCATACAAACATATAATACTTCATCATAGGCAACATGCTTCACACAACGGTATAAAACATGCAAATTCACTTAAATATAAGCCACATATGAACTATAAAAAGTTCTCTATACATGATACTAATATCAATCCTAACCTTAGGACATGATACTAGTCTAATAACACATAAGTATGTACGTACCTTGTGTAGACAAAATGAGAGGCCACTTTCTCAACCTTAGAAATCACTCAAAGTAAAGTCTCCACCTACCAATTATCAAAATATCCATGTATTAATACTCTAATAAAAATTACAGCAACTTTGAAATATTTTAAACTCCCTTAAAAAGTGTTTTAAAACTCTTTTAAACATCAAAACTTCAACCTTTAGTATCCCTTAATATAGTACCACCATTCTAGTCATTAAAAACCCTTAAAAATCAATACTTTAACCTTTAAAATCCACCATAATTATACTAATAAAAATTTCAGCAATGTATAATTTCTTTAAAACCCTTTTAAAGTCACTTTAACATAGTTCTAAAGATTTAAAGTACTCAATCTCATAAACTATAACATAATACTATAGTTCTAACTCTTAAAAAACCAAAAATTCATGCTTTCATGCTCAAAAACCTAATTTAAACACATATACTAAATCTGAAATTTATTTACTCCACTAAACTAATTATATAATCTGAAATTAATATTTAAATACTTAAAGATACAAACTTTAATTATTAAACCACCAAAACAATACTTAAAACATTAAAACTTATCACTAAAACAATATAAAAGGAAGGAGAGTAAATAAACCATAGGGGAGGGAGGAAGAACACGGCGTCGGGGGGGAGGCACTGGTGGCGCTGCTGGCTGGCGGCAGTCGGCGGCGGTAGTCGACCGAAAAGAAAGAGAAGAAGGAGAGAAGAAGAAAGTCGGGTGAGGGAAGAGGATAGGAGGAAAACCGAGTGAGGACGGAGGAGAGAAAATAGGGTGTAATTGAGTGGGGATTTTTGCGGTTTCATGGGGTTTATATAGGTTTGCAATATTAACCCTTGTAGGCTTAGGGATGTGTGTTTGGACTTTTAATTTGGTTGATTGGGTGATTGAGTTGAATTGGGCTCCTCTAACCCATTTTAAAAATCTTTTGTACTTCAACTCAAACTAATTAAATTATTGGGAAAATTTCATAAAACTACCTTTTATAATCAATCTTTTTCAAAAACTACCTTTTAAAAATTTTCTTTCAGAAAACTACCTTATATAACAAATTTGTTTCAATATACTACCATTTTACCATAAATGGGGTTTAATCACTAATACTTAAGTCACTGTAAACTGCTATTCTTTCCTCCCCTATCGTTTCTCTCTTCTTTTCTCGCTACTCCACAGGCAGCAACACATAGGGCGATTGTCATTTATTGATTAGTATTAAATAAAAATATAACATGGTAGTATATTGAAAGGAATATGTTATATAAGGTAGTTTTTTGAAATTTTTCCTAAATTATTAAATAACTTTCAAAGTACGACCCAATAAAATTCTTAATTATTTAAAAATATTAAATAATCCTTTGACTAAAAAAAATAGTTAACACTTTAAGAAATTAATAATTTAAATACTAAAACATTTATAAATATACTTTAAATATATTTATTAATATCAAAAAATTGTAGGGGATTACATTTTCGGCAAAGCAAACCGCTACTCAGATTAGTGGTTAACATTAAGTTAAGTCTCTACTAAAGGTAGCGGTTTACAAGGCAAAACCGCTACTCGGTGTAGCGGTTTATACTGTAAATTGCCACTGAGTGAAACTGTAATACCCCGGATTTTCAGAGCTTATTTTATTATTTTATTAAAGTTTAATATTATTTCCACTTAAATTTATTTTTTATGATAATTCAGTTTTATTTTGATAATTATGATTTCATTTAGTTTTGAATTATTTAACGAGTTTATTTAAATAATTTAATTAAAATGTATTTTATTTAAATAAACTAATTATTCATTTTCATTATTTCTAAGTATTTTAATTATTAATGGCAATCTTTACTTAGTTGTGGCTTTCTTATCCAAACAATTGTCCATCCATATTAGCAACCCATATAAAGCCCAATGTCAAGTCCATAACCCCTGTGTCATTTTAGCTAGAAAGAAAAAGGAAAAGCCAAAAAAAAAAAAAAAAAAGAAGAAAGACAACGTGATCTTCATCACCATCATCCTCCCTCCTCGCGTACAAAATCAACAGAGCCAAAGGAATTTTTTTTACACAAACTCAACAGTTCTTGTCAGGAGAGTTTGAAACTCAATCCAAATCTCGGATTTTGGGAGTAAAATCACCCCATAGTCAAAAGTAAATCTCAACACCATACTTCCTCCATTAATGGAGGTTGACTAAGCTCCACAAATTCAGAAAATTTGCTCTATAAATAGCAATCCAAACACATTCAACCAAATTGCTCAAGCATAAACAAACTTCAAAGGTTTGCTTCAATCTTCCTCTTTTCTCTCTTAATTTCTGATTTTTCTTTGGAAATTAAAAATAAAATTGCAACCCACCATTAACATTTTCACTGTTTATCTGAACCACCGACAAACCACCTGAATCACTCGCACCACCATCAAAACCACCCAAACGCCAGCCATCATCCGCAACCTCACTCTCCTTCGCAGCGTCTCTACTGCCTCCCTGTCTGGAACTCGCGCCCAGCCGCAACCACTCGAACCACCTGCGCCACCCTCCCCGCCTGACCTCGCCGTCCACCGCCCGAAACACCAGCACCATCCCCTTCTCTTCTTCCCCCCGATTCGTCCGTTCCCTTTCTTCCTCCCCTTCTTTTTTTTCTCGTTTTCTCAGTTTTATGAAAACTGATTCTTTGAATCAGTGAAACCTTTCTTTTCACCTTTTATTAGTTTATTTTTTTTTAAAATAAAGCAAATGACTTGCCTAAATTAACTTGCTTTATTAAACTTGGTATATTTTAGATTAATTTAGTCTCTTATAATTTGAAGGTATTTCTTAATTTTCTAAAACAAAGTAAGAACTACAATAAATTTAGTTTTCTATGTTTAAAATAATTGTTTAAGTTAATGATAATTTAGTTGAAGTAATCTTTGAGTACTTAAAATGATTTCATAAATAATTTGAAAACCATAAACTTTGATTTATAAACTCTCTTAAAATCATTAAGAATTTTTGTAAGTTATTTGAATTATTTAAATTGTTTATTTTATAAATAAAAAGGGGTTATTTAGGTAACTAACTTAGATCTCGTTAATGTTTATTGTAGACTCCGATTTCGTAGACGAGGAATATCAATAGTGTTAAGCCGTTCGTGAACTTAAGTTTTGGGCACGCGTCACGAGGTAATCTCCGATTTCCATCTAACGTAGTTCCCGTTAGGATAAAACGAATTAATTATATATGGATTATGATTATGGTTTATAATTATTATAATTATGGATTATGAACGAGGAATGAGTATGACAAATGAAGTAACTTGTATAACGGACGATATGACAACTTTAACGTTATTAACGTCATTAACAGCACTAATAGTGACTTTATGTTATTAATATTATCGCTATTGTTTAAATAATGTTATTATTATTATTATTATTATTATTATTATTATTATTATTATTATTATTATTATTATTATTATTATTATTATTATTATTATTATTATTATTATTATTATTATTATTATTATTATTATTATTATTATTATTATTATTATTATTATTATCGTTACTCTTACCATTTATATTATTACTTTGATTATTGTTATCGTTATTATTAATATTGAAGTTATGAGTGAAAGTTGGAAATTATAAAGAACATGTGATAATTGGTTGATTATGAGTTAATCAATGTAACCAAGTGACGGTTATGATAATAAATACGAATGGGCTCTCGGATTAAGCTATGTATGAATTGAATTCTGGATTTGGAATAAGTGTATTCACTCTTAATTAAATGAATTGACGCAGACGTGTACATGTGTTATGTGATGATATTAATCACTTAAAGTGAAATATCGGAGGGAAATGATGAACAGGTTGCCCTGTATGGGAGGTTCAGTGGCCACCTACAGGTTCTATGGTTACTATGCTGATTTTCTGTTACTTGTCTTCCTTCTATTTTGTTGTGATCCAAGTAGAAGGGGTGTGCACACTAGGGATTATGTTATTATGGCCATTATGTTATCCGTAGGTGGTTACAGGGGATTGATACCGGCCTACAATGTTGAAGTAAGTGGTTACAGGGGATTGACCCCGGCTTACTGGAGTTCTCTTTCCTCTCCTTAAATAACTGGATTAATTGAATTAAGTATGTGATTATTCATTGTATATATATGTGTATATATGCTATGCTTTCTAACCCTATTAACCTACTATTTTACAAAGTATTTTCAACTTAAGTATTTCACGAGATGGAGTTGGAATTACTCAGTTTTTCTAATTTTTGGGAGCTTGTCTCTCTTGTTTCTTTTCAATGTATTTGTGCAGGTGGGTGATCGACGGGGGAACAAAGGGAGATCATTTAGAGTAGTCATCCACTTAGCTTATGATTTAGCTTCCGCTGGAACTCTGAAACACTTTAGTAATTAGTAATATTTAATGAATAATTTACTTGGTTGTAAGGATTAATTAATTTGAATTTAGTATGATTTAATCTAGCCTTATATTTATTTCCAAGGAGATAAGTGCGGCGGTAGCACGCTCGTTGAGTCGAACCCTCGTGGATTTTCCCCCATCTCGAGCTTTATTAAATGGAAAAGGGTTCGGGTTGGCGAGTTTACAGAAACAAAGGAAAAGCTCGCCACATAAGGCTCTGCGTGACGCACACTAGGCTTGCGCGGCACGCATCAAGCATGCACCCAGCGCAGCTAGCTTACGCCCGACGCAGCCAGCTGGCGCCTAGTGCAGGCTTGATGCGTGCCGCGCACTCTTGGTGCGCTGGACGCATAGAGCCTTACGTGGCATGCTTTTTCTCTTTTCTCTTGCGTTGGTTCCGTTCTGTAATGAACCGCTACTCCGAGTATCGGTTTATATGCATACCTTATAACTTATCTTAGGGACACAATATAACCGTTATTTGAAGTAGTGGTCAACTTCGGTGAAACGTTATTGGTATTAACCGGTACTTGGAGTAGCGGTTTTACTAAAAACCCAAAATTATGTCCTGCTGTCCTACGTGGACGGTATCCATGGAATTAATTTCATGTTCAGCGCATAGGAGGAATTAATACTCCCTTTCACATTATTCATGGAAAATTTCAAAAATATAAGAAACATAAATAGAGAAAAATGTATTAGAATATATATAAGGAACTAATCTCTTAAAAATCTAAATCATGAATAAAAAGTTAGTAACTTTAATAAATTAAATAGGAATTGAATAAATGAAAGGACCCTAAAAATATACCTTAATCGCCTTGGTCTTATGAACAACCTTCGAAATAATAATCATTGGAGCTTGAAATATAAAATCAATGGAGTTCGAGTGTTTGAAGTGTGTTTAAGTGTTGAATACTTGAAGAGAATATGGTGAAAAAGAAGTGGAAAAAGTGAAGTGAAGTCGTGTGAAAAGTTTGTCCCAAAACTGGATGGGACATGGCCTATTTATAGGGAAAACGGGAGAACAGGATAAGATTTATGGAAGCACGGCGCGCAAGCCTGATACGCGGCACACATCATCTCCTGCACTTATGAATGTTGTTGACTATGTCAATGTCGCGTGTGCGCATCGTTAACGTTGACGCCAGACTCATTCGCATATCTGACCAAATTTTATTATTTATCCAATCTTTAAAATATTCTTTTTATGCTTTATTAAATATTATGATATAATTTCGGAAATCACTTATCTAGAAGATAAAAACTGATTTTTCCATAATCATCTATCTTAATTTTTTATAATGAATAATAAGAAATAAACAATTAATCATTAAGAATAATAAATTGGGCTTTTCAAAGTAATGGGCTCGAAATTCAATTAATTTGGGCTTTTAAAATTGGGCTTGGAATCTTTTTCAAATAATTAAATAGACTTAGCTTTGAGTTTTGAAAATGATTATGGACTTTAGCTCTTTGAATTGCTCTCCTTCGGTGCAGACCGATTAGGACAATGGTATGTATCATCATCTATCTATACAAATATATTAAAAGGCGTTCCTATCAAAGGAACGGTGGCACATGTCACTTTTCTCAAGCTTCTGATACACATGTTTATGATTTCATTTAAAAATGTTAACAATGTGTAGCTACTAGGAATTGAACACATGACATTTGAAATAAAATGTGAGAGTTTAGCCACCAATTCACTACAATATCAATGTTTAATGTTTCAAAGTAAAACATAATGAAGTCTTATAATTATATGTAACAATAAAGACATAGACAAGCTTTTTGATATGTAATACTTTTATTAAGATAATAACATTCTCTTACCCCCAATTCCATTGAAAATGTTATTTTTATCCTCAATTCCTTAGAAGTTTGTTTTTAAACAACTTATCATGCCATAACATCCATTTTTCAATTTCGCACTAGACAAAAAATTACGAAAAGATAATAAAATCAGTTATGAAACTTATGAATAATAATATATTTGATAATTGTAACTGCCCGCGG
The DNA here is from genome assembly GCA_947646795.1 of Beta lomatogona. Lineage (NCBI taxonomy): Eukaryota > Viridiplantae > Streptophyta > Magnoliopsida > Caryophyllales > Amaranthaceae > Beta > Beta lomatogona. The sequence goes on along the minus strand of CANSNZ010000540.1, from coordinate 747,634 downwards.
CATTGCCTGGCCAAAATACTAGTTGGTTACTTAAATAGTGAGATAGATTTATGTGTCTACAGAAGCCCCCACTTCGACTGAGGTTTGAAAAACCGAAAAGTCAAGTATACGATGTCGGGACAGTGAACTTTCTTAGATATTCTGCAATCTAACATTGTTTTTTATCATACTCGGACCTGCAAAACAAGCATAAGTATGTAGAGATAAATATGGGTAGTATAATGTCTATACCTGCAAAACAAGCATAAGTTTACAAGACCATAAACACAAGCAATTCAACTAGCTTGTACAGAGAAGTGTTAGAATTGTATGATGTATGATGATAAGATTAACTTATGAAAAGTTCATTGGCTCGACGGGTCGTTGTATACTCGCCAAATATAATCTAAATTACCCAATATAGGGTAAGTATAGGGTCGAATCCACAAGAAAGTAGAGTTAAATCAAGAGTTAATTAGCTAACTACAATGAGATAAATGAATTTTTGGTTTTTTTGAAAGTTTAACAATGATTCTAAAATCTAAATAAACTAGGAAATTTGCAAAGTAAATCAACAAGCAAGTAAAGGAGATAAAATAAGGGTAAAAGAACTAGGGATTAGGGGATTCACCAACATTCAATCCAAGAATCCAATCATTAAAACCAAGGGGAACAAATGGGGGATCACAAGGGGAAAAATCACGCACATGGGAAGTCTAATCATCAAAATCAAGGGGAAACAAATGGGGGATCACAAGGGGAAAAATCACGCACATGGAAACTCTAATTACTCTCTCGAGCTAATTAGAGGAGCTTGATTAGTCATTCATGACTTATTCTCATGGCATGAGCAACCAATCTAGCCAAATCCAGCACAACATGATTATTTAAGCTTCCCTAAACTAGAAAATAAACTAGAAAATACCCATTTTCATGGAGATCCTAGTCTAGCAACCAAACTTAGTTTATTCCTAGCTTCATCTCTCAATCCTTCACTAGGAATTCGAAATATGCAAGTTAAGTGATGATCAAGCACCCAACAAACCAAATCAAGCAAGTTTAATCAACAAGTTCAACCCCAAAAGTTAACCCCCTAACTTAGATTTGGGATCCAAAGAGTAAATGAAGGTTATATCACTCCCGCTAGTAAGAAACTACTCACACATTATGGAAATAGAACAAAACAAAGCTCGAAATAACTTCATCACTATAACCATGGAGGAAAAAGAGAAAAAGTGCAAATAATCAACTAATAAAACAAGATTTAAGCAGACAAAGCATGAAATTAAAAAAGAATAATGGAAAAAAGAACAAATAAAATTTGAAATTACTAACTTTAAGCTTTCATAAATGATAGATGGAGATCAAAAGCTTCAAACCTCCACTTTTTCTCTCCTAGGGTTTCAAGTTTGATGCTAAAACAAAATTTAATCTCTCTCTAATCTCAAATTAAAATTTCCTAACCTAAAATAAGAGGAGTCTCTCTTATATAGTCCTAAGAAATAAAACAGAAAAATTACAGAATAGCCCCCGCATAAAAAGCATCAAAGTCGCAAAACATTTCCAGAAAAATAACCCAACCCAGTTGGGTGAGATGACCAGAGCACTCGGGTCACAAGACCCGGGCGGGTCCAGTGATCAGGAATAATGTTGGCTTCACAAAACAAACGACCCGGGCGGGTCTGTGAACCCGGGCGGGTGTACTGAAAGGAGTGGGCTTCTTGGCTGGCTGGGCTGACCCGGGCGGGTCCACACACCCGGACCCTCAGGTCAACACCCTCCTCTCCTTCTTCTCCTTTTTTCAAGCCCCTTGGTGCTCCATTTCTTCAATGCTTTGCCTCGGGTTTGTGAATAGATCCTCCAAGCGTGCTCCCAAATCCTGAAATAAAAACAAACACCCAAAAGAAAGAGCGCAAAGGAGGGAAAATGCACAAAAAGAAAGAAAAGGAAGAAATTTAGCCTAAACTAGCCTAAAAGCTATCACAAAAACTATTAAAAACTAATCATAATTCAAGCATATAAACCACTCATCAAACTCCCCCAAGCTAGTTCTTTGCTTGTCCTCAAGCAAAATTGATTAAAACACAAGTAGGAGAATGAAAACTTATTTGAAAACAAAGCGAAGAAGGAGGAGGGAAGAAAAATGAAAAAGGAAGGAAGGATAAAGAATTTACACTAACTCATTTTCGTAGGAATCACGATTGTATTTAGCACATGCAACAAGCTCTTTAAACCCCTAGATCGCTCTAGAGGCGAGTGGGATCTCGGGAGGGTTTCCAAAGAGTTTTCAAACCCATAACTTTAGTTTTTCATCAACCATTTATTCAATCAAATTCAAGATTAATGCCCAAGTCAACTATCAATGAAATGGTTCACAAGCAAGGATAGAGAGCAACTTTCAAAACAACTAATTTCCAAGTGTACTCATAGGTTATGGGTAGAGAAAGAAACTAATCAAGATTGCAATAGGACACCTAATTAGACTTTTTACTCGCTCATTAGAGAACACCTAGCTATCCAAAAGATTTATGGTCCTTCAAGTGTTATAAAAGCTCAAAGCACTAGTCCACCATCCTTAGACACACAAATAGGCCTTAGATTCCACTCCACAAATTAACCTCTTTTATTGAAACTCTTCTATTCTTTTTGCTTTTCGTTTTTCTTCACTTTTTTTTTCATTTTTCATGCTTTTTTGACTGTTTTTGGCTTTTTCTTTTTCCCTTATTATGGGAATTTTTGCTATACAAATGAGTAGTAACTACTCACTAAAGAGAAACATGAGAACTTGTGGCTTTTTGTACCACTTATTACAAACGAAAAGAAGTAAAAACTAAGCTTCTTGTAGAATTTTGTTTGGGGACATGATGAGCATATCTAGGGAATCTAGGGACCGTAAATTTGAAGCTAAATTATCCAAGCATGAGCAACATAGTCAAGATTCAAGACTAAACGTCCAAATTGAGCATTCATTGGTTTCATTTTGGTTGATTCTAATGCAATCAAGATTAATCACCTCCTAAAGCACCACAACCCAAGCTTACACTCTTCCAAAAGGAGCCTCTAAACATATACTCAAAATCAAAGCAAGGAATCCACATATATCATCAACTAGCATCTTCCTTGGGCAAGGAAATCAAAACTTTATTCAAAGCTAAAAAAAACTTGTTTTTGTTTTTCTTTGTTTTTCAGATTTTTTTTTTGTTATTTTTGCTCTTTTTCAAAAAAAAAAATTCTTTTATTTTTTTAGAAATAAAAACAAAGATTGAAAAAGAAGGGAAAGAAAAGGAAAAGAAAGAAAGCTAAAACAAAGAAAGAAGATGAAAAAGGAAAGGAAATTATTTTTGTTTTTTTTTTTAAATATATGATTTTTTTTTTCTTTTTCTTGAATACTAAGAAAATAAACAAATAAGAAAAATGGAATCATGGCACACCACATATTAACAAACATTGGCCCATTCACCAAGCATAACCACAATCACAAACAACAATTCAATCATAATAGCAACAAGGATCTCCTAACACCTACCCCGTAAAGTAAAAACTACCCAAACAATGAAAATACCCCCCAAGCCAAACCAAACACCATTCGCGGTGTGAAAGGAAGAACAAGCGGGGAAGGAGGGTGGGGAGAGACCAACTCAAGGGTCTAGGTCCTCTTCCTCCTCGGGGGGAGGAGTGGGTTGCATATAGGAGGGGTAGGGGTGCCGGGAGGGACCATGTTGTTATCATGAAAGAATTGCAACATGGGAGTAAAACTCTCTCGTATCTCTTGTTGGAAGGTGGTTAATCTTTGTTCAAAACTATTAAACAGCCTATCTATATGGGCATAAATAGGGGCATAGTCGGGAACATAGGTGGGATGGGGTTAGGGAGGAGGAGGGGGAGAGGAGGAGGCAAGCTCATGGGGATCCTGCCTATGGCAGGTAATGGATCTCCGTGCCTTCCTCCGTGACTTCCAAGATGAGATAATTGACTTGCCCAGTTTTAATTTCGGTGATGCAGCGGTTTGGAAGTTGAATGGAAGACATTTTACCAATCTTCCAAGTAAAATGAATTCCAGTCACAGTAAACCAACGCGCATCTTGTAGGTGTTGTTGGTTTATGAGGTTCGGCCCTGGGACCTCGGTGGTCCAAGGGCGAACCCTAAAGTGCTTAGCAATGGCGGTAATCAAACTGCCCACAACAATCGACCACGTCCGTGAGTCTGTAGGGTGCCTACCCTTTGGAGTTGATGGGCGAACATCAAAGGTATATTCAGCTTCTTCTTATCCCATAAGTAAGAACCTATTATCATAACTTCAGACTGACTTACCTTTGAATTATCCTTTCTCCCAAAGATATTGTTCCCCAAAAACTTATGAAAGTATCAGTAGCCGGTTGGTGGATAAGTGAGTCATTTGCATTTTTGGCTTCATAACTCTTTGCGTCACTTATCTTACACCAACAATCATAAAGGTTGAAAGAAGGTGACGGAGTGGTGCTCAATTCAATTTTCAAGTCAAAAATTTCAGCAAAATCGGCAATAGCCATAGGACGAGCAACATTCCCCAACCTAAAACGGAGAACGGCTTCGGCTCCAGTTGAGCATGCAAGCCGTTGCTCCCCGGTTACTTCCAAGGAGCTTAAGAATTCAAGTGTTATGCATTTACAAGTTTTCTTTCTCATCATTAACACTTTTTTCATATTCAAACCATCAGCTATATTATTATCATCCCCCCGTATCCCCCATAACGACAATAAGGTCTCATCAACAAAATGGGTGGGGGCGAATTCCTTAGCCTTAAGGGCTTAGAATCTATGAAAGACTGAAAATGCTCTAAACCATCAAAAACAAGGAAGGGGAATTCGATATCATGTACTCACCGGGGGCATTAAGCCTCAAGACGTTTTCCCCTTGTGTTTGTTGGCTTGAGCTAGCTTATTCCACTTGTCTACTCCGTTTTGATTGCCTCCTCTCCATGCCTTCAATTCCTTGTTGCTCAAAATTTTAAAATCCCGTAACTATGTGGTGAGGGTGAAAAAAAAGTGATTTTTTTTTTGTTTGTTTTTGAGCTTTTTATGAGAGAAATGGAAGGGAAATGATGTTTTAGGAAGAATTTGTGAAGAAATTTGAGTGGAAGATGATGAATTTGAGAGTTATGGTAAAAATTTTGAGGAGAGAGAAAATGGTGAAAAATAGTGGAGATGGGGTTTTTGAAGAAGAAAAAGTTGAAATTTATGGAGGAAAGTTGATGAGGATGAAGGTTTGTGAGGGATTTTAAGTTTTTGAGTGGTGAGATGAGTGATTTGAGTGAGTTTTTAGGAAGTTAGGGTTTGAGTTTGAGGGAGGTTTGAGAGAGATGAAAGGTTGAAGATGAAAGAGTAGAGTAAAATGAAGTGAAGCTTCGAAAAAAAATCTCGGTTTTCTCATAAGGCACAACTGCTCAGCCGACCAGGGCGGGTCCACCCACCCGAGCCCTCAGGTCGCGCCATGCTGAGGTTTTTAATTTTCGTTTTACACCAGATACTCGAGCGGGTCACCACACCCGAGGGCTCGGGTTGAGCGACCCAGGCGGGTTTCCCCGGCACGGGGGTTCCGATGATCAGTCTCCATTTTTTAATTCCCCTTGAGCGACCCGAGCGGGTCAGGTAACCCGGGCCCTCGGGTCAGCTCCATGCTCCTTATTTTTTTCTTCCTTCTTTGCCTCTCTTTGCTCCAAAATTCTCCAAATCAATCCTAAACATACACAAATCACAAAATCACCACAATAAGCATTTCAAAAGTCATAATAATATGGGCAAAACTATCATTCCAAGTAAATCAAAGCTAAAAAGAAAAGAAAGAAATGGAAATAAGTGAGAAAAACGGGTTGCCTCCCGCTAAGCGCTTGTTTAAAGTCATTAGCTTGACTACCATAAATCTTCAATCATTGAGAGGGGAGAAGTCCTCAAGAGCAATAGAATATGCTTCTTGAATAGGCGCACCATCATAATATATCTTGAGCCTTTGTCCGTTCACCTTGAAAAACCCTTTTGCATCATTGCAAATCTCAATCGCACCATGAGGGAATACTTGATGCACGGTGAATGGACCACTCCACCTTGATTTGAGCTTGCCCGTAAATAACTCAACCTTGAATTGAACAAAATGACTTTGTCACCAACTTTGAATTCCCTTTTCATGATTCATTGATCATGCCAAGCCTTTGTTCTCTCTTTGTACACCCGGGCGCTCTCATAGGCATCCCTCCTAAGCTCCTCAAGCTCATGGATATCAAGCATCCTTCTTTCACCCAATGCTTGAAGGTCAAAATTCAAAGCCTTGATGGCCCAATAAGCTAGCCTTGTGCTCCAATTCCACGGAAAAATGACACGATTTCCCATAAACAAGCTTGTAAGGTGTCATGCCAATAGGGATTTTGTAAGCCGTGCGGTAGGCCCATAATGCATCATCTAACTTGGAAGACCAATCCTTTCGAGATCTGTTCACCGTCTTCTCCAAAATAAGCTTGACCTCTCTATGAGATATCTCCGCTTGACCACTAGATTGAGGGTGGTAAGAGAGACCCATGTTGATGCACCCCATATTTAGCAAAAGGGCTTTGAATGATTTCTTGGCGAAGTGTGATCCCCTATCACTAATAATGGCTCTTGGAACTCCGAAACGGGGGAAGATCACCTTCTTAAATAGCTTGACCACTACCTTGGCATCATTTGTAGGGGAGGCGATTGCTTCAACCCATTTAGAAATATAATCAACCGCTACTAAGATGTAGCGGTTACCAAGGGAGGAGGGAATGGGACCCATGAAATCAATCCCCCAAACATCGAAAACTCCCAACTCCAAGATGCTTGTAAGGGGTAGTTCATGCCTCTTTGAGATATTGCCGACTCTTTGGCACCGATCACAACCCTTGACAAAGCCCCAAACATCATTGAACATGCTTGGCCAAAATAATCGACATTGCAAAATCTTTGCCACGGTCCTGTCGGCTCCCATATGACCACCACATAGGGATGAATGTCACAACCCTATTACATTCTCAATCTCATCATCCGGGAGTCACCTCCGGTAAATACCATCCACCCCCTCTTGAACAAGTATGGGTCCTCCCATACATAGTGCTTGGCCTCATGCATGAATCTCCGCTGTTGTTGGTAGTTAAGGTCATCCGATATGACTCCACTAGCATGAAAATTAGCAAAATCTGCGAACCAAAGAGCATCATGGCCTTAACGACATAGAGGAAATCGTCTTGAAGAGAATCATTGATGGGGGGTCCAAGTCTCGTGAATCATCCATGGGAAGGCGAGAAAGGTGGTCGGCAACCGAATTTTCGGTCCCCTTCTTGTCTTCGATCTCAATATCAAACTCTTGTAGGAGAAGGATCCACCTAATTAACGGAGGCTTGGCATCCTTCTTAACCATGAGATACTTGATAGCTGCATGATCCGTATACACCACCACCTTGGAGCACACAAGGTATGACTGAAACTTGTCAAAAGCAAACACAATTGCTAATAGCTCCTTTTCCGTGGTGGCATAGTTCCTTTGAGCCAAATCAAGCGTCTTGCTTGCATTGTAAATCACATGTAGCTTTACTTATTTTCTTTGCCCTAAAACGGCTCCCACTGCGCTATCACTAGCATCACACATTAGTTCAAAAGGCAAGCTCCAATCCGGAGCTTGCACTATGGGGGCGGAAATTAGGGCCTTTTTTAGGGTTTCAAAAGCATGCATACAATCTTTTTCAAATTTGAATTCGATGTCTTTTTGAAGCAAATTAGGTAGGGGCTTTGAGATTTTTGAGAAATCTTTAATAAAACGGTGATAAAAACCCGCATGCTCAAGAAAAGATCTCACTTCCTTCACCGAAGTTGGGGGAGACAATTTCTTAATAACCTCAATTTTAGCCCTATCCACCTCAATCCCTTTTTGAGAGATCTTATGACCAAGGACTATGCAATCTTCAACCATAAAATGACATTTTTCCCAATTAAGAACGAGGTTCATCTTTTGACATATCTCCAAAACTTTTTGGAGGTTGGAGAGACAAATGTTAAAAGAAGAACCTACCACAGAGAAGTCATCCATGAAGACTTCTATGGTTGATTCAAGCATGTCCGAAAAAATGGTGGTCATACACCTTTGGAAAGTAGAAGGAGAATTGCACAATCCAAATGGCATCCTTCGATAAGCGAAGGTGCCAAATGGACATGTGAATGTAGTCTTCTCTTGGTCATCGGGGTGAATGGGGATTTAAAAGAACCCCAAATAACCATCTAAAAAGCAAAAATGGGTATGACCCGCCAATCTTTCAAGCATTTGGCCAATAAAAGGGAGGGGGAGATAATCTTTCTGGGTGGCCTTATTCATCTTACGGTAATCAATGCACATGCACCACCCGGTGACTGTTCTTGTGGAGATAAGCTCACCTTTGTCATTTTTAATGACGGTCATTCCTCCCTTTTTTGGGACAGCTTGAACGGGGCTAACCCACCTACAATCCGAGATAGGGTAGATTATCCCTGCCTCAAGGAGTTTCAAAACTTCTTTTTTACCACTTCCTTCATGTTAGGATTTATCCTTTTTTGAGGCTCAATAGAGGAGGATCCAAATGAATTCGATGCATACATAAGGTGGGACTTAGACCCTTGAGATCATCAATTGTATACCCAATGGCACTTCGATGTTGTTTTAGAACACAAAGAAGTTTGTCAAGAGAAGGACCATTGAGTGTAGAATTGACAATCACGGGGTAAGTCTCGTTATCTCCAAGAAAAACATACTTCAAAGAAGGGGGGAGGGGTTTTAACTCACATGTAGGAGGAGGCGTGGTCCTCTCCTCTTTTTTCAATGAAGTTGCTAAAATCTCAAAGCTCGAATTGGTTCAAAACTTCTTTTTTTACCACTTCCTTCATGTTAGGATTTATCCTTTTTTGAGGCTCAATAGAGGAGGATCCAAATGAATTCGATGCATACATAAGGTGGGACTTAGACCCTTGAGATCATCAATTGTATACCCAATGGCACTTCGATGTTGTTTTAGAACACAAATAAGTTTGTCAAGAGAAGGACCATTGAGTGTAGAATTGACAATCACGGGGTAAGTCTCGTTATCTCCAAGAAAAACATACTTCAAAGAAGGGGGGAGGGGTTTAAACTCACATGTAGGAGGAGGCGTGGTCCTCTCCTCTTTTTTCAATGAAGTTGCTAAAATCTCAAAGCTCGAATTGGGAGGTAGGTATATTGGTGCTTTGTCCATTGCCTTTTTGAGATGCCAAGCTTCACATTCTTGCCCTTGATCTTCTCCTAGTAATACATCCTCAAGTGGATCACTTGCTTCAACCAAAGCCCTTAGGCTCAACACATCATGCTCAAGAGTATCGATGCGATGTACTTCCTCCATGATTGGAGCCTTCACGCTCTTGTTGAAAGTGAACTCCATCTTCTCATCTCCAACTCTCAATGTCATTACATCTCTCTTTATGTCAACTAGCACTCCGGCCGTTTTCAAGAAAGGCCTTCCCAAAATAAGAGGGACTTGGGAGTCTTATTCCGTTTCCATCACTACAAAGTCACAAGGGATGAAGACCCTCCCAACTTGCACCGGAACATCCTCCAATTCTCCAACGGGCACCTTAACCGAGCGATCCGCTACTTGTATCACCCTTCTTGTTGGTTTAAGCTCAAAGTTGAGCTTCTTTGTAATGGAAAGGGGCATTAGGCTTACACTAGCCCCAAGATCAGCCAATGCTCTCTTTGGCTCCAAATCTCCAATTCTCAAGGGTATGGAGAAGGACCCCGGATCTTCAAGCTTTTTTGGGGAGTTTGTTTTGGGGGACCGCACTAACTTCGGCGGTGAGTGCAATGGTGGAACTTTCTTCAAGTTTGGACTTGTTAGAAAGAAGTTCCTTTAGAATCTTGGCATAGTTGGGCATTTGAGCCAAAGCTTGGAGAAATGAATATGAACTTGTAAACCTTTCATTACCTCCATAAACTTGACAAATTTGTCATTGAAGTGCTTCTTTGCTAACCTTTGAGGATACGGAACCGGAGGGCTGTAGCTCTTCATCGGATGAGGCTCTTTACTTGACTTTTCGGGTTCAACAACTATAGGAGTGCTATCCTCATGAATGTCTTCGACAACGACATTTTCAATCTCTTTATCCATTCCACTATCAACATCCTCACTCTCCTTAGAGGGACTAGCATCATCAAGTGTGGGCATCTTAGGACCACCATAGTGAGCCCCGCATCTTAAAGTGATGGCTTTAGCTTGCTCTTGAATAATGGGTTGGCTAGGAAGTTGGGTGAAAGAGTTTGAGGAGTTGTTGCTCACTTGTTGAGCGACTTGGGCAAGTTGGGTTTCAATGATTTTATTGTGGGCATTCATTTGTTGGAGGGAAATGTGTATCTCTCTAAACTTTCTATCGTTATCGGCATTGGTTTTTGTTTGTTGAGCTAGGAAGAGTTGGAGAGTGGATTCTACGGAAGATTGTTTTGGTTGATTTGGTTCAAAGGGAGCTCTAGGGGGTGGTTGTGTGAATGTTTATTGGGGGTTATGGAATCTGGGTGGCCTAGCTTGGTAGGGTTGGGGTGGTGGAGGGTTCTTCCACCCAGCACTCGCATTATTATTCCATCTTCCTTGGTTGTTGAAGTTAGGATTTCCCTCACCCCTAGTATTCACCTATGTAACATGGTCCATAGACCCACCACAATAAGAGCTAGCATGGTCCGACCCACCACAAATCTCACAAGAAAAAGCTTGAGAAGCGCCTTGGCTAGGAGATGCCAAGCTTACCTTTTCCAACTTCTTTGCAAGAGTATCAAGTTTTGCATTAATGTGGTCGATGTCATTAAGATCATACTTGCCTTTTCTTGCATTCTTCTTGCTTGTGGTTCTAGTAGAATTCCTCAAGAATAGTGTCTTACTACCTCTTCAATTGTAGGCTCGATAGTGTCAACCGCAAGCTTTGTTAGTTGGTCTCCCGCACCCGAATCAAGGCTTGCACGGGTCATAGGAAGGAGACCATCATAGAAGCTTTGCATAAGCATCCATTGACTATAACCATGGCGAGGACAAGATCTTCGAAGGTCCTTGAACCTATCCCAAGCTCCATATAATGTCTCATCCTCCTCTTGAGAAAATTTAGCTATCTTCCTCCTAGCTTCGGAGGTCTTCTCTTGAGAATAGAATTCATCCACAAAAGCTGTGGTAACTTGTGCCCAAGTTGTCAAAGAGTCTTCCGGAATGGATTGCAACCATTTCTTAGCCTTGCCCACAAGAGAGAAGTGAAATAGGTTGAGCCTCACAAATTCTTGACTCACAATGTTTCGCTTCACATTGTATACTCGCCAAATATAACCTAAATTACCCAATATAGGGTAAGTATAGGGTCGAATCCACAAGGAAGTAGAGTTAAATCAAGTCTTAATTAGCTAACTACAATGAGCTAAATCAATTTTTGGTTTTTTTGAAAGTTTAACAATGATTCTAAATCTAAAACTAGGAAATTTGCAAAGTAAATCAACAAGCAAGTAAAGGAGATAAAATAAGGGTAAAAGAACTAGGGGATTAGGGGATTCACCAACATTCAATCCAAGAATCGAATCATCAAAACCAAGGGGAAACAAATGGGGGATCACAAGGGGAAAAATCACGCACATGGGAACTCTAATTACTCTCTCGAGCAAATTAGAGGAGCTTGATTAGTCACTCATGATCTATTCTCATGGCATGAGCAACCAATCTAGCCAAATCAAGCACAACATGATTAATCAAGCTTCCCTGAACTTGAAAATACCTATTTTCATGGAGATCCTAGTCTAGGAACCAAACTTAGTTTATTCCTAGCTTCATCTCTCAATCCTTCACTAGGAATTCCAAATATGCAAGTTAACTGATGATCAAGCACCCAACAAACCAAATCAAGCAAGTTTAATCAACAAGTTCAACCCCAAAAGTTAACCCCCTAACTTAAATTTGGGATCCAAAGAGTAAATGAAGGCTATCCCTCCTCTTAGTAAGAAACTACTCACACATTATGAAAATAGAACAAAACAAAGCTTGAAATAACTTCATCACCATAACCAAGGAGGAAAAAGAGAAGAAGTGCAAATAATCAACTAATAAAATAAGATCTTAGCAAACAAAGCATGAAATAAACAAGAATAATGGAAGAAAAGAACAAATAAAATAAGAAATTACCAACTTTAAGCTTTCATAAATGATAGATGGAGATCAAAAGCTTCAAACCTCCACTTTCTCTCTCCTAGGGTTTCAAGTTTGAATGTTAAAACAAGATTTAATTTCTCTCTAATCTCAAATTAAAATTGCCTAACCTAAAATAAGAGGAGTCTCTCTTATATAGTCCTAAGAAATAAAACAGAAAAATTACAAAATTGCCCCCGCATAAAAAGCATCAAAGTCGCAAAACATTTCCGGAAAAATAACCCGACCCGGGTGGCTGAGATGACCCGAGCACTCGGGTCACCAGACCCGGACAGGTCCACTAATTAGGAATAATGTTGGCTACATAAAACAAACGACCCGGACGGGTTTGTAAACCCGGGCCCTCGGGTCATCAGACCCGAGCGGGACTACTGAAAGGAGTGGGCTTCTTGGCTGGCTGGGCTGACCCGGGCGAGTCCACACACCTGGACCTCAGGTCAGCACCCTCCTCTCCTTCTTCTCCTCTTTTCAAGCCCCTTGGTGCTCCATTTCTTCAATGCTTTGCCTCGGTTTGTGCATAGATCCTCGAAGCGTGCTCCCAAATTCTGAAATGAAAACAAAAACCCAAAGAAAGAGCGCAAAGAAGGGAAAATGCACAAAAAGAAAGAAAAGGAAGAAATTTAGCCTAAACTTGCCTAAAAGCTATCACAAAAACTATTAAAAACTAATGATAAATCAAGCATATAAACCAATCATCATTGCTCAACAACAAGAAATGAAGGAATAACTTACTAAAAGTTTATTCACAAGAAGGATAAGTAAAAACGATTTGCTTGAAATGAGTAACTCACGAAAAGTTCATTTGCTTAAAAGCGATAGTGGAAGAATAACTTATGAAAAGCTTATTCCCTTGAAAAGGATAATTCAAGGTAAATTGTTTTGGTTGAAATAAGAGAGAATTGATCAAATTACAAAAAGTTCCTTCGCTCAAAGCGAGAGAGAAAGGAATTACTTACGAAGAAAGTTCATTCGCTCGAATGCGATAAAGAAATAACTCACTAAAAGTTCATTCACTCGAAAGCGAGAAGAAATAACTTACTAACAGTTCATTCGCTCAAAAGCGAGAAGGAATAACTTACAAAAAGTTCATTCGCTAAAAAGCGAGAAAGAATAACTTACAAAAAGTTCATTCGCTCAAAAGTTGAGATTAAAATTACAATTAATTATCATGAATAATTAATTGGGCTCTTAAAACTGGGATGGGAAACTTTTAAAACAAATAAAAGGACTTTAGGTTATTAAAACGATTTGCTCTTAGCTCCTTAGACTAACCCCCTTTGGATTGTATCACTCCAGACGACGATATGTATCATCATCGGGTACTAAAGTTGGGGAGACATGATTATGTATCTACAATTATCAATTGTTACTTTATTGAAAAAGATAGATATGATAGGAATTAGTAGTTAGTAGGAGTAATATTATTGTATTAGGTTGATAAAGAGTATGAGCCAATGGTTAGGAGTTAGTAGGTAGGAGTTGTATTATTTTGTCTGGAGGAGAGAGATAGTGTGGATAATGGTTAAAAGGTAGAAAGATCTAAATAATAGTGGATCATATTAAAAAAATAGAAGTGTAAAGAGTATTCTGAGATGGATGAAAAAGGAAAGTGTAAAGAGTATTCTGGGATGGATGGAGTAGTAGGTAGTACTAGTAGCAGTAGTATTATTTTATTTGGTGGAGAAAGAGTGTGGACCAATGGGTAGCAGTGTAGGTAGCATTAGGAGTGATATTATTTTATTTGGAGGAAAGAGAGTGTAGGCCAATGGTTAGAAGTTAGAAAGATCAAAATAATAGTGGGTAATATCTAAAAGTTGAAGAGTAAAAAGTATTTTGGGACGGATTAAAAAGGAAAGTGTAAAGAATACTCTTGAAGGAGGGATTATTTGTTTTTATATTCGGATTTATCTATTAGCTTTGGAGCTGAATTTGCCTTTATTTGGGTTGACTCATTTATGTTTTGAGTATAATTTGATCTTTAGTCAATTCGAGCTAGCTTTGACCAAAGTTTGACCAAGCCGAGCTCGAATAACTCGCAAGTTGGACCGACTAATTTACACCATTTTGTTAGTCATTATTCTATCCTTAAAGAAAAGTAATGACATCCGGTCATTGCAAGGCAAAAATAAATTGATGACTTCACCCCGGAGTATTACGTGGAGTGCTGAACATAACGAGTGATTAGCTAACAAATAATGTAGAACTAGTATTATGGCCCAAGCGATGCCCCGGGCCAGTTACCATTATCAAATATATTATTATTCATAAATTTCATAATTAATTCTATTAGTTTTTCGTAATATTTTGTCTAGTGCGAAATTCGAAAAATAAACGTTATGGCATGATAAGTTGTTTAAAGAAAACTTCTAAGGAATTGGGGATAAAAATAACAATTTCAATGGAATTTGGGTAAGAGAATGTTATTCCTTAATAAAAGGGTTAAATATCAAAAAGCTTGTCTACATGTTTTATAATTACATACAATTATAAGACTTTATTATGTTTTACTTTGAAATATTAAACATTGAAATTGTAATAGATTAGTGGTTAACCTCTCACATTTCATTTCAAAAGTCATGTGTTGGAATCCTAGAACCTATTTGTATAGATGATGGGAATATTAATAATCACTGTACCACCATTTCTTTTCCTTTATCCATGTCCAAAAAAAATAAAATACTGTTTGTGTTGTATGCAGGCCAAAAAGTAGAGTGACTGATATTTGTTTCCAAGGCCGCTGGCCGCGTCTATAAAATCTCCCCCAACTCCCAGATCTGAATCTGAGCTTCACACTCTCATACAGTCATCCTCTCATCCTCTGTCTTCTCTACTCACTGCATTTCTTCATCTTCCCTTGTTTTTCCTAACCTAAACTCATCTAATGGAGTCTGAAGGAATCCTTTTGGGTATGGGAAATCCTCTTTTAGATATCTCAGCTGTCGTCGATGATGAATTCTTGCAGAAGTAAGTCCGTCTTCTCATCCGATTAATTAATAACAAACTATTTCCCCCGCTTTTTAATAGTTGTACCATATCCACTCTTATATTACGTATGTGTAACGAAAATTATAATCACGTGGGATCTCGTCTGTGTTTTCATTATATTTAACAATTGGAGATTTAGAGAAAACAGAGATTTGGATCATGTTAATGGAAATAATTGAAAGAACTCTTAATCATTTCATGTTTGGTTGTATTTGATAAAGTTATTAATGGATCCGTCAATGTGTGATTCATCTGTTATCTGTAGTTTTGGAATGGTGTTTGCTTATTTATATATCTGATGTTTTTCCTGAAATTTTGATGCAGATATGACATCAAATTGAACAATGCCATTCTCGCTGAGGAGAAACACTTGCCTATGTAAGTGAGCTATATATATATATATATATATATATATATATATATATATATATATATATATATATATATATATATTGATGTAAGATGAAAGTAGATAGTTTTGTTACTAACTTCGATGAATAAACTTTGCAAATCAAGTAGCATTTTGATAATAAAGACCAAAATAATATGTAGTTGAAATTATTGAACATCCAATATAGTGCATATATATAGTCGTAGTTGCTTAAATACAAGTACAATGTGCGATATGCAATATTTTTTTACTTTTGTGTACCAGGGTGATAAACTCGGTAGCCCTCATGATACGAGACCCTTGAGTTGATGAGTCTAAATTAGATCATTTAGGGTGTGTTTGTTGGACGGAAAACATATCTTATGGAAAGTGCTTTTTCAGAGGAAAACTCAATTCTAAATTGATTTTCCTTTGTTTGGTTGCAAGGAAAGTGACTTTCTTTGAACCCGTTTTTCTTTATTTGTGTTGTATTGTTTGGTAGGGTGGGAAAAAGTGTGGCTTCCCTTACCTCCTCAGGGAAAGTAATTTTCCACCCTTGGAAAATGAAGTTCAACTCATATTTCCCTTCCTTGATCCGGTCCAAACCAAACAGAGGAAAGTGAGGAAAATAGTTTTCTTGGAAAACTTATTCCTGCAACCAAACACACCCTTAGGGAACATTCTTCAAGTCGTCATCCTTTTGCATTTTGCAAGTTCTGATGATTTAATGCTTAAGCATATGATATATGAGTAAAGTGAGGGTCAGTTGAGTAGAAAGTCACCTTTATGTATTCTTTAACAATGGTGGGATTGTGGGATTAGAGCGGACATTCCATCTGACCTTGCCCTTCATATAGAAGTTTTCAGTCATACGTGTCTTCTTCTTCTTATTCGGTTTTGTCGGCAGTCTTCGTAATCTAATAAGCTAAATTGCAATACTCTCATTCGGTTTTGTCGGCAGTCTTCGTAATCTAATAAGCTAAATTGCAATACTCTGTATTTGCTAGATCTGCTTTACAAACTTTCACTGGTATGTCACTGTTATAAATACTAGTACTTAAACTTTGAACCGTTTTTAGGTATGGGGAGATGGATGATAAATTCAAGGTGGAATTCATTGCAGGAGGTAATGTGCAATGATATGATAAATAGGATTTATTTTGGGAAGGATTAGTAGATTCTTTTGCGCTAATAATTCAGTACTAATTGATAGTTTGTTGTTTATGACAGGTGCTACTCAAAATTCAATAAGGGTTGCCCAGGTATAGTCTGAGGTTTTTTTTTGAACGAAACAGGCACGTCCAATCTCTCTGCTATTATTATAAGTAAATAATTGTCTGATATTTTCCTCCAGTGGATGCTTCAAAAACCTGGTGCTACTAGTTATATAGGGTGCATCGGCAAAGACAAGTTCGCTGAGGAGATGAAGCGTGATGCCAAAGATGCTGGTGTAAATGTAGGTTATTCTCGTATACTGCTTTTGTTTTGTGTTTCTAAGAAGTTCAGACATTTGGTCATAAGTCAATGTCATCTGCGTTTCTTTGACATGTATGCATTTCATTTGTCAGGTTCAATATTATGAGCATGAGTCTGCACCTACCGGTACTTGTGCTGTTTGCATTGTTGGTGGGGAAAGGTCAGTCTCAACCTTGACCATTTTTGTTTTTCATTCTAGTTTAAGTACTTATCTTCTTCTGTTTGCTTGTAATGAGTTGCATCTGGGTTCCTTTAATTCTACCCCTTGTTACATTAATTTTATCTCTCTAATGCACGTTTGAACCAAACCAAACCAAACAAGCTGTCCCTTTTTTTCTAGTAGGTAGAAACTAGTTTGTCTCCATGCATCTCTATGATGATTAAGTAATAATGCATTCTTATGGTGATTAGGTTATGTCATCGTTAAGACTTCCAATTCCTTTTATGTCCAAGTAATGGAGTTTATCTGCTTATCATGGACTCTTGCACTATTAGGGTTTTTTTTTTTTGATAAGGCTTGTAAGGCATCAAATGTAGGAATTCTTGCTTTCCTTTTTCTTCCATTTTACGATTGTTTGAATCTTGAAGATTTGATAGGGCATTTAGTGCAGCTTATAATTTGATTCTGTTTGCTCCATTTTGAGAAATTAACTATAAAAAAGCGTCAAGTATCTTAAACCCATGATAAAGTGATTCACACGTAAATATAACAGACATTATTTATGCTTTTGTAAGCATGCTGTCTTGTCAGCTTTGGCTTCTCATGCAAACGTTGTGGTCTTGGCGCATATACTATGAGAAAGTTGTCGCGTCTATGTGTGAGACTCGAGACTAGCTTCCAACACCTCAAATTGGTACCAAAGGCTCTTGCAATTGGTAGCCCAAAAAATGGTACTAAAAATGGAACTAGATTTTTTTTTTTTTTTTGTACTTCCTTTTGGTAGTGCATTTGATATCAATTCGGGGTGTTAGATCACTAGATGCGAATCTAGAATCTCACGGGTAGACGTGAATCTCGCGTTTCACGGATAGACATCTATCCAACCTTGATATACAGTGTATGTTAGCTAATTTAGCTGATATGGTCTTGTGTTCAGACCGATGTGTAACGTAAAGACTGTTGAAGTTGGTATATCAAATTTGTACCATTAAATTAGGGTTCCACATTGCAGAACTTAATTAATTCTTGCTTCTAATGTCTTCTAAATTTGGTTTTAGAAATTTCTACCAACCTCCTGGTGGTTGACTGTAAAGGTTGTTCCTTGTATGCAGGTCATTAGTTGCGAATCTGTCTGCTGCTAACTGCTACAAGGTTGACCATCTGAAGAAACCTGAAAACTGGGCGTTGGGTATTACTTCCTTCTTTTCGGCAGTGTCAATTTTCCTTGTCCTTCATTTTATTATATAGTGAAGCTGACTTGTTTGTACGATTGAATTTGATAGTTGAAAAAGCCAAGTACTACTACATCGCTGGATTTTTCCTTACTGTGTCTCCGGAGTCCATTCAACTTGTGGCTGAACATGCAGCTGCCAGTGACAAGGTAATCTTGGCATCCGCTACCTTTGGTTTCTGAATAGCTTCTAATTGTCGACTTTTGTGCTATATGTGCAGTGTTTCATGATGAATCTCTCTGCTCCATTCATTTGTGAATTCTTCAAGGATCCACAAGAGAAAGCTTTGCCGTAAGTCTTTCTTTTGTCCCTGCTTCATTATAGAATTACCTTGGAACAGGTAAGCACAGATTACTTATAGAACTTATCATCTGCTTCAGATACATGGATTATGTTTTTGGCAATGAAACAGAAGCAAGAGCCTTCTCAAAAGCTCATGGCTGGGAGGTAAAAAGTTTGCTTTCTATGTTAGCTTTGACACTGTGATGCAACTTGTAACTCTTATATCTGAGTAGCCTCTTTCCTATCACAGACTGACAATGTGGAAGAGATTGCTGTAAAGATTTCCCGGTGGCCTAAGGCATCAGGAACACACAAGAGAATAACTGTGATTACTCAGGGTGCTGACCCTGTTGTTGTTGCTGAAGATGGCAAAGTGAAGACATACTCGGTACCATTGTTGCCTAAAGAAAAGTTGGTTGATACTAATGGAGCAGGTTTGCTTTTGTAACTTGAATGCAGGATGAATCTGGCATATTTTTCTCAACTGTGCTAACTCTTCATCGTGGATTATCATGACATGCTTTCTTGTTCGTGCAGGTGATGCTTTTGTAGGGGGATTTTTGTCCCAGTTGATTCAAGGGAAACATATTGAGGAATGTGTAAGGGCTGGTAACTATGCTGCAACTGCTGTAATCCAAAGGTCAGGATGCACATACCCAGAGAAGCCTGAGTTCAACTGAATGTCAGTTTTGTCCTACTCGCATTAGAGTATTTGTTATTCTCATTTTTGTCGTTTGATATGTTGGTCTTCAAGTGTTATTGTTGGTTAATCCTGATAACTCAGCTTCTTTTCACCTGAAGCATATGATTATATAGATCATTGTTGTGCGGATTTATGATATTGCTATGTATTAAGAATCTTACAGACGGATATTGATATATCACAAAATAAATACGGTTTAAAATTGCCGCTTCAAAGTTCTCTACAAGTGTGTTCTGTAAATTTGTAAAGAGCATTATCCGTAATGCCTGATGAGACTCACTTAGGGCCTGTTCTCCCTAGCTTATTTTCAGTTAAGTTCAATTCAGTTCAGTTCAGTTCAGTTGCAATCAATTCAGTACAGTTCCAATCAGTTCAGTTCAGTTACTAAATTATTATCATTACTATTAGTTATAATTTAATTCAGTTCAATTCAGTTGCAATTAGTTTAGTTCAGTTCAGTTGCAATCAGTTTAGTTCTGTTCAGTTGTAATCAGTTCAATTCAGTTCAGTTCAGCTGTTTTATGCCGAAGAGAACATGCCCTTAAATGGGAAAAATGTACCAGAATATGTGAATGTGTTGCTGCATATTTAAAGCAACAAATGGGTCGGAATGCCTGAATGTGGTATGTTTCATTTGCGATCACTCAACAACATATCAAGCATTCAGGCATCACCATCATTATAGCAACAAAAATGTCTGAATGACACACCGCGACCAATGATTCAAGTCATTTAACTTTGTTGTTCCTAAGCATTTTCGGCGGAATTCCAAATACTCTCTCCATCACTTTGTAGTCTTCCTCCGTCTCTTTGAGCGTTGCCCTTTATTTATTTATTTTTGTTGACGAGGGGTCATTTCCCTTTTTTTGGCCAACATAATTTTAGGAGTAATATTGTAGTGTGATTGTATACAATGGGTATCTTATAGGGATTTTATGCCAAATAACAATGTATTTTAAGTGTTTTTCTCTAATTAATCTCACGATAGCCTCCAACTTGTAAAACATAACTAGTATTTTGGCCAAGGCGATGCCTCAGGTCAATTACAATAAAAAAATATGCTATTATTCATAAACTCAAAATTCATTTAGTACTTTTCATATTTTTTTGTCCATTGAGAAATTGAAAAATTGGCATCTTGACGTGATAAGTAAAAAAACATCTTTAAGGTTTGAGTTCGAAAATAATATCTTAAAAGGAATTGGTGTAAGAAAATACATGTCATCAATAGTCTCTTGGTAGTACCGTAATAAGAGTGTTAGAGAGCTAAATACTTGTCTAAGTCTTTTTAGTTAAATATAATTATTATAAGACTTTATCATATTTTATATTTAGACAATAAAGTTATAGTGTATTAATGGCTAAACTCTCACTTTTCATTTCAGAGGTTATGTGTTTAATACCTTACAGTTACACAATATTTATATTTATTAATTGAAGAGTTCATATGGACATAAATCATTTGCATTAGAAGATTGAGGAGAGTATGGACATAGGCTTCACCAGGCATGCATGTTTAATATATTTATATAGACTAGTTTTTGGACCCGTGCAAAAATGCACGAGAAGAGATTTGCTTAATAAGACTATAGCTACAATGAAACAAAAAAGAATTAACTAAATTGTCCGTTTATGTTTACATGGTATGAAAAAAATAAACCATAAACACTGTCAATCACACAATGTGTTTGAAATTATACATTTTGGAACACTTCTTTATAAACAACATTTGTCGTTGTTTTTTATAGTTTGTTTTCCTTATTACAAGTAAGGATTTTTAGTCCTTTTTTTGCCCGTGACTCTCGAAATTGCGACATAGAGCTGACCGTGGCTGAAAACAAGTCTAGGTAGATGCAACCCTACATGTGACAACTATTGTCCCTGACTTTTATTTATAGTCATATCAACACACACCGCTACAGGAAATTACCGTCTATGAAATTTGATAGGAAATTTTGTTGAGTTAGATGGTGTTAGTGTCATTCGTGGGATGAATACCTTGTCACCAACATTGCTCCCTAAAATGACGGTAGCTTCAAGGACGCAATAACCTAAATGCTTAATAACCAACCTTAAGCCATTACACAATCCAGATGTCTAATTAATATTTCAAAGAAGCATTAATGGTTCACCAACTTTTAACTTCATATTGTGATTTGGCAGGACATTTGATTGTGCTTAGGAATTCAGTATAATATATTTCATGAGCCCCTGTATTTCCTTTATCTTTTCTAATTCTGTCAGAACACAGATATATTCTCTCATCGCCTGGAATTGTTGACAACACATGATCATTGACCTTCTCAACTATTTCATTAGTTGGAGCTAGAATAGCCCTTTCTTGGAAGTATTTAGCTTCCCAAAGGTGATCCGTAAGTGAAGGGTATGTGCTCTCTACAATGGTTGAAATGGGGATCAACTCCTCCATCTATAAGAATATCTTCAGTGACTTCAATATCAACTTCTCCATCATTGGGCCTTCCAGCTCTGCCATCTCCGATGCTTAGTATCCAGTAGGAGAATTCCCTTAATTCATTAGCATCCGACGTTGAAGAACATGATTAAAGTCTCATATCTCATATTGCGTGTAAGTTTCAACACCTTATTACATGAATCCCATAGATACGAAGAGTTTATGGTCGAAAAGACTATGTCCTGCCCAGTACCCTTATGTATCACCGTTAAAATTTGTCTTAGATCACCACTAAACACAAGAACTTTTCCTCCAAAAGGTCGATGTAAATTAGCTTAGTCAACAAATTGCATATTGTCCTTCAAACTCCTATCAAGTGCTTCAAAACAATATTTGTGCATCATTGGTGCTTCATCTCAAATTATAAGCTTTGTTTTCATGAGCAATGCAACCAAGTCAATACCTGGCCGAATACTTGCACACGTAGAGTTCTCACAAATATTCAACGGAAGGCCAAACCTCGAATGAGCTGTTCGACCTCGTGGAAGAAGTAGGGATGCAATTCCACTTGAAGCTACAGACAAAACAATTTCACCCATCTTCCTGATGGCAACACACAATGTCCTCCAAAATGTATGTTTTACCCGTGCCTCTGTAGCCATATACGAAAAATACACCTCCTACTTTCCCATTCACAGCAACCATTATTTCGCGATAAACCATTAGTTGTTCTTCAGTTAGACATGAAAACAACTTTTCGTGTTCCTTAGTTAATGAGTCTATGTCATATGAAAGCTCATCTGCTATTAGCTTATTTTGTCCTTTGAACACGACTAATTCATTTGGAAAAGGCATCTCACTGAATTTACGAAGGCTGCGAGCATTACTTTGTAGCTAGCTGTAATGTCCGCTAGTGCAAAAGCTTGTATCTGTTCATATGTTAGAGTTAAATCTGCAATTTGTGAAAGAAGTTATAACTGAAGTTACCTTGATCAACACCATAATGAACCTTTTCATGGACAATGATTAAACAGGAAAGTAAGCGAGCGAAATACAATTACGTCAAGTGATGTAGCGTGCATATCTTTGTTTCTATGAATGCGCCGCTGCTTGTATAAAATGTCATCAGATAATAGTTACCATGTTTTTTCCTATATGTCTTCTGGTTTAGATAAGCTACCAGACATAAGTAACATGAAAAAGAGATTCCTTAGATAATGCCTTGTTTCTCTAAAGCTTGCCTCTATTATGGCGTCTATGTATTCATTATCATCATCAAGCAGCCACCTTGCATAGCAAGCTTCTTTGAAAGTTGGATACGTTACACCATCAACGAATCTTATATCCTCGTAACATGTCGCACCTTTGACAAAATTAAGGAGCGTTCTTAAGACCCTTCCTAGTGAGAACCTCATGGATCTAGGTGTCCACTCTCGCCTACCTTGTTTCCAGACAAATTTTGTGGGGAGCTCTACATAAGTTAACTCTTTCGCTTCCTCATATCTTTTGTTGCATTCCGTCCAAGATAAGAACTTTGTCTTATCAACATTAGGTCTTTCAAGTACATCTTCTACATCCATCTGGTCAGTGTAAACAACCGTATGATCCCCAAGTAGATGGAAACTCAATCTTTCGACGGCAGGAGTGCGATGATGGATAGAGAATTCATATATCCTCCAAACTGCCTCACAAGCAGATATGTAACGACAGTCGTAGTACATTTTAATCTCATTAATTTTCTATGGATCATCGCCACTTTGTCTATTTTGATAAGCAGCAGGGGTTACTCTATCGTAACCCTTGTTTATATACTTGAACAAATACTTTATTGATCTCGACTGGTTGCACCATCCAACGTTGATATGTGCACAATATTTACAAAGCAAGTGTGGATTATATGGAACAAAAACCTATTATCAAGCTGGACCCATTTCTTCTCAACTGAATCTCCGTTATCTCTTCTTTTGTACACTGGATATCCTTCACATCAACCTTTGTTTGGTCAATAAGTCTCTTGGGAAAATGCTTTGTGCACTGCATCGGTGTTGGAGGAACCACATGGACCGTGTAGCATCATTTCTGTCACGGTCTCATACAACTCAGGATCCTCAACGTGATCTGGCAACTCAATGCAAATAATCTTATCAATATCGCTAGCTTCAGGATACTTGTCAGCGTGATGCAAGAAAAGTAGTATATAAGCATGGGGAATGCCACATTTTTGAAATTCAACCGTGTATACAACTTAAAAAAGGAAACAAATTTATGTACGAATCATTATCTCAATGACCATGGTAAACCTAATATGCTCCGAATAGCACAATGATTTTTATATTAGTATGAATTTCCGTTCCTTCAATAAAAAAACCCATTTACATAACAAAAGTGTAACATGGATCTCATTGGTGAGGGTTTTGACAGATACGTACCAGCCTTAACTCTTCCAAATATCTTATTTTCCTTCAGGTCTTTGACCAACTAATCAAGTTTCATCTTAAAGACTCGACAAATGATAACATTACATGTAAAGGTTATGAATAAATCTAGGTACCCATACCATCTACAAATGGCCATGTCATCCTGATAGTTCTCTCTCATATAGCTATGCCCGCCAGTGAATGAGGGTGGTATAACCACACGACTGCCATTGGAAGACCCCTCTGTATCTCCTCTCTCCATAACCCCTCTTAGGTTCTTGACATATATGCTCTTAACTCTGTTGATTTTTTTGACAAAAGATAGTCTTCCCGCCTCAACCATAATGTAGCCGTCAACCAAGAATTGTTGGTACAAACGCTGACAAACCAGTATGGTATTGACTTCTTCCTCGCGATCTTGCATTCTATATGCGAAAAACTCGTGCATGGTAAGCCGTTCTCTTTTATTTGTAGAACTACTTGATGGCGTCCTATCTCTATGCATAATATCTACTCGATATCCATCTTCCCCATATGGGAATATCAATAAATATTGTAACAGTAGGTAAGATGGGTGAAGCTCAGATATTTGCGTTAGTTTTCCATTTCTTGTTTGGACTATTATATCCCTTCTATCCGCGCTATCAATGTCTCCAACTATGAGGGCAGCCACTTCAAATGTGGTGGGAAGGTTATAAGCCCTGCCATCAGTATCCCTTCGTCCAATTAGCTTAAGTTTTAGTTCCTCACTGCTGTCTGCTTCAAAAATATCTCTAGCCATTCTGAAACTCTTGGCCAATTGGTTATGCTAATCAATCATATCCTTCAATTGTGCAACCACACGGTTTTCAAATTTATTAGGGTTGAAGGCACTGGGAAAATGTAATATGGTCAAATATTAGAGTTGAAATAGAACATTGATCACCATTTATTAAACATTTTCTATAAATGACACATGAAATATTTGCAATGGTTTAGCATAATACCTAGCAACATTCTTCCTATTTTTTATATCTCATCCTCAATGTCATATATGTAGAGTTGAGAGAATGTACGTCGCGCTCCATCATTCGGCAACAAACTGCCTATCAAGTGATGATTTTGACCTCCAATTTTGTATGTGTATGGACCACAACCTTGATTTTGCGATGTAATAATTCTACCCCCCATAGACGTGAAGGAATACATCATGTTATGGCCTCTAATATTATCAAGGAAGTGCGTGCTCCTACTGTATCGCTTCTTCAGTAGATCTTCCAAAAGTTATGGTGGACGTTTAAGTAGAGGTAATTGTACTTTTCCTTGCATGCAATACATTCTAAACTTCGTTCTTCCATTCTTATTGCGTTTGTTGACTCGTTTAGCGAAGCACATTTGTGCTCCACAAAACTCGCGCACACATATTGAATCTCCTAAGTCTGAGTATCCTTCTACATTAAATTTAAAAAATAAACATATAATTAGTGTTTTATTATAAACCTTTACGATGAAATCATAATTTGTAGGTCAAATAACACAGCTTTACCTCCAGTTTGTCCAGCACCACTTGCATCTGAAAAAACAAAAAAGGTTAACTAATTTTCTATATTTTTTTGAGGAAATTAATTTTCTATATGATTTACATATTTTACTAACATAATGAGCATTCAAAATATATATTGCAAACAAATTATAATAAACTTTTGTATGCTTTATATCACTGCTTATACCTTAATCAACTAATTTTACTTCCTCTATAGAATTTTAATCATCGTCGACTTGTATGTGGTTGCCTTCATTGCCATTGTCATCTGTAGGCTGCATATATAATAGAAAAAATTGATAGCAATAATCCCACCTTTGGCCTGTCTGCTTAAAACAGCCCCACCTTCAACTAATCTCAAAATAATCACACATTTTACCCATGACTTTCTCAAAATGGTCCTAACCTGTTGATAACCGGTTTTATAGGTAAATTTTAACACGTGTCATTTTTCTATAGGTTTAGAGTTTTAAATTATAATTTTCATAATAAAACAACACTTTTACGCCCTCCCTCTTTCGCTCAACTGCATCCCTCTCTATCCTTCCACCCCTACCACCAACACCCCTCCACTGCCCTTTCTCTCTCCTCTCCTCCCACCCCTGCCATCAATACTGCTCCACCGCCTTGTCTCTCTCCTCACCCAACTTCTACCATGCTGAGTCATATGCTATTTCTCAAGCTATACAAAAGAGTCCTTCGTGTATAAAGGATACCACGATGCTTCAGAAACTTTTTACTGGAGGAGTAAAGGTACAACCTTGAACCTTGGGGTTGTATAGCTTTTCGCAAACTGAATGTCTACAGATCCACAAATCGTGTTTACAAAGGTAGCTTTCATGATTTTGCATTCTATTGGCATGTCAAGTTTGTATCTAGACTAGATTTGTATAGCTGGGACATACTTCAACTTCTACTGGAAATGGAAATTTATGTTTGTCTGATTTGTTTGTTTATGTGAATTATTCAAAGCCATGGATATTTACATTCCCCACCTGCCCCTCTCTCTCTTCCTTCCTTTTCTATCTCCTCTGTCCTCGCAATGGCCACCACCCCTGTCTTGCTTCTCCTCCCTTCTCTAACTCCTTTGTCCCCGACAACAACCACCACCCCTTGATGCTTGTTCATTAACTCCTCTAACCACGAAGTTAGCTGTCTGTCTTCTTTCTCTCCCCCCTTCCCTTCTATCTGCTCTCCTTGTGCCAATGTTTTTGAAAACACCTTTATGGTAACCCTTAGATCTTGGAGTTAGTCTTTCGGTTCGAGCCCCTTATCATCGCGGTTGAGTGTATGGACATGGGTGCGGCTTAGTTTTTGGTGTCGTTGGCTATATCTTGTGGGTTCAGGGAATCTGGGATCACTAGTGTGAGTAGTAAGAATAGGGCAATCTAAACTTTTTTGAGGTCGAGGATGGGTGAAGGCGTGATTTTATTTCGCCTACGTGGTGTGAGCGCGTATTTGACTACCCCATTGGTAAGGTTTTATATAAATACGTTTTCAAAGTCACCAAAAAGTCTTTAAAGGAAGACTCGTAAACCTAATTGGATATTTGGGAAACTGAAGGGACAAATTAGGGACTTATCTAATGTAGATTTTCCCATCATGACTCCATAGATGGTCAATGAACCAAAAATTGAGTTCGGGGGTGAGCGTACGAATATGGTCATGATGAACCATGTTCGCGCATTGCTGACCTCTACTAAATATCGATTCATAACAATGTTTATGCAGAAGAACAACCACATAATAATTTTTTTACACCCTAAAAAGATTAGTCTAGGTTAGTTAAAAACACACATAAAATACTAATTTTTTAGTGACAAGTTATTAAATAATCAATTTACAAGGTATCTAGCATGTTGTCGATATTATCTGATTTAATTAGAACAGTTCCTTAGGTATTAATTAGCAATAATAACATGTGGGTGATAAAAATCATGCACAGAACAATCATAATAACTTGGATATTATATATACAGAATAAGAAAAAAGGGGTTAGAATGTACAATGAAAAACGTTTATTTATTAATCATCTACATGACGACAAGAAATCGTTAGTAACTTCAAGAAATAAAATAAAAAGGAATTATTCAAAGACCCCAAGGATAATACCTATGCGGCTTAGATCTGAGAGCGTAACGACCTTCAGGAGGAGCAATCTTGATGCCAAAAAATCGATTAAAGCACGAACGTATGTGTGTGTTTGATTGTGTTTATTGTATTTGTTCAGTATGTGGAAGCATGTGAGATTTCGTAAATTAGGAGCATGAGTGTATTTGAAGTATTAAAGTGTATGAAAATTATATGGAAAAACCGTGTCTTAGTTCGGAAAATCGAAGCCTATTTATAAGAAATCAAAACCCGCGCGTCACGCAGAGAGCTGACGCACCATGACTAATCAATTGCGCCTACGTGGCACACATTTCAGAAAAAGATAAAAAATGCCAGCCTGTTCATCACACAAAGGAGTGTGCTAGGCGCATGGCTCTGTGCGACGCATTGAGCCACGTCTCATGCGCAGATTGGTGCGCCTAATGTGGCTAGGCCAATGTGCTGAGTGTACGTGGTGTGCCAGGTGCACCACCTGCGTCCAGCACGCGTTACGAGGCTTTTTTGCTAAACCCGTTTTTTAGATTTTTCTTTTGTCCCTTGAAATCCGGAGATTTAATATTACGGATTAAAAATCTGATTTCAATTTATTTATGAAAATATTTATTTAAAATAATAAATAAAAAAATTGGGCTTTTGGGATTAAAATATTTTAAATGGACTCAAGATATTTTTACGAGATCAAAATACAATTAATTATCATGAATAATTAATTGGGTTTCAAAATAAGACTTTGAAATACACTTTAAATTAATTTTGGGTTGGCTCTTCGGATTGCTTTTCCGTCAGGTTGAACCAGCTAAAACCGCAGTATGTTTCATCATCGGGTCCTTAAATGGGGAGACACTATTATGTGTCTACAAAAGCCCCCACTTGACCGAGGTTTGTAAAACCGAAAGTCAAAGTATACGTGTCGGGACGAAGAATGATTCTAGATGCTCTGCAATCCAAAATCACTCTTTTACGCCGGTACTCGCAAAACAAGTAAAGGTTTCAGGAACATGCATATGTGAAACAAATTTGCAACACAAACATAAATTTGCAAAAATGAAATGATATGTGAAGATGGTATCATGAGCTATTCTGGTTCGACTCATGTTGGGGTAGACCTGCATCCCGCTCCAAGGTTGTGCTTATAGTGTATAGCTGCATCTCTCTAGGGTTGTGCTATATATGTAGAGCTGCATCCCGCTCCAGGACTATGCTATATGCGTAGAGCTGTATCCTGCTCCAGGGATGTGCCATATGTGTTGAGCTGCATCCCGCTCAAGGGCTGTGCTATATATGTAGAGTTATTCTGGTCCAGATCATATCGGGGTAGAGCTGCATCCCGCTCCAGGGCTACGCTTATAGTATAAAGCTGCATCCCGCTCAAGGGCTATGCTATATGTGTAGAGCTGCATCCTGCTCTAGGGATGTGCTATATGTGTAGAGCTATTCTAGTCTGGCTCATATCGGGGTAGAGCTGCATCCCACTACAGGGCTGTTCTTGTAGTGTAGAGCTGCATCCCACTCCAGGGCTGTGCTATATGTATAGAGCTATTCTGGTCCGACTCATATCGGGGTAGATTGCATCCCGCTTTAGGGCTGTGCTTATAGTGTAGAGCCCTATCCCGCTCCAAGGCTGTGCTATATGTGTAGAGCTAATCTGGTCCGGCTTATATCGGGGTAGAGCTGCATCCCGTTCCAGGGCTGTGCTTATAGCGTAGAGCTACATCCTATAGAGCTATTCTAGTCCGGCTCATATTGAGGTAGACCTGCATCCCGCTCTAGGGCTGTGCTATATGTGTAGAGCTGCATCCCGCTCTAGGGCTGTGCTATATGTATAGAGCTATTATGTTCTGGCTCATATTGTGGTAGAGCTGCATCCCGCTCCAGGGTTGTGCTTATAGTGTAGAGCTGCATCCCGCTCCAGGGCTGTGCTATATGTCTGGAGACTAGTTCAGAAACACGAACCATATTAACGCTATATTTCCGTTGTCTCGGTTCGTAATGGTTCACGGACCTAGCGCTGGAATTACCGCGGTTAATGCTTCTTTGGAAATTTAGGTCAGCACGACTTGGCGGAATATAACTCGTATAAAGTTGTTCAACGCTAGATACATGTAAATGCAAAGAATACACATATATGCAGATAAACAATTAGGGGACGTGCATATGCCCCGTGACGTGGGTGCTAGTGTATGGATAGGAAAATACTTGACCTATAAAGAGTGACCTTTAATACTCTAGACTTGAAGGTGCTATCGTGTGTGCGTATGGGTGCGCGTACGTGTATGTGTGTATGGGTGTGACACTCCATAACTGATGCTAGTATCTTATGACTAAGGACGAATGCAGCAATATGACACTAATGCAGAGATATGATGCTAATGCAGATGATATGATATGATGTTAATGCAGCGATATGATGCTTTTATCGTTCTTTCAGAAGCTAAAATTTTCTTTCAGTAAATAGTTTTCGAAAGAGAAGAAATGGCAAGCCCCCAAGGATGATCCACGTTGTAGGCGTGATTTTTATTTCGCCTACGTGGTGTGAGCACGTATTTGACTACCCCATTGTTAAAGTTTTATTAAAATACACTAGTGGAAAAACCTTATCTGTCACTTAGTAACATATTCGGTTTTTACAAAACCGCATCCGAAAATCATTAAAAAAAGGGAAGGGAAAATTAGAAGGAAAATATGATCCGGTCCTTTAGTAAACTGGATCAGATTTTGAAAACTCGTTATTTTTTCCTAAAGGAAAAACCCGCGTTTTCCCTTTTTCACCCAATTTCATTTCTCGCTCCTCCTTGCTCCCTTAGCTTACTCCCACGCCTCTCTCACTCATCCTCCAACGTAAATCGGCGAGATTTCCTCCTTTCTCTCTCACTCATCTGCTTCCCTCCTCTGTCTCTCTCTCACTCTTTTCTCTCCTCTCACGAACGAAGCAACCTCCTCTCTTGCACTGTTTGTTCGTTCGTCGTTCATCACCTCCTAGATATCTAGCCCCTCGGAGTTCATCTCGCCAGCAGTTCTCCTCTCCTCCCTCGTCGTTCATCTTCATCGCTGCAGACTCGAGGTTTTTCGTTTTTAGTTACTAATTTTTGTTTCGTATTTTAATCTCGTTTTAATTCCATATTTAAGTTAATATTTTTCGTTATTTTATTTTTGTTTGTAATTCGCAGATCTACTTTCATAGCAAACAATTTCAGGAAACCTTAACCCTAATTTCAATCGAAATTTCTCTGATAAACGCCCCTTCTTGTTTCAAATTCTTGTAGCTTCGCAATTTCCGTTGTCGATTTCAGGTATGCGTTATTTCTGTTCAGAATAATTTAGGGTTTCACTCTACTTTATCATGATGTAGTTACTTTTTTGTACGATTATCGTCGTATAATTGTGTTATAATTCCTTTGATTATGAAATGTTAATTGCGAATTTTTGATTGTGATGATAGATTTGGGATTGTAAACATTAATAGAGTTGAGAGGCCTTTTCTTGAAATTAAATCTTGGTTAAGCTTATTATGTAAGATTTTTCATCCTGATTTTTTAGTGGTGATGCGAACATAGATACTTATGTTCTTAGCCTCTGTTATATATATTACAAATAGTGATAGTAATTTTTCTGTACCACTCAAATTGGCAGTGGAGGTTATTTCTTTTTGGCAAAGTGATTCCCATCATTTGTTCTAGGTAATGATTTGAATCTGCTTTGAAATTTTGTTATAGAAAATTACTTGCTGAAGTATCTCCAAAAACCTTGACTTTCTAACTAATCGAATCCATTTTTGAAAGAGGTGATGTTGTCCTTGTTTGAGTCGCTCGTAGGGCTAAGAAGTTTGGTCGGATTAGTTGACAGACTCTTGGTTTTGTTGTTGCTAATTGAGCTATATTCTTTATATGCATGACATTTTTCAGTGTTAAAGTGCATTTTCATGGTAAGCATATACATTGTGATCTCCATCTTTATGTTTTGTGAATGATGTTTTTATACAAGCATCTATATGCATGTCGTGCTATATAATTGTTGGGCAATGTCTTGTGTTTGCTTTGCTAATGAAACAGACAAGCAGTTCAAATATTAATGCTGGCTATTAGTATATGGCGTATTTGGAGTATGTGATTACGCTCCTATATTAAAGTTTTGCATTTACCAAATCTTGTATTGCTAGCCATTAGTATATCTGTTACTGGGTTATGTCCCTTTCTCTTGTTAATTGCCACCTTTTCCTATATTATTGTTTTAAACTTTAATGTACTTGGATATCGAATAAGAGATTCTTATGCATAGATAATTAGAAATTCGACTGCATTTGAGAATTACATGAGTAAGAGAATTGAGTGTTATTTTTTATTACAAGTTATAGTTCTTAAAAGCTTTTCTCCTTTGTCTATCCTTTCGAGGGTTTCATCCTTTAACGTTAGAAAATAACTCTTGATGAAGGTATGTATATTTTTTCAGATTTCTTTTTTTTCGTTTTTACCTGCTTCTGAGAGTGCAGTGATTTGCTGGTACTTATTTGCTTATTATCTTTAGGATGGACACCTGAAAATGCTGGGCGTAGCAGACATCTACTTATCCTTGAAAAGAGAATTTGAGGAGCTTATTCATTGCAAGGTAATGCTGCGGTCCTTTTGCTTGACTCCTTGTTAAGAGCATGGAAAATATTGATTCTCTTCTATCTTATGGATTCTCTTCTATCTTATGGCCAACTCCATCGAAGATTCGTCTTTAATCATAAATGTGGTTCCAATGCGTGTAAACATGGATGCATGACATTTTTTATTTGTGTTCTTGTTCTGATTGAATCGAGCTGTCATTGGCTTATTGTGTTGTGCAATATAGCATTAGTGTACTGGTCTTTGTAGTAGGAGAGCAAAGTTTCATGTTTGTCATAGTTGATGGGGGCTTTTATTTTTTTATTATTCCATGCTCTGTTCTCCACTTCTGATATTGTGTGGAGGTTGTGAGGAGATCTGTATGGAGCCGATGGATTTAGTTCTATGCTCTCCTCTTGTTTGACTGTGTATTGCTGCAATTTTTTTTTTGTAGTATGCTCATTCTAGTGCTGCCGACAGCAGTTGAGAGGTATCGTGCGATTTAAGGAGAGTTGTTCACCCATCTTTCCATTTGGTAATCTGCTCTTGTATAGAGTTGTATGGGAACCCATAAAAAATCTGGTTATGTTGATGTTTGGAATTTGCCTTCTGTTTCAGGTTCGTTTGATCTTTTCAATTCTAGATTCCTGGCACATTTTTCTTGTGAAAGTTCGTTTTGTTATCTTGTGGTTGTCGGTCATAACTATCTGCACTGCTTTAAATTCTGAATAATCGGCTGCTTGTTGGTTTGTTCTTTTTTAGATGGTTGAGGTGTAAGTATCATGTAGTATCCTTGTATGTTAGTATTTGAATTTCTTGTGCATGTTACAAGTTTGTCCTTCTGCTTCAGGTTTATGTTGATTGCGTTACTGGATGTTTTCTTTGTGTGTATCTTATGTTTGAGCTCATTGGCTAGTCTAAATGTGCTATGATTTTGTTATATTCTTCTCTTCTATTTTTAAGTACAAATATAGTTCACCTTTGTAGTTTGCTTCAGCAGATTTTTGAAAAGAGATGCAGCTTTGTTGATGGCATGATGGTGGTGTCATAGATGGATATACCCCTTAATATAGGGTATGTCTTGAATTGTCTATGCAGAGTTTGCAGACTTATTCAGGTTTTCCACATGAATAATAGTGTTCCAGTGCTGGACTCTTTCTGCTGCTTTGGGTTCATTCTTTTGACTGTCTCTAGTGGCTTCTTTTTGAGATTGGGATAGAAATTAAGCATCTAAAGTATTTAGTACTCGCAGAGATTGTCTTGTGGAGGCTTTTTGGTTGTCCAAATTGTTTGTTAATTAGGCTTAATTCTTTACTGTGCAAATCAGTGTTTAATCACTTCTGTTCAGACTAAAGTATATATGAACCTAACATCTGTTGGCAGATGTTCACAAATGGAATGAGAGAGTGCTTCCACAAAAGTTTGTTGTGAGTGGTGATTAACCCCTTCCTAACCCCCGCTTGGTTCTCCTCCCGGGGCAAGTCATGTAGACCGGTTGCAATTGCCTACAATGGTTGATAATATAGGGCTTTGATTCTTCTTTGTAAATGTCTCTTAGGCAATCTTTGAAACTTTGAAATCATGTTGCACATTTATTCAAGTCCGTGGCTTCTGAATTGGATGGATTCTTCCATATTTCCTCACAAGTCATCCGATCACAGAGTGACTAGTTTGTCCACAATATTTAAGCATTTATTGTAATAGGACACTTGGATTTTTTGCAACATCCGGATATGACAAGAACATCGAGAGGAGAGATTTTTGAACGCCATTTTGTTATTGTATAGCTCTATTTTGGAGCAATTTGTTGCTTGTAAGTATAGGATGTAAGTATAGGATGCCTGCTTGTATACTTTGTACCGAATGTAACAACCTAAATTTTTAAGCGAGTTCAATTGTTTTGTTAGCTATATTAAGTCTTCATCGGGCTTTGGTCCTTTAAGTAGTTAGAATTCTCTCCAACATCATACTAGGAAAAAAGTGGATAAGAACCATCATTCTTAATTGTTGAGGAAGCAAGTGGATAAGCTCTAACATTCTTAGTGGTTAAGAAAGCAAGTGGATAAGTTCTAACATTCTTAGTGGTTAAGAAAGCTTGTGGATAAGCACTATCATTATTAATGGTTAAGAAAGGTCAAAGAGGATAAGCACTATCATTCTTAGTGGTTAAGAAAGCCGTGAGAACCAATAGATAAGCTAAAAAGCATTGGAGAGCCTTATTCCTTAAGATTATGAAAATCGCATAGAGATCGTTTTATCGGGTAGCAATGAACCTCCGTTAAAGAGCCTTTTAGGGTTGAATCGAGCTCGAGAACCTAATCAAACTCGATATATGTTATGTTTGGGATGTCTTAAGGTTAAAATGGTCATTTGTTCCCCAAATATACGTGGCTTAATATGGTAAGTTCCTTACATAGTAAAATCTGGCCAGCTAAAATATCAGTTCGTACCTATCGTAAAAGAAAGCTTCTAAGCAGCTACTTAAGTGTCGATCTCCCAAAGATCTTTGCCTGCATGAAAGCCAACACATTAAGCTAACACCTCCAACAAGAATTACCCATAAACTCCAAGAAACCGACCTCACCCAGAAGAGGTTTCCCTCCCCCATGGGTACCGCCAGAACAGGCCCTATAAAAGGGTATCATGGTTTTCGTCCTTTTCTCCTAAATCTTCTTCTTCAACACCTACTTCTCTTTACATACAACTCTTCTAGACATAATTCCTTAGTGTTTCAAGCTTTTGGTATAGTTTTCAAGCCTTGGAAAGTTGTAGAGAACTCCATAGAAACATCAAGCAACTGCTGTAGTACAACTTTGCATGTCTCTTGTACTTAGCTTAGTTTTTTATGTTCTAGAACTTGTGTAAACTAATCCCTAGTACTTTACATACTTAGGGGAACCTGTAGGAAGGGTAAACCACTTGGAATAAGGAGTATAAGTGCATTAAGCAGCCTAAGTGAAGGTACACACTTAGTTTGGATTGTAACCTAGAGATTTTCCTACCTATGGTTAGATGATTGTTTCTTTCTATTTTAAGGCATGATTATGAAATGAAATATCTTATGATATGTATATTAGTATGTGTGCTTTGAATATATGACATGGATTTGGCATGCTATGGTTCACTTGAGATGTTTTACTTATTCTAAGCTAGGCGTAAACACTAAATTGTCATGTTTTTGCTTTTAAATGGAATTTGTTAAGTATATGGAATTGTATGGTAATGAATCACTAAATGTCTTGGATTTTAATCAAGGAAGCGAGGCGTGAGCATACACCCGGGTTAGGGCAGGTATTCCCTAACTGGTACCCAACCAAGAGGGGGAAATCTTGGCGGAAGTAGGACATGTCCGGGTTAAGTCTTGCAAGCAGAACAGTAAAAGGTGGGGTGACGACCCTCAACAGTTTGCTACACTCGCGGTCATATCAAAAGAATGAGCTTATGAAATCTCTAAGTAATTGAAGTGATTATGACTACTTGCTATTATGACTATGTGTTATCAATTAGTTTTCAAAATACACCTAAACTTGTATTTACTATTACACAGTGTGTACCCAGCTTTGCTGATAGTGTTGTCATTTCTGTGGCATGTCACTTGGTGGGTGACAGAGTCAACCTTTGTTGCAGGATTGTGTTGGAAGCCAGAATCGAGTTCAGAGCAAAGTTATGATTCGAATTGTGTATTGTGGGTTAAAGTCCGAGATTTAAGTTTGTATATAGAAGAGTTTATTTAGAATTACTTATAATATAGATTATTCTTTTGCCATGGAATTTGAGATTGAATGACTATGTAATTGAAGTCTTATATAAAGGATTTTGTTTTCTGGGCCCATAACCCACAGGTCCAAGATCGTATATTTCATGTTATTTCCCCTGCGAATGTTATCTAATTCATAAGTTATTAGTATTATTTTGGTGCTAATTGAGATTTGTGAATACTAAGCGAGTTAAGCTAGTAGCTCGGGAATCGGGCTGTTACAACCAGAGAGGAGGAGATTAAGGATGCTTGCCATAAAATTAATAAAGAAGTGGAAAATTTATGCATCTAATTATTTATGCTTCAATTGAGCATAATATGCTTAATAAAGTGAGTATTTATATATGTTATTGATTAATAATGAAAAAATGAAAAAAATTTTTTTTTTTTTTTTTGGTTTTTGGATCTGCTGCGAGCCCATCCGATGCGGACCAAAACCGGATCAGTAAGCCCGGTTTTGACCGCATCAGATGGACTTTTTTCCACTAGTGATACGTTTTCGAAGTCGCCAACAAGTCTTTAAAGGAAGACTCGTAAACCTAATTGGATATTTAGGAAACTAAAGGGACAAGTTAGGGACTTATCCAATGTAGATTTCCCCATCATGACTCTATACATGGTCAATGAACCAAAAATTGAGCTCGGGGGTGGGTATGAATATGGTCATAATGAACGGTCGCCCATTGCTGGCCTCTACTAAATATCGATTCATAGCAAGTTTTATGCAAAAGAATAACCACATAATGTTTTAAGTACCCTAAAAAGATTAGTCTAGGTTGGTTCAAGAAACACATATTATCTAATTTAGTTAGAACAGTTCCATATTAAGCAATCAATTTACAAGGTACCTAGCAGGTTGTCCACATTATCTGATTTAGTTAGAACAGTTCCTTAGGTCTTAATTAGCAATAATAACACGTGGGTGATAAAAATCATGCATATAACAATCATAATAACATGAATATTATGTATACAAAATAAGAGAAAAAGGAGCTAGAATGTACAATAATAACATTTATTTATTAATATCTACATGCTGACAAGAAATCGTTAGTAAATTCAAGGAAATATAAATAAAAGAATTATTCAAGGGTCCTCAAGAGTATACCTATGCGGTTTAGGTATAAGAGCGTAACGACCTTCTGATTGAGCAATCTTGAAAGCAAAAGATCGATATAAACAGGAACGCAAGTGTGTTTGATTGTCTTTAGTGTGTTTGGAAGTATGTGGAAGTACGAAATTATAAGCACGAGTGTATGCGGAAAAATAAGTGTATGAGAAATTATAATGAAAACCGTCGTTTGATTCGGGAAATCAAGGAGTATTTATAGGAAAAAGGAAATTGCGCGTCACATGCCAGCTGCACCAGGCGCAAGGGGAAACGCACAATCACACGTGTCAGGCGCATAGTGGTACGCCTGACGCGGCTTTACCAATCAACAGCGTATACGTAATATGCGTCTAAAAAAAAGAAATAAATCCTGTGTGTTGCACATAGTGGTGTGCTAGGCGCAGGACTTTGTGTGACACACAGATCCACGTGTCTGGCGCACATTTGCGCGCCTAAGACAGCACGACCAATGCGCTGTGCACACGTGGTGCGCTAGGCGCACCGCTTGCGTCCAACACATTTTGCCAGCCTTTTTTTTATTAAATGCGTTTTTAAAGATTTATTTTATCTCTTGAAATCCGGAAATTTAATATTACGGATTTGATTTCAATTTATTTTACGAAAATATTTATTTAAAATCATAAATACAAGAATTAGACTTTTGGGCTCAAAATATTTTAAATGTACTCAAAATATGTTTATGGACTCAAATTACAATTAATTATCATGAATAATTAATTGGGCTTTAAAATAAGACTTTGAAATAAACTTTAAATTTATTTTGGGGTGGCTATTCGGACTGCTCTTCCGTCGGGTCGCGCCAACTAAAACTGCGGTATGTTTCATCGTCGGACCCTTAGATGGGGAGACACAATTATGTGTCAACAGAAGCCCCCACTTCGACTGGGGTTTGTAAAATCGAAAGTCAAAGTATACGTATCGGGACGGAGAATGATTCTAGATTCTCTGCAATCCAGAATCACCATTTTACGCGAGTACCTGCAAAACAAGCAAAATTTTCAGGAAGAGACATACGTGAAACAAATTTGCAAAATAAACTTAAATCTACGAAAATGAAATGATATATGTGAAAAGGGTATCATGAGCTATTCTGGTCCGGCTCATGTCGGGGTAGAGCTGCATCCTGCTCCAGGGCTATATTTATCACGAGCTACTCTGGTTCACTCATAACGGGCTAGAGCTGCATCCCGCTACAGGGCTATATTTATCTCGAGCTACTCTGGTAAACTTATGACAGTGTAGAGCTGCATCCCGCTCCAGGGCTATATTTATCACGAGCTACTCTGGTTCACTCATGACGGTGTAGAGCTGCATCCCACTCCAGGGCTACATTTATCACGAGCTACTCTAGTTCACTCATGACAGTGTAGAGCTGCATCCCGCGTAGGCTAGCGCTGGATTTGACCGCTGTTGTTGTCTTCAGAATCACGAACCATATTAACGCTGGATTTCCCGTTGTCTCGGCTCGTAATAGTCCGCGGACCTAGCGCTCGATTTGACCGCTGTTGTTATCTTAAAAAACACGAACCATATTAACGTCGGATTTCCCGTTGTCTCGGCTTGTAATGGTCCGCAGACCTGGCGTTGGATTTGACCACTGTTGTTAGCTTCAAAAACACGAACCATATTAACGCTGGATTTCCCGTTGTCTCGGCTCGTAATGGTCCGCAGACGTAGTGATGGATTTGACCGCTATTGATACTCCTGAGTACTTGTTGCCTCTTGAGCAATTTATGTCCGCACGCCTTGGCGGAATATAACTCGTATAGAGTTGTTCAATGTTGGATACCTGTAAATGCAAAGAATATACAGATATACAGACAAACAATAAGGGGACATGCATATATCCTGTGATGTGGGTGCTAGTTGTAGACACATAATTGTGTCCCCCCATTTAAGGATCCAATGATTAAACATACCGCGGCATTAGTTCGCGCGACCCAACGAAAGAGCATTCTAAAGAACCAATCCAAAATGTGTTTTGAAGTGATATTGTAAAGCCCAATTAATTGTTCATGATGATTAATTGTATTTTAAAGCTCATAAAATGTTTTGGCCATTTTAAAAAGCCCAATCAAATATTTATTATTCTAATAAATATTTTTCTTAAATATTTTTATTATCTTTGATAAACAAATCAGATTTTTAATCTGTAAAATTCAATCTTCGGAATTTTAGGGATAGAAAAGGTATCTTCGAAAGACGGGCAAAGGAATATGCTCGAATATTCCCGAATATGCGCCGGATGGGAAGGCTGCGCTCAGCGCACGACGTGCGTCCAGCGCATAGGCCAGAACGCGTCAGGTGAGCCAATGAGCGTCTGACACGTAGATTTTGTGACTCACTTTCTTTTCAATCTATTCAAAAACGCGTTTACACGTGCCTAAACCTGATTGGGCTGCCTGCGTCAGACACACCAATGTGTGCCTGACGCGTGGCATTGCGCCTACCACGTGGGCCTGCGCCTAACACAAAGATCCACGTGTCAGGCGCACATTGGCGCGCCTAACACAGCGCGACCAATGCGCTGTGCACACGTGGTGCGCTAGGCGCACCGCTTGTGTCCAACACATTTTGCCAGCTTTTTTTATTAAATGCGTTTTTAAAGATTTATTTTATCTCTTGAAGTCCGGAAATTTAAAATTATGGATTAAAAATCTGATTTCAATTTATTTTACGAAAATATTTATTTAAAATAATAA
Source organism: Beta lomatogona (assembly GCA_947646795.1). Taxonomy (NCBI): domain Eukaryota; kingdom Viridiplantae; phylum Streptophyta; class Magnoliopsida; order Caryophyllales; family Amaranthaceae; genus Beta; species Beta lomatogona. The sequence continues at coordinate 707,594 of CANSNZ010000540.1, read as the reverse complement.
ATAAAACAATTAGGCTTTTGGGCTCAAAATATAATGTACTCAAAATATGTTTATGGACTCAAAATACAGTTAATTATCATGAATAATTAATTGGGCTTTAAAATAAGACTTTGAAATACATTTTAAATTTATTTTGGGTTGGCTATTCGGACTGCTCTTCCGTCGGGTCGCGCTTATTAAAACTGCGGTATGTTTCATCGTCGGACCCTTAGATGGGGAGACACAATTATGTGTCAACAGAAGCCTCCACTTTGACTGGGGTTTGTAAAATCAAAAGTCAAAGTATACGTATCGGGACGGAGAATGATTCTAGATTCTCTGCAATCCAGAATCACTCTTTTACGCCAGTACCTGCAAAACAAGCAAAATTTTCAGGAAGAGACATACGTGAAAGAAATTTGAAAAATAAACTTAAATCTACAAAAATGAAATGATATATGTGAAAAGGGTATCATGAGCTATTCTGCTCCGGCTCATGTCGGGGTAGAGCTGCATCCTGCTCCAGGGCTATATTTATCACGAGCTACTCCGGTTCACTCTTGACGGAGTAGAGCTGCATCCCGCTACAGGGCTATATTTATCAGGAGCTACTGTGGTTCACTTATGACGGTGTAGAGCTGCATCCCGCTCCAGGGCTATATTTATCACAAGCTACTCTGGTTCACTCATGACGGTGTAGAGCTGCATCCCGCCCCAAGGTTACATTTATCACGAGGTACTCTGGTTCACTCATGACAGTGTAGAGCTGCATCCCGCGAAGGCTAGCACTGGATTTGATCGCTGTTGTTGTCTTCAGAAGCACGAACCATATAAACGTTGGATTTCCCGTTGTCTCGGCTCGTAATGGTCCGCAGACCTAGCGCTGGATTTGACCGCTGTTGTTATCTTAAAAAACACGAACCATATTGACGGTTGATTTCCCGTTGTCTCGGCTTGTAATGGTCCGCAGACCTAGCGTTGGATTTGACCGCTGTTGTTATCTTCAAAAACACGAACCATATTAACGCTGGATTTCCCGTTCTCTCGGCTCGTAATGGTCCGCAGACGTAGCGATGGAGTTGACCGCTATTGATACTCTTGAGTACTTGTTACCTCTTGAGCAATTTATGTCCGCACGCCTTGGCGGAATATAACTCGTATAGAGTTGTTCAATGTTGGATACCTGTAAATGCAAAGAATACACAGATATACAGACAGATAATTAGGGGACATGCATATGTCCTGTGATGTGGGTGCTAGTTGTAGACTCATAACCGTATCCCCCCATTTAAGGATCCAATGATCAAACATACCGCGACATTAGTTGGCGCGACCCAACGAAAGAGCATTCTAAAGAGCCAATCCAAAATGTGTTTTGAAGTGATATTGTAAAGCCCAATTAATTGTTCATGATGATTAATTGTATTTTAAAGCCCACAAAATGTTTTAAGTCCATTTTAAGAAGCCCAATCAAATATTTATAATTTTAATAAATATTTTTCATAAATATTTTTATTATCTTTGATAAACAAATCAGATTTTTAATCCGTAAAATTCAATCTCCGGAAGTTTAGGGATAGAAAAGGTATTTTCGAAAGACGCGCAAAGGAATATGCTCGGATATTCCCGAATATGCGCCGGACGCAAAGACTGCGCTCAGTGCGCAACGTGTGTCCAGCGCATAGGCCAGAACGCGTCAGGTGAACTAATGAGCGCCTGACACGTAGATTTTGTGACTCACAGAGTCCTGCGTCTGACGCAAGTCCTGTGTGAGACGCCACTTTCTTTTCTATCTTTTCAAAAACGCGTTTACACGTGCCTAAACCTGATTAGGCTGGCTGCGTCAGGCACACCAATGTGTGCCTGACGCGTGGCATTGCGCCTGCCACGTAGGCCAACGCCTGGTGTAGGGCTTGCGTGAGGCGCAAGGTTTGTTTTCTCGATAAATATCAGCAATTTCCCGAATTACGGACGGCTTTTCATATTATTATTTCATGCACACAAAAACTTCCGAATACTCCGAAACATACTTCGAATACTTTGAACACTCAAACACTCAAATACTTTCAATACTTTTAATCAATTCTTCCTCACTGCATTCTTGGTTTCACGATTGCTCCGCCTAAATATAGTTGCGCTCGTCAGTCTATGCCGCATAGTATAATCCTGAGGATCCTTGAATCAATTATTTTTATATTGAAGTTAATAATCATTTGTTTCATGATGTATATATTTGGTATAAAATCGTTCTACTGTATATTCTAATCCCTTTCTTTCTTTTTATTTAATTTTCATACTATTACATGCGTGCCTGATCATTATATGCATGCTATTATGATTGTCCTGCTTTAATGCTTTCATAACCCACATGTTATTTTTGCTAATCAAAGACCTAAAAAAATGTTTTTATATTAATCAGATAAATTTGGACAACCTGTTAGGTTCCCTGTAATATTGATTGCCTAATAACATGTCACTAAAAAATAGTCTTTTTATGTGTTTCCTGAACCAACTTAGACTAAATATTTTTAGGGTGCTTAAAATAATATGTGGTTATTCTTTGGCATAAAATCTGTAATGAATCGATATTTAGTAGAGGCCAGCAATGGGCAATATGGTTCCTGACCATATTTGTACCCTCACCCCCGAACTCAATCTTTGGTTCATTTTGACCATATATGGAGTCATGCCGGAGAAATATACATTGGATAATTTGTCCCTATGATTTTCCTATATCCAATTAGGTTTATGATTTTTCCAAAAAAGAATTGTTGGAGACTTCTTTCAATACAAAACAATTTTCAATAAAACCTTAACAGTGGGGTAGTCAAATCTAATACGCGCTCACACCGTGTAGGCGAAATAAAAACACGCCTACAATTTGGCGACTTCACTGGGGAGGGTTTTAAAATATTATTTTTTTAAATGAGTGGGTGAAACTTGAAAAATACGATTCATTCTTATGTTTATGCCTTTGAATAATATACAGTTTTGCATATGCATGGCTACTATTCAGCCACCATAAGGACAATCTACCTTGCCTCATTAGCACATGTTCTATATGTGAGGTCAATCTTTAGTCATGGTCCCTTTTCAGACTGACCTAAGCCTAACCAATAGTTTCAAACATAGAACTGGACTTTAGGTTGGAACTTTTGCATGCATGTTATATGACATGTGATTGCAATTTTTGCTTGTTATTATCTCGTCAAATTGTCATTATTATGCGTCGTTCCTAAAATCGCGTCTAACAAACAAGAAAAAAATTCGTCAATCGGCCAATTTGTCGCCTAAATCCTCGAAAAACGTGTCGGGGAATAGTGCGCCAAGCGCATTGAGTTGCACCTGGCGCACCTTTCCCGCGTCGAACGCAAGGTTGTGCGCCGAGCGCAGCACTGCTACGCGACACGCAGTCTGTGCATCGCGCGCTTTTCGTCAATTTAGTCGTCGTAATTGTTGATGCTATGTTCAGTCCTATGTGCGTCTGCCTGTCTGCATTCGCGTAATTCAGTCATTTAGGCTTATCACCTAATCAAACATATAAAAATCAGTCTTTTCATGCAAGGTTAAGTCTGTCCTAAAAAAAAATACATCTAAAGGGTCATTGTAGAGTTAAAGTTGTTATGCATGTCTACCTTTTCCCCTCTTCTCCCTGCTATTCAACTAATCTTCCCTATCGATTCTATCCTACCATATTCAATCAATTTCAAAAATTACATTTTTTAATCCTGCACCCTCTTCTATTCTACCTTTTTCGAAAACATTTACTAATCATCATCATACCATAACATTTCCAAAAAAAATATTTTTCAAAATTAATCCATCATCTTTTCCTAATAAAAGATGAAAATAAGGGGTTCCTTTCAAAAATGAATTTCAAAAAATTCTAAATCCATTCCAAGCACCTTCAATCCAATCCAATTCAATCGATCCAATTCACTTGTATTCATTCTAGGCCCATCTGCATCTTTATGTAAAGTCCAGTCCAAGTCTATCCCTAATCAATTCCAATCTAAGTCTAAGTCTAGTCGAATCCGAATCTTAGGTCCATTTAGGCCCAATTCATATCCTAGGTCTAGTTTGCATCTGCATGTAGGCCCTAGTCAGTCTTCGGACTATAAAAATCCAGTCTTAGGACTATAAAAGATCATCCCTTATAACCTAGCATGCTTGCTCACCCGTAAGTTCAAGGGCTAGCATTCCTTAAGTCTATAGGCAAGTGTTGTGTCTGGCCTGCTTGCTCACCCGTAAGTTCAAGGTCTAGCATTCCTTAAGTCCATAGGAAAATTTTGAGTCTAGCCTGCTTAGTTTAATGTAAGTTCCGAAGTCTAGTTGTCTAGCTTGCTTGCTCACCTGTAAGTTCAAAGTCTACTTGCCTAGCCTGCTTGCCTTAAGTTAAGAGTTTAGCCTTCCTAGTTGTCTAGCTTGCTTGCTCACCCGTAAGTTCAAAGTCTAGCATCCCAGAAATCCATAGGCAAGTTTTGAGTCTAGCCCGCTTAGTCTAATGTAAGTTCCAAAGTTTAGTTGTCTAGCCTGCTTGCTCACCCGTAAGTTCAAAGTCTAGGTACCTAGCCTGCTTGCTCACCCGTAAGTTCAAAGTCTAGGTACCTAGCCTGCTTGCCTTAAGTTAAGAGTCTAGTCTCCCTTATTGTCCAACCTTGCTTAAAAGTCTAACCTGCTTGCTCACCCATAAGTTCAAAGTCTAGTATCTCCTAAACCCAATTGTAGAGTCCAGTCTGCTTGCACAGTCCAATCCAGTCCATGTCTGCATTTGCATATAGTTAGGCCCATGTCTCCATCATGGTCAAGTCTATACTAGTCCAAAACCCATAACCATTTCCATTTCCATTTCCATTTCAAAATCACTTTCCATTTTCATTTCCCATTTTCATTTCCATTTCCACTTCCATTTCCCATTTCTCATCTCCATTTCTCATTTCGAAAGCATCATTTCTAAAAATTCACGAGGTCCCTTCTAAATCTGTTCAGGACGGATCGTAAGATTATAACTTGGGAACATCCAACAGCGAGGCAACAAGGTCGACCTACTCCCAGACTCGTCAAGCGCATCCTAACTTTTTCAGACGAATCCTCCGACTCTTCTGAGTCATCATCCGAAATGGGGGACACTAATGAACAACTCAGTGCCATTATGGCTCAACTCACACTGATGAACTCTCGTCCTGAGGAACAAGACAAAGAGATCAAGGCACTAAGGGAGAAGCTCACTGAGGAAGACGAGGAAGGCGACACTCAACCACCGATCAAAACCAACACAGAACTGAGGTTTGAAAAACTCGAGCAATTGATCCAGTCAATTCCTGCACTCGAGAGTCAGGCTCGTGGCCATGACATCATTGATCCTGAACTAAGGGAAAAACTCCCTAAAAAGGTAACATTGGGTGACCTCCCAAAATTCAAGGGGGTCGAAGACCCAGATGACCACTTGAGAGCGTTTTCCATCTCTATGGCTCTCAAGGGCATGAGCAAGGACCTGTTTTCTTATGTCTTTCCTTTAACCTTGGATGCACATCCATCCAAATGGTTCAGATCACTGAACAAAGCTAAGCTAAACGACTGGGACTACATCAGAGAGGAGTTCCATAAACAATACATATACAATACTCAGCTTCCCATTGGCCTTTGTGAGTTGGAGTTAACTAAACAAAACTCCAATGAAGACTTCGTCACCTTCCTTAACAGATGGAGAGACAAAGATGCACAAATGATTAACAGGCCATCTCAGGAGGATCAAGTCCGACTGGTGATCCGTAACATGCAGCCGAAGTATGGGGATCATATCAAGTTCCAACCTATAGAGTCTTTCACGAAGCTCTATAAGGTAGGCCTGCTGATTGAAGAAGAGGTACAGGCCAACAAGAACAAGGGTTCAAACAACAACAACAACTCTTTCAAGAAGAGTAACAATGGCCCTTCTAGCTCCAAAAGCAATGAGATCAATGCCATAGCTGCTAAAAAGAGAGGCTATCAAAAGCCTCAAAGAACATTCGCACCTTTAGGCATGTCCTTAGAAGAAGCCTTCACTAGACTTCATGTAAAAGGGGCACTTCAGCCTATTGGCCCTACTCCAGATCCTGCTCCCGAGAATAGGTCCAAGAGGTGGGATCCTAATGCTTACGACAAGTACCACCAAGGGAATGGACACCCAACATCTGTGTGCTGGACCTTAAAGAATCACCTGCAGGATATGGTTGAAGACGATAGATTGCCAATTCTGCCTTCAGCAAAAGTCAGCAACAGCAGCAACCCCTTGGGCAGCACCTAAACAACGCCGAAGCTTAGTCATTTAACGCTAGTTTTCTAGGTTGAGTCGGAGAGTCCCTCCCCTAGCTCCTTCATTTCCCTTCTTGTCGAGTCTATGTCATTTAGGTTTAATAAGCCTTGTTCTATTTATTTTGATTAATAAAATAACTTCATTTTCATTTTCATTGGCCTTCCATCATTTTATTTATGCTTCTAATTCAATGATGAAACTTAAATCACCTAACGAACTTGACTAACAATGATAACAAAAAGAGATCTGAAAAAAAAGACGAAGAATAAAAAGGGACATACATTGGATCAGGAGTTATTCCCCTCTCCCTGCCATTGCCTTTCATAAGCCATCCTCATACAACCCAGGAAAAACAAAAATCCTTTAAACCATAATCTCCATTAACCAAACAATCCCTTCAACATCAAAACTCCATAAATAACCTTCAAATCTTCACCAAACTTGTGTGCAAGCCTTACTACATCAAAATATATCAATGCCAGGCAAAAACAAAGAGTGAAAAAATCCAAAGTGCGGAAAAAGTGAAAAAAGCAAAAGAAAACGCACAAGACAAAAAGAAAAAAATGCAAAAAAGAAAAAGCCAAAGGCAAAATTAAAAGTCAAGCTAGGGGGCTTGCACACAAGACCCATCCCTCATTCAAATCCCTTCGATCCATCAGACCTTAACCCATATAATCCAAATCCACAATCGTTACCTTATCATGACCAATTCAACCTTCATTTAAACCTCAAGCCTTCAACCTTTCATCAACCCTAACTCCTTTTTCAAGGTATGTCCAAGCCCACTAGGTTGAAAACTCGAAAGGGCGGCCTAGGCAAAAGTTAGGGAACAAAAAAAAATATAATAAAAAAAGAAATCAGATCGAGAACTACGAATGGTCTGATTCCGCAAGGATACGTAGGAATCCTCATCTCGAGGTCCGACCGCTTCAATAAAATAAAAATTAGTCATGGTCTAATGATATGACTTTCTAGAATTTAGGAGCATACGCTTTCTAGATCCCGACATAGACTCGAGTCTGCACCTAACTTCGTTAAAGCCTTTTCCCACCTACATTCATTTAAATCAAAAATTTAAACCTTTTATTTTTCAATCCAAGCTCTCCTTGTCCCTGAAGAACTCTCTGACAATTCCATGATTTTCGGCGATACTTGACTTTGCCTATATTAACTTCCCAAGGAAGAATCCCAGTACAATCCCCAGTGACAACTTTCAACGTTCAAGGCAGATCAACTACATTTCGATTAAAGCTCATGCCTAATTCAAGGCAAGCTCACCCAAAGTGGGGGCTTCTTACGTGTGGTGGTTCCTCCAATTTAATCAAACTCCCGAGAAGTTGTAATACGTGGACCTCGTTTATGGACCCAGTCATTTACTATAAACGATTTTCGAAAATCATTCTATGCATTTCTAATCAGTCTATCATTCTATCATTCTACACATCTTCGAGCCTTGCAAAATCCTGACCGTACATTGCAGCTTTGCAACACCATGGCCTTGCATTGCATTTCATACATTCTAGTCCTGCATAACCCTGACCTTGCATGATGTGTCACCCTTTAGCTTTGCATAACCTTAATCCATGCATTGCGTCTCATGCATCCTTAGAGAGTCTAAGTTTGCATTATTGCATCCCTATGTGCTTATGTGAGTTGTTTGCACCTATTTGTTCACATCTTTCCCTACAGGTAATCAGATTGCTTGTAGTTATTGTCCTGCATACTAACTTTGTTTTGCAGAGACCGGCGGTTATAGATCAATTCTAAACTATAGAGTGATTAGAATCGTTCTCCGTCCCGGCACCGTATAATTTGACTATCGGTTTCTTGAACCTCAGTCAAAGTGGAGGCTTCTGTAGACACATAATCGTGTCTCCCCATTAAAGGATCCAATGATGAAACATACCGCGGCATTAGTTGGCGCGACCCAACGGAAGAGCAATCTAAAGAACCAATCCAAAATGTGTTTTGAAGTGATATTCTAAAGCCCAATTAATTGTTCATGATGATTAATTGTATTTTAAAGCCCATAAAATCTTTTAAGTCCATTTTAAAAAGCTCAATCAAATATTTATTATTTTAATAAATATTTTTCATAAATATTTGTATTATCTTTGATAAATAAATCAAATTTTTAATTTGTTAATTCAATCTCCGGAATTTTAGGGACAAAAATGGTATCTTTGAAAGACGCGCAAAAGAATATTCTCGAATATTCCCGAATATGCGCCGGACGTGGGGGTTGCGCTCAGCGCGCCACGTGCGTCTAGTGTATAGGCCAGAACGCGTCAGGCGAGCCAATGAGCGCCTGACACGTAGATTTTGTGACTCACACAGAGTCCTGCGTCTAACGCAAGTCCTGTGTGAGACGCCACTTTCTTTTCTATCTTTTCAAAAACGTGTTTACACGTGCCTAAACCTGATTGGGCTGGCTGCGTTAGGCATACCAATGTGCGCCTGACGCGTGGCATTGCGCCTGCCACGTAGGCCTGCGCCTGGCGCAGGGCTTGCGTGAGGCGATAGGTTTGTTTTCTCTATAAATATCCGCAATTTCCCGAATTACGGACGGCTTTTCATATTATTATTTCATGCACACAAAAACTTCCGAATACTTCGAAACATATTTCGAATACTTCGAACGATCAAACACTCAAATACTTTCAATACTTTCAATCTATTCCTCCTCATTGCGTTTTTGGTTTCACGATTGCTTCGCCTAAAGATCGTCGTGCTCCTCAATCTAAGCCGCATAGGTATAATCCTGAAGATCCTGGAATTAATTATTTTTATATTGAAGTTACTAATCATTTGTTTCATGATGTAGATCTTTGGTATAAAATCGTTCTACTGTATATTCTAATCCCTTTCTTTCTTTGTATTTATTTTTTGTACTATTACATGCGTGCCTGATCATTATATGCATGCTATTATGATTGTCCTGCTTTAAAGCTTTCATCACCCACATGTTATTTTTGCTAATCAAATACCTAAATAATTATTCTAATATTAATCAGATTAATTTGGACAACCTGTTAGGTTCCCTGTAATATTGATTGCCTAATAACATGTCAATAAAAAATAGTCTTTTTATGTGTTTCCGGAACCAACTTAGACTAAATATTTTTAGGGTGTTTAAAATAATATGTGGTTATTCTTTGGAATAAAATCTGTAATGAATCGATATTTAGTAGAGGCCAGCAATGGGCAATATGGTTTCTGACCATATTTGTACCCTCACCCCCGAACTCAATCTTTGGTTCATTTTGACCATATCCAATTAGGTTTATGATTCTTCCTAAAAAGAATTGTTGGCGACTTCTTTCAATACAAAACAATTTTCAATAAAACCTTAACAGTGGGTTAGTCAAATCTAATACGCGCTCACACCGTGTAGGCGAAATAAAAACACGCCTATACTAGTGTATGGGTAGGAAATGACTTGACTTATAAAGTGTGACCTCTAATACTCTAGACTTTAAGGTGCTAACGTGTGTGCATACGTGCGTGTGTGCGTGTGTGTGACTCGATGATTGATGCTAGGATCCTATGGCTAAGGACGAAGGATGCAATGCAATGCTTGATACAATGCTTGGATGATGTAGATATGTAATGCAATGCAGAGATATGACACTAATACAGAGATATGACACTAATACAGACATATGATGCTAATGCAGATGATATGATGCTAATGTAGATGAAATGATGCTCATGCAGAGATACGATGCTTTATGTTCTTTTAGAAGCTCAATTTAATTTTCAGTAAATAATTTTTGTAAGAGAAGTATTGGGAAGCCCCCAAGGATGATCCACGTAGGTTATGTTTGATTCAAAATGTGTTATGGAACGAATTTTCAATTTTAATTTATTACGGGCCTAAGTGAGCCCATAAAGTAGTTAGGATCTCGTATGAGTGTGGAGCCCACAATCTTTGTATGGACTCGTAATGAAGCCCTTATCAAGGTACACATGAAGCCTATGAAAGGGGAGAAGTTGGAAGCCCCCAAGGATGATCCATTCAGTTGTTGGATTTGAAATACGTTGTAGAACTAGTCTTCGTAATGCTTAAGTTGTATATGCTTCAAGTTTCGTATACGAAGGGCCTAAGTGTGCCCATAAAGTAGTATGATCTTGTATCCATGCAGGTTTAAAACTCAAGATATCATGTATGGACTCGTAATGAAGTCCTTATCACAATAGGCCTTGCCTTAGAGCCTATGATTTTCTTTGTGGATAAGTGATGAAGCCCCCGTCAAGATGGAGTTGATGAAGTATATGACTTAAATGCTTGATTTCGATGATATCTCGTCACGCTTAGTGGAAGTTTCGACCAAAGATTTCATATAGGGTTCCTAAGGTGAAAAAGACAAGAAAGGCCAAAGAAAAGAACACTCCAAAGATGAAGCGTGGTCATAGGGCTGAGTGCTGAAAGGTTATGCTAAGGTTGGCTTAGAAGTGATAATGTAGTCGAGAAAACGGAAGGGAATAAGAAGAAGAAAAAGGTGGAGTTATAACGAATTGAGTCATGCAATAAGGTTGGCTAATGATGCAGGTTCAAATCCCAGTCTAGTTCTAAGGGTAGGGATGAGCATTGAAAATCCATGATTTGGGAGATCGCGCTTTTCTCATGGGCCTAGGCGAGCCTTAAAAAATATGTTTCTTTTGAATTCAAATGGTCGGGCCTCAAAAGAGGTTGCCTACGTATCCATGATGGAATCAGGCCAGTCGTAGCTCTTAACAATTTTAATTGGTGGCGAGCATTTTGTTTGGAGCCATTTGCAATGAATTTGGCATTGTTTTGGAAGAGGTCTTGGGCAAGGGTGGATAATGATGCTGGTTTGCTTTGGTTTAAAGTGGTCGGACCATAATGTGAGGTTTCCTACGTATCTTTAGCAGAATCTGACCATTCATAGTTAAGGCTGATGAATGAGAAGATGCCTTGACTTTTGCCTAGGTCGCCCTTTTGGGTTTCTCACCTAGCGGGGTTTGGTTTGTCTTTTTAGGGCTTATTGGGATGTAATATGGTTGTGGGTTGGTTGAGAAGGTTTATTGATAGTGGTATAATTTGGCTTGCAATGGTTTTGGGTTATGGAGGTCTAGGCCTTTTGGGTAAAGTTGGAGTTTTGCGTTGAAGCTTAAAGGTTTTGAAAGAAGTACATTCGACAAAGCTATTGATGGGCTTATTTGCAACACTTCTTTTTTTTTTCGATATTTTGCACTTTTTTTTTGATGTTTTTTGCTTTTGCTTTTTTTTTTTGCTTTAATTTTTTACTTTTTTTTTGCTTTGATTTTTTGCTTGCCCTTTACATTGAATGGTTGTCAAATGTACTTCCCATGAGGTAGGTTAAAGGGAGAGGGGTGTTATGGAGAATTAATTGTAGTAAATGGAGGAATGCCTCCTTTATGCCAATTTGTTCATTGCCTTTATTAGAATAGTCATGAGAATTATGAATTCATTTTCTTTTAAGGCGACAATCGTGATTTCCATTGATGCTCATCAAAGCAAGGTTAGAGAAAAAATAAATAAATACTCATTTATTAATTGAAAATCATGAGTACATGCAATAAAAAGGGAAATCCTATATTAGACTGGGCAAAATAAGAGATATGAAACAAAAAACGAAATCCTAAGTCTAGACTCCTACGTCACGTGACGAGACAGCTTCGTCGCTTCAGTCTTCATGAGATCTCTTTCTAAATGAAAAGAGAGGAGGTGTATATTTTTTTATGCTGATTGGACCTAAGTGAGTCCAAATATTTTAGTGAATATATGCTATTGGGACCGAGGCTGTGTCTACGTAGTATGGATCTGATAGCAATTGAAGTCTTTTATCATCGAGTATATCTTGGATAATCGCCTGAAGACCCATACACCTTTCAGTATGGTGACCTCTCCCCCTGTGGTATTCGCAATAGGAGTCTTTATCCCATATCAGATTTCTTTCCTCTTTAGGTGGGTCTTCTACCCGGAGTTGGTGAAAAATTTGAGTATAGGTCATTTATAGTGGATTGAAAGTCCTTTTTGCCCGTCGGGGTTTTAAATAATCCTTTGTACCCATGTCAACATCTTTCCCTACTAGAGCGATATCTATCTTATTTAGGGTCTTGTTCGAGAGAACTGGAATTCTTCCATCTTCTATCATGTCTTAGATAAAGTGCTTTAACTTATAGCAATATTTAGTTTTATGTCCATTTCCTCCATGGTACTTGCAATAGGCATTTTTGTCCCATTTTAGCCCTTTTCCGTATTACTCAGGATCTGGAGTGGGTCCTATACGGTAGAGCAAATTTCTAAAATGAAGATACTCAAATGCGACATCATAGGTCATGTGTAAGGATATGAACTCTCTCTTAGGTTTTCTTTTAGGCATGGTAAGAGTCAGTGCAGGTCTGGAAGGTATCTCACAGGTTTTCTTTGTTTTCGTAGATGCTTGGGTGTTAGGTGAATTATCCATAATTCTTTTGCCTCCTCTGGAAAGAGGCGAGCTTTCAGAGACTAATGGAAGGATTTATCAGTAGACTGTGTTGTGTGAAGTTATGCAGCTCATTGATCCTTTGTTGTTTAGTAGCTGTTGCACCAAAACTATCTAGTGTCTTGTAATCTGCACTGCAATTCTCTTGAAGGTCAGTGTGGTTTGCCTCTAGTCTGACGACACGCGCTACAAGATCTACTATTATACTATTTAATTCGTCAATCTGTTCTTGAAGCATTCTTGACATGTTACGTATTTCCTACAATAGATCGTCCAACAAGAGATTAGAATGGAGTGATGGTGGAGAGAAAGGAATAGAATGAAAGAATGTATATTTTAAAACTTGAGCTTCTAGGAATGAGTCTGAGTACCCTAAATGAGTGATTTTTTTGTTTGTTTTTGGATGCACCTAAATCTATATGTATGCATGAATCCTTGGATGCACCTAGACCTAATGCATGTATGCTACTCAATATATACGTTCGAACCTATAAAGGCTGCCTACATATCCCAAAAGAGGGAATCAGATCGCTTGTAGTTCAGGACTACTAAATGCGGAATGCATGAAATGAAATAGAGAGCTTGTATGCAATGAGACTCCTATGGACTCTAATGCAGAGATGATGGACTATGCAGTGCAAATGAATTCTAGTATGAATGCAGTCCTAATAGATATGAAATCCTACTGACGTTAGAATCCTAAACTTGATAGACTTCTAATGACCTTAGAATTCTAAACTTGGTGAACTGTTAAGGATGCTAGACTCCTGATATGCATGAGAATCTAGTGGACCTAGACTCCTAAATTGGACAGAATTCTAATGGATCTAGACTCCTATTATGCGCGGTATTCTATTGGATTCGAGACTCCTAAGATGAACGAAATTCTAACGAATTTATACTCCTATTATGCGTGAAATTCTACGGATTCTAGACTTCTAATATAAATGGAACTCTAGCGAATTAAGACTCCTATTATGCATGGATTTCTATGAAGTATAGACTCCTAAGATGTGCGGACTCCTAATAGATTTAGACTCCTATTATGCATGGGCTTATATGAATTTTGGACTCCTAATAGATTTAGACTCCTATTATGCATGGGTTTATATGAATTTTAGACTCCTAAGATGGATGAAATTGTAGTGGACTTAGACTTTTATGACGCATGGATTTCTATGGATTCTAGACTCCTAAGATGGTAGGAATTCTAACGACCCTAGACTTCTTAGACAGGTGAACCTAGATGGGGTTAAGACTCCTAACATGGATAGAGTTAGACGGGGTTAAGAACTTTAAATGGAGTGAAACTGGATGAACCTAGACACATGGCCTAGATGGACTTCTAATGGAGTTAGAATTCCTAATAAGATGTGATTTTTACAACAAGATGAACACTAAGAAGAATCCTAAATGATGTGCACATGAAAATATGAGATGTAATAAAAATGGAAATGATGAATTTTTGAAAAAAATGAGAAAAAGTTTTTATTTTCTGGAATTAGGTGAAATTAATTTTAGATCAAAAGACGCGCAGAACGGCAAATAACTCTACATGCATACAGACGGAAAAAAAGTGAAATCGACCACCACATCGACTAAATTGGTAAAAGACATGAGACGCACAGGAAGCGTGCCACGCAGCAATAGTGCGCGCGACGCGGGACAGTGCGTCTGGCGCGGGTACAGTGTGTCAGGCGCAACCTCATGCGTCTAGCACACTGCTCGCAGACATACTTTTTTGGTAATTTAGGCGATGTGTTAGCTAATTCTACACAATTTCGGGACGCTACAACTGACATTATATGATGACAACAACTTTCACAGACCAAGACAAACTGGCGAATTGGCAGATTTTTTTTACACTTGAAACAATAGCCAAAATGGCAATAAACATGAGACGAATAGACTGTGCGCCAAGCAACCGATTACGCGCGGTGCGCCTGCTATGCATCCGGCGCAAGAGCGGTGCACCAGGCGAAAATAAATGCGTTTCGCGCACAGCTCCCCGGCATGCAAATTGGCAATTTGGCAAAAGTTCGGACTATATTTATGATCGATTTTAGACGCGAGTTTAGGTGCAAGGCATATCATTATGTTGATAGATTAGCAACAGGCAAAAATTACAATCACAGGCATATGTCAAGTGACATGGATGCAAGAGTTCTCAACCTAAAGTCCAGTTCTACATTCAACTATGGTCAGGTTTATGTTAAGGCTGAAAAGGGTCCATGACTAAGAGATTGATCCCACGCTTCATACCTTTGCTTCAAAAGGTGGCCACATGTAAGGCGCACTCCATTTCTCAAGTCAGGAACAATATAACAATGCCATGGTTGGGTAGGTTTGCTTATGACAAAGATCCAACATTATCGCTTCGGAAACTTTTTGGAAGGACAAAGCGCAAACCCCGCGGGGGTGACCTCACGCATAGAACATGCGCTAATGAGGCAAGGTCGATTGTCCTTATGGTGGCTAAAACAATAGCTATGCATATGCAAAACAGTATGTTATTCTAAGACATAGAAAGAGAATGAATCGTATTTTTCAAGTTTCACCCAATCATTTAAAAAATCAATTTTTTGAAATCCTCCACAGTGAGGTTGCCAAAATTGTAGGTGTGACTTTTATTTCACCAACGTGGTGTTAGCGCGTATCTGACTACCCCATTGTTAAGGTTTTATTAAAACACGTTTTCATAGTTGCCAACAAGTCTTTAAAAGAACACTCATAAACCTAATTCGATATTTGAGAAACTAAAGGGACAAATTAGGGACTTATCCAATGTAGATTTCCCTATAATGACTCCATAGATGGTCAATCAACCAAAAATTGAGTTCGGGGGTGAGGGTACGAATATAGTTATAATGAACGTTCGCCCATTGCTGGCCTCTACTAAATATCAATTCATAGCAAGTTTTATGCAAAAGAATAACCACATAATGGTTTAAGCACCCTAAAAAGATTAGTCTAGGTTGGTTCAAGAAACACATAAAAGGCTACTTTTTTAGCGACAAGTTATTAAGCAATCAATTTACAAGGTACCTAGCAGGTTGTCCATATTATCTGATTTAGTTAGAACAGTTCCTTAGGTCTTAATTAGCAATAATAACATGTGGGTGATAAAAATCATGCATAGAACAATCATAATAGCATGAATATTATGTATACAAAATAAGAGAAAAATGAGCTAGAATGTACAATAGTAACATTTATTTATTAATATCTTCATCATGACAAGAATTCGTTAGTAACTTCAAGGAAATATAAATAAAAGAATTATTCAAGGGTCCTTAGGGGTATACCAATGCGGTTTAGGTGAGAGAGCGTAAACGACCTTCAGGAGGAGCAATCTTGAAGCCAAAAGATCAATGTAAACAGGAACGTAAGTGTGTTTCATTGTGTTTAGTGTGTTTGGAAGTATGTGGAAGTACAAAACTATAAGCACGAGTGTATGCGGAAAAATAAGTGTATGAGAAATTATCTTGAAAACCGTCGTTTTATTCGGGAAATCAAGGAGTATTTAGCGGGAAAAGGAAATTACGCGTCACACGCCACTTGTGCCAGGCGCATGGGGCTGTATGACGCTCAATCACACGTGTCAGGCGCACATTGGTGAGCCTGACGCGGCTTGACTAATCAACAACGTACACGTGGTATGCATCTAAAAAAACTAAGAAATAAATCCTGTGTGTCGCACAGATCCACGTGTTAGGCGCACATTGGCGCGCCTGACTGTGCGCCTGACACAACGCGACCAAAGCGCTGGGCCACGTGGTGCGCTAGGCGCACCGCCTGCGTCTAGCACATTTTGCCAACCTTTTTTATTAAACGCGTTTTTAAAGATTTATTTTATCCCTTGAAATCCAAAAATTTAATATTACGGATTAAAAATCTGATTTCAATTTATTTTATAAAAATATTTATTAAAAAAAATAAGTAAAAAATTGGGATTTTGGGCTTAAAATATTTTAAGTGCACTCAAAATATTTTTATGGACTCAAAATACAATTAATTATCATGAATAATTAATTGAGCTTTAAACTAAGACTTTGAAATACACTTTAAATTGTTTTTGGGTTGGCTCTTCGTACTGCTCTTCCGTGGGGTCGCGCCAACTAAAACCGCGGTATGTTTCATCATCGGACCCTTAAATGGGGAGACACGATTATATGTCTACACACGTAGGTTATGTTTGATTCAAAATGCGTTATGGAACAAATTTTTGATTTTTGCTTGTTTCGGGTCTAAGTGAGCCCATAAATAGTTAAGATCTCGTATTATTTTCTCGTATGGGTCTGGAGCCCACAATCTTTTTTATGGACTTGTAATGAAGTCCTTATCATGGTACACACGAAGCCTATGCAATAGGAGAAATGGAAAGCCCCCAAGGATGATCCATTCAGTTAATAGATTATGTTGGATTCAAAATATGTTGTAGAACGAGTCTTCGTAATGCTTGAGTTGTATATGCTTCAAGTTTTGTATGCCAAGGGCCTAAGTGAGCCCATAAAGTAATTTGATCTTGTATCTATGTTGGTTTACAACCCAAGATTTCATGTATGGACTTGTAATGAAGTCCTTATCTCAATAGGCCTGGACTTGGAGTTTATGATTTTTTGTGTGGATCACTGATGGAGCCCCTAATAAGATGGAGTTGATGAAGTATCCAACTTGATTGCTTGATTTTGAAGATATCTCATCACACTTACTGGAAGTTTCGACCAACGATTCCATATATAGTTCCTAAGGTGAAAAGAGATAAGAAAGGCCAAATCAAGGAACACTCAAAGGATGAGGCACGGTTATAGCGCCAAGTGTTGAAAGGTTATGCTAAGGTTGGCTTAGAACTTTAGAATGTATTCGAGAGAACGTAAGGGAATAAGAATAAGAAAAGGGCAGAGTCATAATGAATTGACTCATGAATGAGGTAGGCTAATGATGCAGGTTCAAATCCCAATCTAGTTTTAAGGGTAGGGATGAGCATTGAAAATTCATGATTTGCCCGATCGTACTTTTCTCATGGGCCTAGGCGAGCCTTAAAAAATATGTTTTGAATTAAAATGGTCGGGCCTCAAAAGAGGTTGCCTACGTATCCATGATGGAATCAGGCCAGTCGTAGCTCATAACATTATAATTAGTGGCTGAGCATTTTGGTTGGAGCAATTTGCAATGAATTTGGCATTGATTTGGGAGAGGTCTTTGGCAAGGGTGGATAATGATGTAGGTTTGGTTTGGTTTGGTTTCGTTTGGTTTGAAGCGGTCGGACCTCAAGGTGAGGTTTCCCACGTATCTTTAGCAGAATCAGACCATTCATAGTCCAGGCTTAGGAATGAGAAGATGCCCTGACTTTTGCCTAAGTCGCCCTTTTGGGTTGCCTTTTGGGTTGAAAGTTGAAGGTTTTGAAAGAAGTACATTCGATAAAGTTATTGATGGGGTTATTTGCAACACTTGTTTTATTTCGATACTTTGCACTTTTTTCATAACCTTTTTTTGCTTTTTTTTTTCGTTGTTGCTCTTTTTTTATTTTTTTTATTTGCCCTTTACATTGAATTGATGTCAAATGTACTTCCCATGAGATAGGTTAAAAGGAGGAATGTTATGTGTTTAGGTTGAAATGGATGATAAGGATTGGAGAAAAGGAGGAATGCATCTTTTATGCCAATTTTGTTCATTCCTTTATTTGATAGTCATGAGAATTATAAATTTATTTTCTTTTAAAGCGACAATCGTGATTTCCATTGATACTCATTGATGCAAGGTTAGAGAATGAATAAATAAATATATACTCATTTATTGATCGAAAATTATGAGTACATGCAATAAAAGGGAAATCCTATATTAGACTGACCATATAAGAGAAATAAAGCAGAAAATGAAATCCTAAGTCTAGACTCCTACGTCGCATGACGAGACAGCTTCATTGCTTCGATCTTCATGAGATCTCTTTCTGAATGAAATAGAAGAGGTGTATTTTTTTTCCATGCTGATTGGACCTAAGCGAGTCCAGATGTTCTAATGAGCAATTTGGCTCGGAGATATGTGTACTTCAATGGCATTGAGGTCATTGTCTTCGGCATTTTTCAGCATATCATTCTCAATCTGGATGCCCACATCATATACTCTTGTAAAGCTATGAAGACCCAAGTATTTGATGTGGTTTTTGTATTTAGGGAGGAGGTTAGAAATGAATATTCGTATCAAGTCTTTTTCTGCAGGCCTTGATACCATATGGGTTGATTTCTATCAACATCTGTTCAAATAAGTGGTAAAGCCTTCATTTTCACCTTGTTTAAGAACCTCGAGTTCTCTAAGGGAAGTTTGCAATTGTGCGTTCGATCCATATTGTTTCATGAAGGCAATAGTAATGTCTTCCCAAGTTTCAATAGAACCAATTTTGGCAAAATGGGTCCAACGACATTGGGCATACCATTGTGTAAAGTTCAGGGTCAACTAATTTGATGATCATGTTGCACGAAAGTTCCTTAGATGATACTTTGGATTATCAGTTGGTTTGAATTTAGGAATGTCTGTTGCAGAGATATTTTCAGGAAGTTTTCCCTTTAGTTTGGTGTTATCAGTAGGCTCAAAATAGGAATTTGCATCAATTATACTATGAACAACGCTCACCATTTTCTTGTTGAATTCAGGAGATTCACCCGACCTTCTCAAGTCTTATAGCTATTTCTTCCATCATACTAGATATCTTGGCTAAGGCTGTAGCCATTTCAGTGATTTGGTGCTCAGTACTCGATGGGTTACCCATTTCAATATTCTTGAATTCTCCATAGATCATGAATGGAGACTTTAGAGAAAGAAGAGGTGGGAAGAAGAGATAAATGCAATGTATTTTTTGCAAGGCAATATTTTTCAAAGTTTGAGCTTCTGAGAACAAATTAGCATATCGTAAATGCATGATTTTTTTTGAATTTTTTTGGATGCACCTAGACCTAATGCATGTATGCATGACTTTTATTTTTGGACGCATCTAGACCTAATGTATATATGCATGACTCAATCTATGCATTTGAACCTGTAAAGGCTGCCTACATATCCCAAAAGAGGGAACCAGATCGCTTCTAGTTCGGGAATACTGAATGTGGAATGCATGAAATGAAATGAGGAGTTTGTATGCAATGAGACTCTATGAATTCTAGTTATGCATGATGTGTGTTAATGTAGCATTCATTTGAATCATGCATGTAATACCTATGGGTTATTCTAAATCATCAACAAAATAATTCATAATTAAGGTTAGAAATCAACAACTTGACATTTTTAGGGTAGTGTAGCTATTACATTATTAGTTTGTAAATGATGTGAAAAAGTGCTACTATCACATTTCTCTTGCCCTTAATTTACAACAATCTAGCCATGTGTTCTTGAGATTGCCGTTCTTCGAATCCCAATTCTCAATAGTTGTATCATTTAACTTTTATTGTTCTTCCAAGAGAAGCCATATAAAACTATCACGAAAACGTCGTGATCATGTGCGTAGAAGATAAATATCCAGTCTCTTGGTCATTCCTAATCATACATCATTCTAACATAAACTTAACACTTACTGATAAGCACCTAACAACCAAAGCTCATAGCTTTGCTACAATATCCCATAAAATTTACAATTGAAGTAATAATTGCAAGAGCAGTTCAGGTGGAACTACTACCACCACAGAGCAGTTCCAAGAGCACTTCAGGTACAAAAAGAAGACATACTCAACATATTGACACATACACTGCAATACCAAGTTGATAAAAGGCTCCTACAAGTTCAGCTAGTTCTCATGGTATATAGCTCAAATAATAGCTCAAATAAAAACAAAATCAAGTCTCAATTTACAGCTACTTGTATCCTTGATATAAAGAAAATTATCTGTGACTAAATCATAAGAAGCTTTGTAATTCAATCATCAAATCATTAACTGCCAACCTGGCCGAGGTCCAAGAGCAACTGCTAGCATGGAACTTGTTTTGCCTTGTAAAAAAACATCTATAGCTAGATTAACCGTAATATTTCATTAGTAAAAAGGCTCAAACTTGAGTCACATTAAATTATTTCAAAGAATAAAAAATAAAAGGAAATAATTCACCCATACATGTTTCTAGTAAATTCATCATGGAACACACTCAGGTGAAGTCAATAGGGAAAATTTACAATGGAGAGCATGGGAATGGGCTTTGGAGGAAGAAAACTCAACATAGTCTATAGCTCCCAAATATTACTCCCAAAGGTTCAATTTAGCTAATTTTTACTATGAGCATTTGGTTTAGCAAACTTATGGACTTAGGAGTCTTAGTTTTGCACATTTTATTTACTACATAGTGGAGCATAAAAGGAATGTATTACTCACTCTGACATTCCATACAGATGCATCATGCATAAACCAACCAACCAACCAACTAAAGGCTAAACTACTTTGGTGAGACCAGCTTAGAACAACAAATATATAGAAGTACAAGAAAACTCAAACCAAAAACAGAAGGGAAGAGGAAAAAACGTACGCATATAGTTCCAGTACAACACTTCCAATGAAAAGGCTCAAAATGGTTGTAACTTTTAAATGATACCCCTGTGACATAACATTGACAATTTCATACAAATAGCTTGGTTGCATTTTTTAGTTTACTCACACTTGCTAAACTCTAATGAATTCAGCAGTAGTGAACAAAATACAAAGTCAAATAGAAAACTATATGTCGTACTAAATTTATCTTTGAATTATGCAGAAATTAAAAAGGTTTAATTCATATAGAATGAGAATTTAGAGTAAATAAAAAAATCTGAAGATTCGTGGTTCAATTCTAACTCGAAAATATAAGAAATACTGCAACAAAATAAAGTTGCCCATTAATTGAGGGAATGAAAAATTTGAGACATAAATCTTACCCAGAAGCCATATTCGATACTAATAAGAGTGCTGGCGAGTTAAGAATGCCGACGAAAAAATAAAGAGGACAGAGAGGCTCAGCCAAACAGAACCCTAGGCGCCTAATGAGAAACAAACAAATTAAATTAGAATCAAAATTAGAGAACAAACAAATCAAGTTCCAAGTTCCAAATTAAGAACAAACAAATCATATTAGAATCAAAATCATAGAGCAATAAACAAGAAAAATGAAATCACACAATTAATTATAACCAGATTTTTCCGTCGAATGAGAAACACATACTGCCAGCGTATATTGTAATCAGTTTTCAATTAATTAAAACCAAAAAATAATTCATAAAAAGAATGAAAAAAAAACCACAGAAAACCTAAAAGAATTGGGAAAAATTCCGCAAAAATACCAAAAAATAAAAGAAATGTAAAAATGTATACCCGTTGCGAAGGTCGATGCTAGCTTCATTGTGTTGAAGTCGGATTTCGGATTGCAAACTGCCACAATGATAGGAGTGAGTTCCAGATCTAGAGTGAGGCTTAATTCGCAATCGTAGGAGAGAGAGAGAGTGAGTGCGAGTTTGAGGGAGTGAGTAAATTTTTAGGGCTTCAAAATGTTGGAAAAAAGAAGCAGTGGGCCTAGATCATGTGCGTTGGACGGGCCTTAATGTCCGACGCAAATTACCTTTTGCATCGCACCATAGGAGTGTTCGACGCAGATAGCGTGTTTATTATGGGCATTTGATTAACTCATGTGCGTCGGAAGGTCCCTAGGGCGCGACGTAAATTCTGGGATCTAAATTGCCTTTATCATTTGCGCCGAACCTTTTGCCCAACTGACGCAAATCACAGGATCCACATAGCCATTAGCATTAATCATTTGCTTCGTGTGCGCCTTTCCATGCGACGCAAATGATCCTGCCATTCATTTGTTGTGATTATTTGCGCCGGACGTTGATTGGGATCCGATGCAAATTGGCTCTTCTTGATCATTTGCGTCGGGTCTTCATGCATTTGACTCAAATAGGCAGACGCAAATTATCATTTTTCTACTAGTGGACTATGCAATGTATAAGGATTCTAGTATGAATGCAGTCCTAATAGATATGAAATCCTACTGACTTCAGATTCCTAGACTTGATAGACTTCTAATGACCTTAGAATTCTAAACTTAATAAACTTTTAAGGATGTTAGACTCCTAATATGCATGAGATTCTGGTGGACCTAGACCCCTAAAATGGACGAAATTCTAATGGATTTAGACTCTTATTCCAGACAATATTTTAATAGATTCGAGACTTCTAAGATGAACGGAATTAAACTCCTATTATGCATGGAATTCTATGGGTTCTAGACTCCTAACAAGGACGGAACTCTAAAGAATTAGACTGCTATTAAGGATGAACTTATGTGAATTTTAGACTACTAAGATGGATGAAATTCTAGTGGACTTAGACTTCTTAGATGGATGAACCTAGACGGGGTTAAGACTCCTAACTTGAATAGAGTTAGACAGGGTTTAGAACTCTAAATGGACTGAAACTGGATTAACCTAGACATATGGGCTCGGTGGACTTCTAATGGAGTTAGAATTCCTAGGAAGATGAGACTATTACAGCAAGATGGACACTAAGAAATCTCAAATGATGCACAAGAAAAGATGAGGATGGATGACCCTAAATTGTATGACCTTTCACCTAAATTAGAGTCAATAGCGATGGGACTAAAAAAAAAAGAGTATTGTTCTTTTCATTTTACTTTTTGGAATTAGGTATGGGGTTGATTTTAGACAAAGAAAGACGTGTTGAACGATCATAACCCTATATGCATGCAGACTAAAAAAATACGAAAACGACCACCACATCGACTAAATTGGTAAAAAATATGAGATGCACAGGAAGCGTGCCACGCAGCAATAGTGCGCGCGGCGCGAAATGTGTGTCTAGCACGTCTACAATGCGTTAGGCGCATCCTCATGCGTCTAACGCACTGCTCGCAAACATTTTTTCCTTGGCAATTGAGGCGGTGTTTTGGCTAATTCTACATAATTTCGGGACGCCATGAGTGACATAACAAGATGACAACAATTTTTACAGACCATGACAAATTGGTGAATCGACAGATTTTTTTAGACTTGAAACAATAGCCAAATTGGCAATCAACATGAGACGAATAGACTGCACGCTACACAACAAATTGAGCGCAGCACGCATGCTATGCGTCCGGTGCAAGGGTGGCACGCCAGGCGCAATTTAATGCGTGCGCACTGCCCTCCGGCATGCATATTGACAATTTGGCGAAAGTTCGGACTGCATTAACGATCTTTTTAGACGCGAATTTTAGGTGCAAGACATATCAATATGCGGACAGATTAGCAACAGGCAAAAATTGCAATCACAGGCAAATGTCAAGTAGCATGGATGCAAAAAGCTCTCAACCTAAAGTCCAGTTCTACATTTTAACTATGGTCAGGTTTAGGTTAAGGCTGAAAAGGGTCCATGACTAAGATATTGATCCCATGCTTCGTACCTTTGCTTAAAAAGGTGGCCACGTGTAAGACGCACTCCACTTCTCAAGTCAGGAACAAGAGAACAATGCCATGGTTGGGTAGGTTTGCTTATGACTAAGATCCAACAGTATCACTCAGGAAGCTTTTTGGAAGGACAAACACTACTACATTAAAAGGCAAAGGCAACACACCAAAATCGTTGCAATAGGGCTAAAAGTCGTTGCAATATGCCTACTGCAACGGTTTTGTACCGTCGCATTTGTTGGTGTTGCAATAGGCCTAATGCAACGACTATTAGGGCTATTGCAACGACTAAACGTGTCGTTGCCTTAGATCAGCTATATATTGCAACGGCTTTGTTAGTGGTTGGTTATGCAACATTCTTGGCTAGTGCAACGCCTACCATTTAAGCTAGTGCAACATATTTTTTTTTTTTTTTGTGGGGATATTGCAACGGTTATTACTGTAACCTACTGAAAACCTATAATATTACAACCCTGTATATATTAGTAATGATGCAACAAATGCCAAAATACTCTTGAAATGCCAAAAATAATTGTCATACCTATATTATAATTTCCAAAACTAAATATTAAGAATATACATGACAAATCTTAATTAACAAAAATGAAAATGTACTTAATCAAACCCAACTAATAATAAATATTTGTTTTAGTACCATAAATACTTCTAAGTACATATAGATCACTTTCCTTCTAACCACCAAGTACCACATCACTATAATATAGCTAGGTAAATCTGGCCAATAGTGTGTATAGAGAGACGTCTACGTTTGATCTCCTCCAGTTGGTTCATTATTCACCTAAAAATTCAAACATTGTAATAGTTAGTAAACGTACACCATCAACAAAGTCCAACTGTCACAATTCATACCCATATTAGATTTTATCCAAAAACTGACAGCACAATGAATAAATTATGATATTCATATGAACTTTGCTAAAGAAAAAGAAGTACAAATGACAAAATAAATCCAAGCCAAAGGATTGTTAGCAATAATAAAATATCTGGTGCCACATTCAAAAACCTACAATCCCTTGTCTTTATTTCTTTCTCTTTCCTGTTTGTTGTTCCAGAAGTAGTTTATATGGATTGCCACAATATACTAGCCTAGTACTTAGTGAAATGGGCATATCTCTTGCCATTTCAACATGAGGACTTGTATTTCCCTCACCTCATTGTTGATACTTGATTTTATGCCTTTTGCTAAAGAAGGACAAGTTAAGCATAACAACATCAATAAAGGCCATTAAACTTTGCTAAAATTTTTACAGTGAACTATTTTGCCTATAGATCTAGATCGATCCACTCGGGTATAATTCTTCTAGCACCCTGAAGCTTGGGTTCTTTAGTCATTGGATTGTTGCACTAGTCAATAGTTTTTGCCTTGGGTTTTGTTAGAATGCTCAAGCTAAGTGTGAGTATGTGGCTATGACAGTGGTTCATGGATTGAAGGATGGACAGAGCATTTACAGGTTGTGCATGGTTCAAAATGTTAATGCATCTCATCGAAATAAAAGATATCAGCTTGAGAATAAGACCACCCACAAGTACTTGAATTGTGTGTGGGGCAAATAAAAGATACAATCAATAGTTTTATGTACTCAGCTGAGACAGTGAAACAAATGTTGCAGGAAAAGAAATCAGTCTCAGCCACGCCAATGAACATAGCAGCAGAAAGGGGAAAACTGAGGAGATAGTATCATCTTCAAGAGCAGCAGACCAGAGTTTAAATCCTGAAAATGCTAGTATTAGTCCGTTTCGTAGCTATTCTCTCTAGAAAATTGGTTAGCAAAGCAAACTAACCAAACATGTCACAACTGCCGCTTTTATAAGCTAACTAACATTGTTAAAGCATGAAGCCAGTAGGTGCATGTTTGAATATAAGCATTATTTCGGCTATTTCCCCAAACATTAAAGATTCCAAATTTCCAAAAAAAAAAAAATTCATAGGTTTAGTTCATAAATATGTTCATGGAGAAATAAGACCTAAGATATAGTAGTAACGGTACCTCACGTTCTGACTGTTACGGCCCATTAGAAGCTTGCCCATTTGAGTCATAGAGACATTCTTGAGACACAACTTAGCAAACATTTATTTTCAGCAAGCATCTGTTTAGCTGAAATAACATCCATTATACTTATGTAAGTTCACAGATTGCTGTAAAGTGATCTTATGTAGGCTTATACCTATTACTCTATCAGAAGCCCATGATACCAGAATCTTATGAGTTATGACAACTGTAAGAAAATAGATGTTCTATTCCAGCTATCTTTTAGTGGGAATAGGTTATGTATACATCTTAAGTCAGTGAACTAAGATCGACCTTCTTTTTGATTTGTTTCCGAACAAGTTTTGCACTCTTCTTGATTATTTTTGTGGAGTGCTATTTGCCTAATCTTATTTTCCAATCTGTCGACAAACCATAAACATTTATTTTATGAGATGATAAATCATGAATTAAACTATGCATTGTAATTCAATAAAGATACGACATCAAATCGAATACAAAAGCAAAAAGTCATATATAGTACCATCAGAAAGTTCTCTAGGAAGATTTTCAATAGTGTAATGCCAACCCTCTTTAAGCGGATCCTCAATAAAAAAACTTAATGGGCTTGAATGGTACATTTTTAAGCATCTTTTTGTAATTTTGCTGTTTGAAACTGGCAAGACATTTACACTGGACTCTGCCAAAACTATTCCGCTTGGCACCTTTCAATGTGAATTACATGTTTGATGTTTGAAACTGGTAAACACTAACTACAACAAAAACTATTCTGCTTGGCATCTTTCACTATGAATCACATATTAATGTGAATCACATGAACAAACTAATCTTCAGAAAGCAAAATCCAAATCCATAACTAATTAATAGTATCATTGCAAAATTCATGAAAAAGGGTTTAGTTTAGAAATAGTCAGCAGTCACTTTGCTCACATATCTATATAATGCATAGAATTCATGAAGAATTCAGGTCGGTAGTTTTATACACCTTATCAAATCTTGTGCCTCAAGGAGGTATTACGAAATTAGTATTCTAGAATGCAATGATACATTCTGGTTTCGATTACGGTGAGAAAATCTTGTGGGGAAATAGAAATTAAAAAGCAGAACTTGAAGTGAAAGTGATATGATACAAACAAGAGTAATCCGAATTTTGCCTCTGCTATAAAGCGCAATCCCTCTGGGGGTGACCTCATGCATAGAACATGCGCTAATGAGGCAAGGTAGATTATCCTTATGGTGGCTTAAACAATAGCCATGCATATGCAAAACAATATGTTATTCAAAAGCATAAAAAGAGAATGAATCGTATTTTTCAAGTTTCACCTACTCATTTAAAAACAAAACTTAATTGCTTTAAAATCATCCCCAGTGAAATCGACGAATTATAGGCGTAATTTTATTTTGCCTACACGGTGTGAGCGCGTATTTGACTACCCCATTATTAAGGTTTTATTAAAATACGTTTTCGAAGTCGCCAACAAGTCTTTAAAGGAAGACTCATAAACGTAATTGGATATTTGGGAAACTAATGGGACAAATTAGGGACTTATCCAATGTAGATTTCTCCATCATGACTCCATAGATGGTCAATGAACAAAAAATTGAGTTCGGGGGTGAGGGTACAAATATGGTCATAATGAACGTTCGCCCATTGCTGGCCTCTACTAAATATCGATTCATAACAATTTTTGTGTAGAAGAACTACCACATAATAATTTTCATACACCTTAAAAAGATCAGTCTAGTTGGTTCAAGAAACACATAAAAGACTACTTTTTTAGGGACAAGTTATTAAGCAATCAATTTACTAGGTACCTTGCAGGTTGTCCATATTATCTGATTTAATTAGAACAGTTCCTTAGGTCTTAATTAGTAGTAATAACATGTGGGTGATAAAAATCATGCACAGAACAATGATAATAACATGGATATTATATATACAAAATAAGAAAAAAAGGGTTTAGAATGTACAATAAAAACCTTTATTTTTTAATCATCTACATGACGATAAGAAATCGTTAGTAACTTCAAGAAATAAAATTAAAAGGAATTATTCAAGGACCCTCATGTTAATACTTATGTGTCTTAGGTCTGAGAGCGTAACGACCTTCAGGAGGAGCAATCTTGAAGCCAAAAGATCGATTAAAACACGAATGTTTGTGTGTGTTTGATTGTGTTTATTGTATTTGTTTAGTATGTGGAAGTATGTGAGATTTCATAAATTAGGAGCACGAGTGTATTCGAAGTATTAAAGTGTATGAAAATTATATGGAAAAATCGTGTCTTAGTTCGGAAAATCGAAACCTATTTATAAGAAACCGAAACTCGCGCATCACGCGGAGAGTGCGCCTGATGCACATTGGTGCGCCTGACGCACCATGACCAATCAATTGCGCCCACGTGGCACGCGTATTAGAAAAAAATAAAAATTGCTAGCCTCTGCGTCGCATAGAAGAGTACGCCAGGCGTACGGCTCTGTGTGACACATAAAGCCACGTGTCAGGCGCATATTGGTGCGCCTGACGTGGCTATGCCAATGTGCTAGCCAGGCGCACCTTCTGCATCCAGTACGCGTTACTAGGCTTTTTTGCTAAACGCGTTTTAAGATTTTTCTTTTATCCTTTGAAATTCGGAGATTTAATATTACGGATTAAAAATCGGATTTCAATTTATTCATGAAAATATTTATTTTAAATAATAAATAAAACAATTGGGCTTTTGGGATTAAAATATTTTTTAAAAGGAATCAAAATATTTTTATGAGCTCAAAATGCAATTAATTATCATGAATAATGAATTGAGCGGTGGGTAGGTATTTTTAGGTGGTGGAGGAGTGAAGTGGAGGAGAGAGAGAGAGAGAGAGAGAGAGAGAGAGAGAGAGAGAGAAGAGAGAGGTTGTTGAGAATAGGAAGGAAAGAATGAGCTTATTAAAGAAAAAAAAGGTTTATTAACCAGCTCAATAAGTTTTAGGTAAAAAAGCCCAATTTAAGAAGATAAGGTGCAAAGGTGGGATTATTTTGAGATTACTTGAAAGTTGGATTATTTAGAGAAGGCTACCAAAAGGTGGGATTATTCTTATTAATTTTTCCTATATAATATTATCTATATTCACTAAAGTTTATAAATGGTACTACTACTTTCTATGAACAATATTCATTAGGTACTATATTTTGTAGTTTCATAATTAATATGAGATACCTGTAATGATTCTTTTTGCAACTGTTTCAAGGAGTTTCCTACCTTGCACTACATGTTTCTTCGATTTAAACGAACTACATTACTTTCCCGGTTGCATAACTTGCATGGACATTGGTGATTGCATAACTTGCATGGACATTGGTGATTGCCCTGACGCTATTTCAAACAACCATAAAACGATGTTATTAATAACTGAAAGCCAAAGTAAGATCATACTGTGTACATCTTTTATCAAAATATGTTGTCATATTTTCAAGATTTAAATTAAGTACCTCCATTTCATCTTTGTTTTATTATAAGCTTTCGTTAATGCCTTGCTTTTTTTGATGCAATTTGTTTATATATATATGTACATATATATATATGTACATATATATATATGTATATATATGTATATATATATATATATTATATGTGTGTGTGTATATATATATATGTGTGTGTGTGTGTGTGTGTGTGTGTGTGTGTGTGTGTGTGTGTGTGTGTGTGTGTGTGTATATATGTGTGTGTGTGCGTGTGTGTGTGTGTGTGTATATATATGTGTGTGTGTGTGTATATGTATATATATATGTGTGTGTCTATACATATATATATATATATATATATATATATGTGTGTGTGTGTGTGTGTGTGTGTGTGTGTGTGTGTGTGTGTGTGTGTGTGATGCTTCATACTATTTTATGAAACAAATATAAATTTTGTTATAAACTCACCATTATTAGCATTTGTAATAACACTTAGTGGCCAATCAATTGCAATGTCCACATTATTTGTGGCATCTATTGAATTTGAACACAATATGTGCGATACAACATATGCTTGCTGAATAATGTTAAATAACCATATTTAATCAATTACCAATCAGAATTAGTAATATTATATGTACTTACCATCAGGTAATGGAGTTATGTAGCAATAATTTGAATAATTTTCAATTGTACACATCAAAGGAGCTTTAGAACTTTAGCAAACTGCTTATAATGGCATGATATTGGACATGTAAGTTGTATTTATATAAATAGAAGTTTTATAAAATATTATCTACATGATTGGAGAATATATTTGTTTGTTCACTAATTCGTACCTGCTGAAGGTCTAGTAAGATTGAATTGGAGATATTATTACTTGCTTGTATAGACGCGAAGGAATGCGAAAAGCTTGTACGCTTTTCTGACAATAACAAACTTCCTGTTTTGTTTGGCATATTTTTGTTGAGCTTATTTTGATAAGAATTGATTGAGTGAATCAATAGCAACTAAAAGAAGAATGAAATTTACATTAATATCATATATTTTCTTATATATGCAGATGATTTCTTTTATTCCTATCAAGGTGCATAAAGGTTGTTGTCATAATAAGTGACAACGTCCATTTTAATTTTCATTAACATAAGACTAATAAAATACATTTTGTATAATTAATATCATGTTGTGATAGGACCATAAGCATTGTGTTTGATCAATATAACTAATAAACTAATTGCAATAGGTAATTGGGCCATTTGAGTTATAAAGAGATGTATAGCAAAAACAAATAGCTCTAAGTGGGCTTAATATAATAAACATTAATAATTGCTATAAATGTATCCCATTTATAAAAATATATATTCAATGCCCATTAACAATTTAGTTAAGATTTAAAATGAGCCAACTTGTGAGTGGACCAAGTCCACTTTTTGTTTTTTAACATAAAATATGGATTATGACTTAAACAGGAATTTCAGTACAAACTAAAAGGCCATTATAAGTTACAAAACAATCCATGTCCACTTTGTTAACCCATTTGCACTTTTTTTTAATAAAACCCTAATCTATATGTTAACCATTCATTTACTCTCTAACCAACTCTCTAACTCACTCTCTAACCCTACTTCCTCTTTCTTATTTGGAAGATCTCTTCCATCTAGACTCTGTGTGAAACCAGGAAGTGTGTCTTAATATGCCAATGTATGAGAATATATTCAGTAACACGAAAATTTCCTAAGACCTTGTGAAGCTTTATATAGGTTGATTAATGGTATACTAAGTGCTTTCTTTTCTAAACAAAAATCTTTTATTGGGAATCAATTTTAAAATTCCTTAAAAACGAAAAACATAGGTTAATTAAAGTTTTACTATATTATTCATGTATTCGAATTACCAAAAGATGTTCCATATATAGGTAATCAATTTTGGATGCTCAAAGAGGTCTGAATATTTCAAAGGGAGTATCGTAGAATTTAGATCTGATCTTGACATGTGATTCTTGAGGAATTGGTGGAGATAGGATTATTCTATGGTCACTCCATTTGGAAATGCTAAGAAGGTCGAAATCAATGCCCAAATTCAGTTTGGTTAATGAGCAGTGAAGAAATCGATGACTGACGAAGAAGATCGAACAGTGAAGTTAGCTGGCCAGAGAAAAATAGATCTTGTTCAGTCTTCTTCAGTCGGAGATTTGGGAAAAACAGAGGAGAGAGAGATTGCAAAAAACAGAGGAGAGAGAGAGATTGCAAAAATGGGGGTTGCAGGTGTCGGGGGAGGGGGCTGCGGGGGTGGGGGAGGGGTGGGGTTGCGGGGGTGGGGGAAGGGGAGGTGGTGGGGGTTGGGTGGTTAGGGCTTTAGAGTGGGGTGGGAGGAGAGATAAAGCTTCCATGTTCATCAATGGAGGATGATGGGTGGAGAGAGATAAATAAAATTGGGGAGAAAGAGAGGAAAACCTAACGACGTTAGGTTTCCGTCCATAGTAAGGGTATTTTAGACCCAAACACAAACCTTATGGGTATCTGAGGAATTCTCCAAATGTGGGGGGTGTTTTGGGAATTACGCCAAACCTTAGGGGTACCTGAGGAAATTTCCCATCAGATTTCACTTATCAGGTTGAGGGATTAGATTTATAGAGATTTCTCCACAATTTCTCTTTCACGTTGGCTTCTTGGTTGAGTTTGGAATCTCTAAAGGCTTAACTTTCAGTTGTTTAGTCGCAACTTGGACCATTGGTTAGATGCCGAATACAGAAATGAAGATATGATTGGCCAATTCTTATTCCTAGTCATATTTAACTTACCCAACCATTTATGTGTTGTATGAGCCTTCACACTTTCTATAATATATACCCACCAAAAGAGTGTCAAACAAGTCAATTTCTAAATATAAAATAGGACAAATGGAGTATTAATTAATAGCCCTTTCCATTTTGCTGATTATACATCCTGAATTAAACTTTTAAAATCTTATTACTTTGCATATGAAGCTCGTACTCAATGGTGCATCATAGTTATAAATGCAGTAGTGATTGTAGTGTACATAGGCCTCACCCTGTTGATGGAGAGTAGGGAAATATTAGGGATGGATGTGGGATTTCATGTGTAACAGTGAACATTGTCCTGTGTTGATGCCATCTCCAAAAATCCTTTGGTACCTTCTACTTTCGAGGAGTGATAAACCTCTATCAGTTAGAGGGCACCTTGTCCACTATCAGGGATAAGGTTGTAATTTTGGCATATTAACAAACACAAACAGGGGTTGAATTGTAAATAACAAGTGTATAAGATACACAAACATGTGTTGATGTATAGATAACAAGTGTTTTAAACACACAAACATGTGTTTTCATGAAAATAAGGTTGCATTTTTTCGAGGAAAAATCTGGCAAAAACGCGCAAATCGAGACAACTTTTACTTTTTGTCAGAAACCACAGTCTGACTTTTTGACAAAAGTTACACTGAAATTCACACTAACAAGGGTTGTTTTGTAAGTAACAAGTGTCTCAAACACATAAACATGGGTTGGTTAAACACAAACAAGTGTTTTCGATACACAAACATGGGTTTATAAATTACAATATTATCCCTGATAGTGGGCAAGGTGCCCTCTAGCTAATAGTGTTTTATCACTCCTCCCTTCTACTTTCAATTCATTGACATGTTTGGCAGGTAAATAAAGCCATAGATAAAGCCATACATTATGCAGTGATTCTGGAAATTGACACATATGTTTGGCTTTCCCAAAGCTAAAATAGCTAGCGTACTTAAGTTCTTTGGTCATAATGACAGCAGGTCTATAACCGCATCATAAAGGCAAGCTCAGGTCTATAAAATAGCCAGTACACATATGTTTGGCTATAAACGTAAGCTTAAGTCTAGCACAACATTGGTAATAATGACAGCATGTGGAATTCCGTGTGGTAGAAGCTTACCGTCATAATCTCCTTGATTACTGATGGACTAAGGAATGGTTGCTCGCATAACCCACAACCGCAACAATAGCATATATGCCATCTGTATTCTTGAACTGCTCTATGTTTTGCATTATTGATGACACGTGTGGTTTAAAAGAATGTGACAACTTTTCCAAATATGCAGAAGAGAAGCAAACGTGGTGAACAATCAATTGTCAAGGCTACTATGAAACCTATCCATACTACTAGTACTAAGAGTCATGCTCGTGTTCATGAAGAATTGATAAGCACATATACAATGCCACTAATATTTATAGTTAATCATATTTTCTTTCTCAATTATGTCATTTGATTATCTTCTTCATTTTTTCTTTAGAAAAAAAGGTTGAACAAGAGCCCAACACGAACTGAACTTTATCTAGAATGCCATCAACACGAGAAAGAAGTTGATGTCACGGTGCAATTCCTGGCTATTATAATTATCTTCCCTTGAAATTTCAATTATTTTATATTATGAATTATCATTAGTACACATTCATACGCAGCAGAACTTGTACATTATTTTGGTAATAGATACAAATTAGGAATATTACAGAGGAACAAGGGGACCGAGAAGAACTTAAATGGTGTTCCTGTTTCAAAAGTGCAAGGAAAAGATCAATATGGTCGTGTCTGTGGTCTAGGATTAGGTGTTAAGCCATCAGATGTAACATACCTTCTTATCCATCATATTGTGACGGTTTAAACATCTCCTCAAAGAATGAAGAAACGATATTGTATCATATTCGCCAATTGAAGGGGCTAGTACAAAGATTGGGGAATCGTGTCAAAAGGCAAGGAATGACCATTATGAAGTTAAAAAAGAGGATGCAAAGTCATTTTGGCTCTGAAATAGCGGACTCAGATTCAATTGATTCTAGCTCAGACGATCATTCAACTGAAACAAGTCTTCAGATGGGGATTCCGATATTGAAAAGGTATTACTTTACGACATTTTTTTTGTTTTCACCTGCTTTGTTAATATTATGTAGGTATTGTTTAATATATAAAAAACATTGATATATGATTGTGTTTTGTGATTTTTTTTTGGGTTTTTTTTTTTAGTGATTATCTTAGAAAGTCTTAATTATTTGAGGTAGGATGCTGCTCATACGGTTACACCAAGAACTAACAATGACATTCCTAATCAATCATCCAATTAGTTATGGGCTCTTCCATTGAAGGTTAGGAAATTGGCAATTACATGTGTTCAAGCTTTGAAATGGGAACTCATTTAAAACTTTAGGCATCGTTGAATTTTTATGTGTTCATTTTAAGATTATGTTTAAATGCACTATACGGGAATGTGAAGGTGGATACAAGATGATTAGGCATAAGATATAGGATTTATATTCTTCAATGTTTTATAGAAGTAGTTATTTTTGATTATGAACAATATTGTTCTAGCTTTTAATAAAATCGTTGTACCTTTTTTAAATTGAAGGATTTAAATTTAGTTAGATTTTACTATATTTAATTTGGGTTTTATTGTAGAATCTATTAACATTGTTATTTGTTATTAAAAATAGTATTTTTTTTCTTAAATTTTGCATTGTATTTAAATTGTTCTTTCATTTTATGATTGAGTAATAAAGAACAATAAGAACAGTGGAACAATTAGTAATATCATTCGTTTTACTTTCTGTAATATGATGGCGACGCATGAAAAGTGTTGCGATACTGTTGCGGCGCTCTTAATGCGCCGTAATAGGTTGATAAAACGTTGGATTGAGCTCAAAAATATGTCATTGGGTTGGTCTTTGAAAAGTCAAAGGAGGCGCTTAAAAAGTGTTGCGACACTATAACAACGCTTATAATGTGCCGTAATAGGTTTATAAAAGCGTTGGATTGAGATGAAAAATATGTCATTGGGTTGGTCTTTGAAAATTCAAAAGGAGGCGCTTAAAAAGCGTTGCGACATTGTAACAACACTTATAATGTGCTCTAATAGGTTTATAAAAGCGCGTCATAATTTCGACGCTTTTAGGCGTTTATACCGACGCTACCAAATTGCGTCGCCACAGGTCTTAGCGACACCAGCAAAGCTGATGGTTTTCCTAGCGTCGGTAAAAGCTCTTACAACGCTTTTTAGCGTCGCAATAGCCCTTTTTGGTGCGTCGCAAAAGCCCATGTTTGTGCTAGTGCTTTTACCAATATATAAAAAAAGATATTTAAGTTCAAAGAGGTGCATTTGGAACCGCATACAGGAAAGTGAGAATAATAAAAAAAGAGGGAGTACATGTTAAATGATTATTTGGCTTATATATAGTTTTCTATTTATTTTTTAGTATATAAAAAAATACAATTTTTTAAAGTTATTACTGAATAAATAAGTTTAAAATCCTACAATCACTCATATTACAACTTAAATTATAGGTTTTTATGATTCGACTTCCCTTTATTGTTTGTAACATATTTTCAAATTACCGGAATTAATATACTATAATCTTAAATTTCCCAATACGTGAATCATACAATAAAGACATATTTGATTTGGGTAATCTACATACGAAATAAATTTAATAACACGATTTCGAAAATGAATTTGAGAAAAATATAGATTTATTCCCTATATTAAAGGAAAGTTAAATGGCAGAAACAAATAATTAATAAAGTTATAAAGTATCATTTTTTCCTTTATTAACGCATTTGAGGTATTTTTTTTTTTTTTGAAAAAACATCCGAATGATCACAATAGTTAGTTACCATATATAACATACCATAGTCACGCATATCATGCCATAAATCATGGTTATTTCACATCCCTTTTTGATTCATAATATATTTCAAATTATATACACTCAGTTAACTTCTCCCATATGTGATTCATAAAATAAAAAAAAGGCATCCTACAAATCTCCTCAATTATTCTATTTTTAAAATACATTTCCCTGTTGATTATAGCAATAAATCAAACTATATTAAAAAGATAACAAAAATTATTAGGAAAAATTAGTGCAAATAGCACCAACTATTGGTTTGGTGCACAAAACAGCACGAATTAAACAAGGTGTGATGCACAACACAAACTTTATGGCATGAGTGCATGAATCAACATAAACAACGATTTTGGCATGGTGATAAAAACATCATTGCATTTTTTTTCAAGTAATTTACTAAACTATAATTTGTAAATTTCTCATTGTTTTTTTTTTGATAATTCATAAAAAAAAAACAATTATATTTAGAGACAAAATCAAGCCCACAAATAATTCTAATTTCATATTTTATTGAACATTTAAAAAAAAACAATTGAACAACATTAAAAAGATAGCACTATCATTATAATTTGATAGGAAAGTCGGGAAATACATCATTCATGAAATGAATCATATATTTAATACATTAATGATATAAAAAATTCAACTTGTAGATTACATTGGCAGGCTTCACACCGAGACTTATTATAAACGAAATCTATGTCGTAATATTCACCACTTTCCCAATTATATAACTTCACATCATGCGTGTTTTCCATGGCACATGAGAACACTACCTTTGATTCAACATTAATTTTCCGATTCAACCAAAGTAAGTGTAATACTCCGTATTTTTGGGAGTTATTCTTTTATAAAAAAAGACAATATAAAGAATAAAGTTGAAAGTATTTTTGATAATATTAACTGAAAAA
Organism: Beta lomatogona; assembly: GCA_947646795.1. NCBI lineage: Eukaryota > Viridiplantae > Streptophyta > Magnoliopsida > Caryophyllales > Amaranthaceae > Beta > Beta lomatogona. Next base: position 670,398 of record CANSNZ010000540.1, on the reverse strand, counting down.
TATAGTTTGGGTAAGCCTACAGTTATAATTTAACTATACAACCTACTGTTTGTACCTAATTATATTTTAATTCGGTTTTGTTTTATTTTCCAAATAAAATAAAATAATAAATAGAAATTTGATTTAGAAACAAATTCTATTAAACCTAGGTTTCTCATGCTATAAATAAGAAGGAAAAAAAAGTAAAACTCTATTCAATACTAAGTCAGCTGTTTTTACCCAAGGAATTTCTCTCTCCAATCTCTCCCCTTTTCTCCTCTTCCACGTGATTTTTCTTTCCTTCTCTCCTCTACTTTTCTCTTTTCTTCTTCCCTTGCATATGGGAACATCCACTCGCCGGCGTTCGGAGGTGACAGAAGTCGGCCGAAGTTGCTAGCTTCTGCCGAAAATCGCGCGCAAGGTTCGAGGGTTGCGTGAGTTGTGGTCGTGCGCGAGGCTTCGTGGCTGGGTTCGTTCGAGTGGTGGTTTGAGTGTGGTTGTGTCGCGCAGGTCAACCGGGCTTCTCGCAGCAGGTCGTCGACCAGTCGGAGGTTCGAGTGGTGGTCGGTGTCGTTCGTGGTCGCCGGTGTTCTTCCGGTGGTCATTCTCTCTCTTTTCTTCTTTAAATTAAATTATAAAATCTGATTTTGTTATTCTTATTATCTTTGATTAAGTTTTGTAATTATAAATAAAGTACAGGATAAGTAAAAGAATTCAGATTTATAATTATGTTTTAGTTCTTATGATAAATTTATTTCTTAATTCTGATTTTTTATAATACTTATATACAGTTGTTTAAGTTTGTTGTTATGAACAGGTATAATATAAGTTAGAAGAAATCAGATTTGCAAACATATTAATAAGTCCTAAATATGTTAGTTTCAATAATGTTTATGAAAAGAAAGTTTAAACAACAAGTTTGATTATTTTTAATATTCAAAACATCATATTATACATAGTTAGATAAGCTGATTTTTATTTTAATAATATCAAGGACTTAGCACTAAAATACTTTTATTATTCGATTAGGTCCCAATTTCATAAGCGGAACGTTTTAAGTAGTCAACGAAGATTCTCCGTTACAAGGTGCGTACGCATACTAGTTCAGCTCGATACATTAGTATCATGTTTAAGTTATGAATTCTTTCATTGGAATCTAGAATCATGATAGGGAACGATTGTATGGTTATGATTGATGAGATTGTTTGGTAACACGAAATTAATTGGAAATTTGTATGTGTTTCCTTGTTGTAGGGTTTGTGAATTGGAATGAATTGTTATTGGAATGCATAATTCTATCGTATCACAAGCATGAAATGAGAAATTGGATTGGAATGCTATGATTAATAATCGTAGCAAGGATTGTAAGAGGTTGCCTAAACTAAAGGATTTTATATGATGTTGTAAAAATCACATGCGTAATGTTGTATGAATGAGTATCACTAAAAAGGATAGTTGGCAATAAACCTTTAGTCGGAATCCCTACAAGTAATGAACAATGGGGGGACTGTGGGACATGTTCTACACTCCTACGTAGGCCTACTGTGACGACAGTAATGTCCTTATAAATTTTGATAACTCAAGTAGCAGAAGGTTCCGTACGATCTTAGGGGTATGCATACTAAGGTGATGGATGTGGAACGGAACGAAACCATATTTACATTCCATCTAATAGACCAAGTTGTCTATTAAGGATTAAGTAGCCCGTATGATTCTAGAACGATGACGGTTCCCGTTTGATGCGAAATAAATTATAAAAACAGAATTTAATGTTTTTGTAGTATCTTGTTTTGGAATTGTTATTACTCTTCTGTTTATGTTTAGTGTACTATTTAACTGCTTAAGTACGTACTCAACATAGCTGATTGTTTGTTATTTGTGTTTGCTTGTTGACCTGTGATGAACCATTGATATTTCAATGGGGAGTAAATTAGGTATGCTGATGTTGCTGCATGAGTTCGTGCATACAGGGGATACTCTTTGGTTTATAACTTTTAAAATGTTTTAGTTGAACCTTCTAGTTATAACTTTTAAAATGTTTTAGTTGAACCTTCTAGAGTTTGCTTATGATTTACTTAGTTAATGGTTTTATATAAAAAGGGGTCAATGATGATTCCTGAGTTGTACTTAAGTTAACATTTTATTCCCGCTGCAAGTTAGTTTTCATAATAAAGATTAAGTTAATGTTTTAATTTCAATAAGCCTTGCGTTTCTCCGTGGCGGTAACACTCCCAAAGTCCATGCAATGTAGTTTAGAGTTGTATGGATTTCAGGGGTGTTACAAAACTGGTTATCAGAGCCAAAAGTTCCTATTTTCAAAGATATTTCAAAAGATTTTTAAAATGGGTTGTATGGGGTAAGAGTATATAGATTACTTTTGCGTGCATTAAATCATAGGAATGATTTTATTTGTAATCCTTTTTGTTACCTTACATGTCTAATATTTTTATAAGAAGTATGTAAATCCTGTGGAATGAATCAGATGTTCTGATTATATGAAATGTTGTGTTGGTTGCTTGATTGAATTTGTGAAAGGTTCTTTGAAATCTTCAAAATATGAATAGATTAGGAGGATGTTCAAGGATAGGTACATAGATAGTGATATTATATAGAAGCACTAAGTTAGATATTGAATTGCTCAACTTCTTTTTTTTAAAAAAAGTGAAGTAATGAAATATTTTATTCACTAAAATTTCGAATTAGAATAATATTCCAAAGATGTTTCAAAAAGGCATTGAACTAAAACCTTATTTCGAATATTTTAGCAAAGAACCATCTAATTGTTGTAAGTATTTTGAACTTTTTTTAAGGAGTTCTAAAATTGAAAATAATCATTTTACCTCTTATATATGTATAGATATAATGTATATTTAAAAACCTTTACTTCTCTAGAACTTAGACTATTTTCTTTCTTTTAATTCGCATATGGTTTACGACATTGGTTCTAAGGAGTATATGATGAAACACGGAATAGCGGAAGATTGGGACATCTGGGCCTATAAGATGAAAGCTGCTATGGAATATAGGACCTTACAGGGAGATACTAGACTAAGGACTAAAATGGAGAAAATATACTTTATGCTACAGTACGTCCCTAAGGAGGAACCCTACCTTTTCGTACACCGTAGACATGGGGATATATGGTCAGAAAATGGAGGTTTTAATGCAGCCAAACACACTTACTGGAACCAATATCTTCCTACTGTAGGGCATTTCGTCACTGATCTTAAATACTGTGAAAATGAATGGAGAATTCACGAGAAAAGAAGTTGGGTGCCCTACTCATCACCTCCAGTTAGAGGAACCTATCATGTAGGGGAAAGCTCGGGAACTAAGGTTGTATATGTGAATTCTGAGAATCCTAGAGTTAAAACTAAGCCACAAACGTCACCTAGAGCTGTAAAAAGAGCTAGGTACCAAACTTTTAAAGATGAGTTCATACCCGAGGATTACCATATAACGTCAAACCTTAGAACTGTTACCTAAAAGTCTGATGATGAAAGGAATAATAGGTCATTCATCACAGTGGTTGGGGAAGATCATGTTGCACCTATACTTTACTTAGAAAATGAGGAAGAGGAAGAACCTAATGAAAATGAGCCTGTTGAAGAGGATCCAATTGAGGAAAATGACCATGAAGAAGAAGAAGAGCCCATAGAAGAGGAAGAACCCATGGAGGAAGATGAACCTATAGAGGATGACGAGCCTTCTGAGGACGAAGTTGACATAGAAGAAGGTATAGAAAATCCTAACTCAGATGACGAAGCTCACCATTATAGTCCCTAGTTTCTTTTGAAAATATAATTAGGATTAGAATATTATTTTAGTTGTTTATTTCATTATTAATAAGGCTTGCATGCCAAGTAGCAAATTAGCATTTTTGATTCCTTTATTTATTCATATTATGTTTTTCTTGGAAACAATAAAATTTTCCCTTTCAATAATAATACACTATTTTAATTCTTTAATTATTTGATGTACGTCTTATTTGAGATGTTTATATGCAAGTCAATAGAGACTTAATGATTGTTCACAATAAGGACGTGTTGTATGAACGTGCAAATGTGTAATAGTTAAGTGAATGAACGACTATGTGAACGTGCAAATGTGTAATAGTTAAGTGAATGAACGACTATGTGTATGTCACTGAGACAACAGTTGTGTCATTTTTCAGCGCAGAATAGTTCGTCAGGGCGGTAAGTCTAAGACCTCTCTGAATGTCGAGCAATCGATTCGTGACTTAGTGCTGATAACAGCTAACCTAGCCCAAGGGCATAGTCGGGATGGGGACACGTCTGAAAAGGTTGCCCGTAGGAACCCACCAGTACTGAATGGGAAAGGAGGGCCAGAAGAATTGGAAAACTAGGTTGGGGAGTTTGACAAGCTTTTCTTTACCCTCACCTGTCCAGATGACAAGACTGTGCCCTTAGTAAGCTATTACCTATAGGGGGATGCCCACTTTTGGTGGACGCAAGCTAAGGACAACCTCCTAAAACAGCCTGACTTTGGATGGAAAACTTTCAAGAAAGCTCTGAGGGATAAGTATTACCCACCAGACCTCAAAAAGCAGAAAGCCCAAGAGTTTATGATGCTAGAGCAAGGGAACCTGTTTGTTGAGGAATATTACCGCAAGTTCATAGAACTGATGAGATTTTCTCTTGAAACTGCCCCTACTGAGGAAGCTAAAGCCTCACTTTTTGATTAGGGCTCACCCTTGACCTGCAAGGGAGACTAGGGGGAGATAACTTTCACCTAGTTGGACCATGTTTTTGGCAAAGCTGCCCACTTATATGCTATAAGGAAATGAGATGAAGGAGGTAAACAAGGTGAGAAACGAAAGGAGAATCCAAACCCGAGGTTCAGAGATTTGAAAAGAAACCCCATGGGAACCAGAGCAATCAAACCTCCCAAAGAAACTTTGGTAAGGGACCCAACAATAACAACACTCACCACAATAACAATAACCGCAACAATAACACCAATAACCGCAGACCTGAGCGTGTGTACAGGTGTAAGAAGTGCCCAAACAACCATCCTGGGAGGGATTGCGAGGGTAATAAGGTGGAGTGTCGTGAATGTGGGAAAATGGGGCATAGAGCGTACGAGTGCTATTCGAATAATACGGTCAACCCCAACAGTCAGAAGAAAGGGAACTATGGAGACAAGCCTAGGAATGGTGGAAATGCATTCAATGGGTCAGGGAACTCTAATTACTCCACCAACCAATGCAAATAATCCGGCACCAAATGGGAACCATGTGACCAACAACAATGATAATAAGGGCAAAGGGAAGCCGTATATGATGACGGCTAGCTAAGAGGAAGCTCGTAGAGATGTTGTCTAAAATAGACTTAAGGTCTGGCTACCATCAATTGAGGATTGCTGATCAAGATGTACCTAAAACTGCCTTCAGGGCTAGGTATGGACACTATGAGTTTACAATCATGCCTTTTGGGTTAACTAATGCACCTGCTATTTTCATGGACCTCATGAATAGAATTTTTCGACCCTACCTCGATAAATTCGTAGTTGTGTTCAGAGACAATATATTGATCTATTCAAGGAGCAAGGAGGAACATGAGGGACATTTGAGGCTTATTTTACAGACACTTAGGGAGAACCAACTGTATGCAAAGTTTTCTAAGTGTGAATTTTGGTTAGAAAAAGTGTCATTTTTTGGTAATTTCGTCTCTAAGAAGGGTGTGTCAGTAGATCCTGCAAAGATAAAAGCTATGAGTGAATGGCCTACACCAAAGAATGTCAAAGATATAAGGAGTTTCTTGGGTTTAGCCGGTTATTATAGGAGGTTTGTGAAAGACTTTTCGAAGATAGCAAAACCCATGACTAACTTAATGAAGAAAGATTGCAAGTTTAACTGGACTGAAGACAGTGAGAAAGCTTTTCAAACACTCAGAGAGAGATTAATCTCATCACCTGTTCTAGCCTTGCCTAACAGGGGTGAGGGGTATGATGTCTATAGTGATGCGTCAAAGAATGGGTTAGGTTGTGTTCTTATGCAAAAGGGGAAACTCATAGCTTATGCATCCCGTCAACTAAAACCATATGAAGTTAATTACCCAACACATGACCTAGAGTTGGCCGCAATTGTCTTTGCCTTAAAAATCTGGAGACATTACCTTTACAGGGTGACTTTTCGAATTTTCACTGATCACAAAAGCCTTAAATACATCTTCACACAGAAATACCTTAATATGAGACAGCGTAGGTGGTTAGAGCTCATTAAGAACTATGACTTAGACATACAATACCATGAGGGTAAAGCAAATGTTGTTGCTGATGCATTGAGTCGCAAATCTAGCCATAGCCTGAACACCTTGGTAGTTGCCGACAAACTTTGTGAGGAATTTTCTAAACTCCAGATAGAAGTGGTTCATGAAGAGGAAGTGGAAAAGTTATTGAGTGCCCTAACCATCCAGCCCAACTTCCTAGATGAAATAAGAGAGGGTCAGCCTGGGGATGTGAAACTTGAGCGGGTCAAAGAAAAACTTAAGGAGGGAAAAGCAGAAGGGTTTGAGATCCATGAAGATAGGAGTATACGCTACAAGGGTCGGTGGTGTGTACCGCAAAAATGTGAGGAGTTGAAGCAAAAGATAATGAGTGAAGGTCATAATACGAATTATTCCGTCCGCCCAGGGGGGGGGGGCTAAGTTATATAAGGACCTCAAAAAGATGTTTTGGTGGCCTGGAATGAAGAAGGCAGTAGACGAGTTTGTTTCCAAATGCCTGACGTGTCAGAAGGTTAAAAGTGAACACAAGAGACCTCAAGGAAAAATCCAACCCCTATACATTCCAACATGGAAGTGGGATTCGATATCCATGGACTTCGTCGTAGCCTTACCAAGGAGTCGGGGAGGCAATAACACAATATGGGTGATAGTGGACAGATTGACCAACACTGCGAGGTTCATACCCATGAAAGACACATGGAGTATGGAAACCCTAGCCAAAACATACGTTAAACATGTCATTCTATTGCATGCAGTACCCACGAGTATAGTGTCTGATAGGGTTCCCGATTCCTTTCGAATTTCTGGAAAAAGGTCCAGGAAGCATTTGGTAGTGAGCTATTGATGAGTACATCCTTTCACCCAGCTACAGACGGTCAAACAGAAAGAACCATCCAGTACTTGGAAGACATGTTAAGAGCCTGTGCCTTAGAATACCAGGGATCTTGAGAAGACCATTTGGACCTCAGAGAGTTCTCATACAACAATAGTTATCATGCTAGTATTAAAATGGCTCCATTCGAAGCATTGTATGGAAGAAAATGTCGTAGTCCTTTGTGCTGGAACGACATTAGTGAGACGGCAATGTTAGGTCCTGAAATGATTCAAGAGACTGTGGATCAAGTGCGAGCCATTCAAGAGAAGATTCGGGCTGCACAGGACATGCATAAGTCCTATGCGGATCCAAAACGAAGGGAAGAGAATTATGAAGTGGGTGAAAAAGTGTTGCTTAAGGTGTCCCCAATGAAAGGAGTGATGCGATTTGGGAAGAAAGGGAAACTAAGTCCTAAGTTCATAGGACCATATGAGATTTTGCCACGAGTAGGCAAAGTGGCTTATAGCTTAGAATTGCCCAATGAGTTAGAAAGGGTCCACAACGTGTTTCACGTATCCCAACTCCAGAAATACGTACCTGACGAGTCGCATGTCCTAGAACCCGAAACCGTCGAGTTAAACGAAACCTTATCCTATGAGGGGAAACCCATCAAGATCCTAGACCACAAGGTGCGTAGTATGAGAAATAAGGACGTCAAAATTGTGAAGGTCTTGTGGAGAAATCAGAAAACTGAAGAAGCCACATGGGAAGCAGAAGATACGATGAGTCTGAAGTACCCTGAGCTCTTTCAAGAGGTAGGTGAGTTACGGGGACGTAATTTTTCTTTTAAGGGGGGAAAAATACGATAGAATTCGCGCTTCCACCCTAAAGTTTGCTAAAGTCTGTTAAGTCTATTATTTATGTATGTTTATCGCTTACGTGACTTACGATTCTTATTATCTTTGATTAAGTTTTGTAATTATAAATAAAGTATAGAATAAGTAAAAGAAATCAAATTTATAATTATGTTTTAGTTCTTATGATAATTTTATTTCTTAATTCTTATTTTTTTTAATACTTATATATAGTTGTTAGGTTTTGTTGATATGAACAATTATAATATAAGTTAGAAGAAATCAGATTTGGAAACATATTATTAAGTCCTAAATATGTTAGTTTCAATAAAGTTTAAACAACAAGTTTGATTATTTTTAATATTCAAAACATCATATTTTACATAGTTAGATAAACTAATTTTTATTTTAATAATATCAAGGACTTAGCACTAAAACACTTTTATTATTCGATTAGGTCCCAATTTCATAAGCATAATGTTTTAAGTAGTCACTGAAGATTCTCCGTTACAAGGTACGTACACGTACTTGTAACACCCCGTCCTTCTACTACTAAGATACTAAACAATATCTAATCAAGTAATACTAAAATGACGTTAGCGGAAATAACGTCGGGACGGTTATGCTACTCTAAAACAATAAATAAAGATAATTCCTCAAACTCAAAGTTTCATAGCTTCAAAAGAAAATTTATATCCGAGTAAACATCGTAATTCTAAAATAAAAGAAATATCCCAAATTGTATCATATTATCAATCCAAAACTATGAGACGTGCAAGTCTCCCAATAAAACTTAAATAAAGCTAAATTTCCTTGAAAGCTATCCAAAAGTAGGACTGTCTATGGTCCCCATAAATCTCATCTACCAAAAACAATATCAGAAGCTTCTTCTCACTACAAACCCTCACTCTGCTAGCCCAAGCAGTCACAAGTCTAGCATTCATTTCCATCTGCAAGGATGTAATAAATAATTCCACAGTCAGTGGGGAGCAACTAGTAGTTCTCCCAGAACAATAGCAATCAAAGCACGATTCAGAAGTAGATTATTAAGAAAGGAAAATCATGAAATCATTACATCAATAGCATGCACATAGAAATCATAAAGCTCGTAGGTAAAACAAGTGATTATCAACAATAAGTAAACAAGATATAAAGAGTGAATAGATTATGGAATACAAAAATAATAATCAAGAATACAACAAGTTATTGAGTCAGAAACCGAACACCAGTGATTCGCAAATCACTTCCTAAGGTTTGTCAGATCGCAATCTCCAGGTCAGTCTATGGGCTTACGTTCCCCACTGCCTGTGTCTAAGAATGGCCAAACTCCCGATGCAGGGTAGAACACGCAGAACTCCCTGACCTCTCGGACGACAACAATTAACCCAGGTGTACCCCTAGTTCGCAAACCAGGTGGTTGGCATGTTCTTCACCGGGGACTACATCTATCCCACCGGATATTCTTATCTCAAAATACAATCATGCATACAATCCAAGTATCGTTCATCAAAATATTCATCAAAAAGGGATGCCACCCGGCCTTAAACCCACAGTTCATCAAAACAGTTCTTCATAATTCCTCAAAATAAATCACTTACAAATTTTCAACAAATATCTCTCACAATAACACTTGAACATCTCCAATCATCATCAATGATATTATACTAGTTTTTACAGCAACCACAATTCAATCAAAAATACATCACCAATTAACTCTAAATCATATTCATTAAAAGAGTAGTAACAATTAATCATTTTCTTTCATAAATCAACATAAACATGTGGTTACCCAATGATACATACTGCATACTACTGAAAATCAGCAACCCATAATATAATAAGTTATGAATTATTTCTGATTTACAAGCCCTCAAATAATTTAAAAGTGTATCCTCAATCTCACAACAAAAACACCATAATAATTGTTAAACTAATAAGTTCGAGCAGTAAAATCACACAAAAATTATCATACAACCCTAATGGATCTACTGACATGGTACAATTTTTATTTATAATTTTAGGACTCCGAAAGTATTTTTAACAGTTAATATACAGATTACTCAATAAAGCCAAAATAATAATTAAAAATATAAAAAGATGCCCAAAAATTACCAAAAATTTACATAACATGAAACAACTCACGTAAATACATAATACTTAAAGAAATGAATTTTTCGGCCTCTATAAATAATTTCCATGATTTATATACTGACAGAAACGAATTTACAAAAACAGATATATCGATTAAATAAAATAGTAAACAGTAGGAAAAAATTATTCTAAGACATGGAATACATACTGCGCATGTAACATGATTTAAGAAAAATAATTTCATCAATTGTAACAGTGGTTCCATAATTATTATGCAATTTAGCCAAAAACGCACAAAACACCAATTAAATCAAATAAATACTAAAAATCATGGGAAAATTATTTTTCTCTACACAGTAATCACATAGCATGTATCAAGTATATTCATATCATATTTCGTCAAAAATTTCATTCAAAAAGTATTTTAAATAATTCCTAGCGTAATAAACTAATACCGAATAATACCCTAATCACTATGGTTCTAAGATAACAACTAGTTACCTGGATCGTCGGAGGCGAGCTGAAAACTTCTGGAAAATCTCAAAATAGGCGTGTGCTCCTCTCCTTCTTCAATTCCCAAGCACCAAGTATAAGAAAAAGGCAACAAGAACAATTCACGAACAATTAACAAGAAGTATAAAATGAAAAATTTTGAGAGATTGAGAAAGATGATGATGGCCGAAAATGGCAGCAAGAAGTTCTGATTTTTTAATCAGAAATTGAAGTGATGAAGGTTGGTTTTAAAGAGGATTAATTAGGAAAATGATTAGGGGGTTATGGGAGTTACAAAGCAACAAAGAGTCACAAGGAAAATAAAAAAAAAGAAAGAATAGAAGGCTCTCCTTCTCCTTCTCCTTCACCTTGGCCGGCTGTCCAAGCCCAACAAACCAAAAAATATTTCGGCCCAATTCAACAATGATCCACGCTTCAAAAGCCCGCCACGCGATAAAACGATAACCTCCTAAACCGCGCCTAAACTTTGAAAATACTTAATAATGAAAATAATTCTAATAAATTATAATATAAATATAAATAGAATAAACACATTAGCACGCCATAAAAATAAAAATAATAATTCGGCTCCCAAAATTATAAAATAAATATAATTAATTTAGAGAAAATAATAGTTTTAGAGAAATTTCTTGCGAAAAACTAGGAGCAAAATTATGGGTTGCTACAAAATACTTCTATTATTCGATTAGGTCCCAATTTCATAAGCAAAATGTTTTAAGTAGTCAGTGAAGATTCTCCGTTATAAGGTACGTACACGTACTAGTTCAGCTCGATACATTAATATCATGTTAAAGTTATGAATTCTTTCATTGAAACTTAGAATCATGATAGGGAACGATTGTATGGTTGTGCTTCATGAGATTGTTTGGTAACACGAAATCAATTGGGAATTTGTATGTGTTTCCTTGTTGTATGGCTTGTGAATTGGAATGAATTGTTATTAGAATGCGTAATTCTATCGTATCATAAGCATGAAATGAGAAATTGGATTGGAATGCTATAATTGATAATTGTAGCAAGGATTATAAGAGGTTTCCTAAACTAAAGGATTATATATGATGTTGTAAAATCACATGCGTAATGTTGTATAAATGAGTATCACTAAAAAGGATAGTTGGCAATAAACTTTAGGTCGGACTCCCTACAAGTAATGAACAATGGGGGGAGTGTGGGACATGTTCTACACTCCTACGTAGGCCTACTGTGACGATAGTAGTGTCCTTATAAATTTTGATAACTCAAGTAGCGGAAGGTTCCGTACGATCTTGGGGGTATGCATACTAAGGTGATGGATGTGGAACGGAACGAAACCGTATTTACATTCCATCTAACAGACCAAGTTGTCTATTAAGGATTAAGTAGCCCGTATGATTCTAGAAAGATGACGGTGCCCGTTTGATGCCAAATAAATTGTAATAACGGAATTTAATGTTTTTGTAGTATCATATTTGGGAATTGTTATTACTCTTCTGTTTATGTTTAGGGTATTAATTAACTTCTTAAGTACGTACTCAACATTGCTGATTGTTTGTTATTTGTGTTTGCTTGTTGACCTGTGATGAACCATTGATATTTCAATGGGGAGTAGATTAGGTATGCTGATGTTGCTGCATGAGTTTGGGCATACAAGGGATACTCTTTGGTTTATAAACTTTTAAAATGTTTTAGTTGAACCTTCTAGAGTTTGCTTATGATTTACTTAGTTAATGGTTTTAAATAAAAAGGGGTCAATGATGATTCCCGAGTTGTAGTTAAGTTAACATTTTATTCCGCTGCAATTTAGTTTTCATAATAAAGAGTAAGTTAATGTTTTAATTTCAATAAGCCTTGCGTTTCACCATGGCGGTAACACTCCCAAAGTCGATGCAACGACGTAGTTTAGACTTGTATGGATTTTGTGGGTGTTACAGTAAGCATATCATATCCCGAAGCTTATTTCTCAAAACCACAATAACCTTCATTCCATGATGATGAAATATGTTATGTAGTAACTCAACACCCTTCTGTGTCGTCTCTTTTTCTTCATTGCATATATGAATTAGTCCCAATACATAAGTTGCCAGCATGTTTCCCTTTCTGATGCATGTTCCATATATTTCATCCCCTCATCCAACTTCAATTTGGTAAAATATTGTACATAATATAATGCATATGGTTAGTATCCAAATAATGATAATTTTTGACAAACTAACTATATAACGTTAAATTGCTCATTGAACTTTTTAAACGATTTTAGTATAAGATTCGTATCACATGTAATAATAAAGCAAACAGACATGAATACTATTACCTTTCCAAAACGTAAAAGAAAGAGCCTAGAGATTGTTACATTGGAAGCAACGTTCAAAAAAAAAGTTTGCATAGTCATCAATTCTCCATGACCGCATGTACAAAGTCTCAAACGAAATTTTTTCATATACTTTCTTATCATTAGACATCTCATTTATCGCCTTGAAAATGTGTAATCATGACCATAATATCACAAAACAAACTTAGGCACTACTTCAAATAATAAGAGTAAGATAAGAGAATGTGTCGTCATTGAATAATTTACCTCAATTTGCAATAAAATATGTCCTCTGGATTTGCAGCGGCCACACAAAATAGTATTTCAGTAATGATCTCGTTAGGGAGATAGCATAAAAAATTAAACTTTTTCGTGTTTTTGAACTCCATGATTTAAGTTATTAGTTTCTTCTAAATGCCTTAATTGTTTTATACTTGGTGAGTAAATTGTTAATTCGAACTAAGGTTTTTATAGGGGACATATGTAGTATAACCGAAATAGTAAAAAACGTGTAATTTAGGAATATGAAGGGTCATGATTTGTGTGAAGAGGTATCTAAAATCCGAAAAGCAAATAATTCGCTTAATTATATATGGTGTCGATTGGAAGTAAATAAATTAGTTGTTTTTAAATTTAACCATGAAATTTAAATTTGACAATAACATCTTCAATACCATTTCCATAAATACAAAACAAATCCCATAATTTATGCTTTATCTAAAAATTAAAAGAATCAAACATATTCACAATCTATACAAAAAAATCAACTTAACTAGTGGTAAAAATCCAAAATATATTCAAAAAAATAAACAATAAAATAAAATGACGTGATTTATGATAAATATGCAAGTATATAATTTAACTTGACTATTTATTAATACTTTATACCATGAGTTTAAAATTTTATCATACATAGTCGTTCAGATGCAGTGTAAATGGTACACCTTCAAATCCAATAACATAACTTCAATTGAACTATCGTAATTTTTTTATATCAATGTAAAACATCTATATGCCATTAATACAACTCATATAAATACAATATAAATACAAAATATAAATGAATCCCCATGATTTTAAAAAACCATTGTAGCTTATTATCTCTTTTAATTATTTTCGTATTTTTACACCTTTAAAATATACTTCTTCCGTTTTTATAAGTGACACAGAGAGAAAGGGCACACTTCTTAAGAAATCTAGAGAGAGAAAGTTCGGGACCACAATTAAGAGATAAAGGCAAGTAAAGTAAATAACTTAATCACCACACTAAACTAATTTGCCTCACCAAATCTGCCACCGGACCCAAACACCACTGCCACCTCAACCCAAGCACCACCGCCACCTAAATCCGAGCACCACCGCCTCCTCAACCCAAGCACCGCCGCCACCTCAACTCAAGCACCACAACCTCCTCAACCCAAGCACCACCGCCACCTCGACCCAAACACCACTGACACCATTTTCGCTCACCACTACACCCGACAAAAATTGCTACACAAAAATCTCTCTCTCCTTAAAAATGCAAAAATCTCATCTTCTTCTCTTCCTTGCAACTTGAGGTTATATCGAACATGAACCTCAACACATAGTAGCCACACTCGGTTCCCCCTTGTTTTTGAGCACACTAATTGTAGAATTACATAAAATAAAATCATGTAAGATACATACTTGATTTTTTTATGCCAAAAGAAAGAAGTAGCGTAAGTAATATGTATTACCTTCATTGCTTTGCACTGAGGAAGTTTTCCCGTTTTCTCAAAATTCTTCAAAGCATTGTAGTTAAGTTAATTTGATGTGAGGAGTGGCCAAAGGATGAAATTAGTAAAAAGTGTTATGCTAATAAGTATTTTAAATAACAAATATACCTATTTATGCATGATTTGAGGAGTAAGGGTCGTGGTGGATCTTGAAATGCATAATCAAACTGATATAATGTGTTGTTTAAAGGACAAATCACAAGGAGCGACCAATGGAGACTAAAATCCCAAAAAAGTTTGGAAGCAATCATGTGAGTACTTCTATTATATAACGATTAAGTGGTAAAAATAGATACAAGGTTAAGAACTATACTCTTCAAAACAAGGGGTACGTATGAATTTCTGTTGTGCACATTTAGATGTTTTAATACATAGCCAATATACTCCTTAACCTCAGTTGTCTTTTGCAAACAATTGTCAGCTCGGATGAAATTTGGACATACCACTCAAACTACTCGGGTATGCAATCGCGTCCACAAGGATTATCATGGAGTAATCTTCAAAGCACAACCAAGTTCGTAACCAATTTTATATATTTCATAAGTACAAAATTTTTACCTCATGAAGACTTGAATCAACGAAACATTCAACATCTCTCCACAAACACATCAACCTTAGACACCCATGTCGATGTATTCTCAAAGTATTTGAATTGTGTGGTACCCAACTTCACCTCAACAGGTGTGTCATCCGACATATCATGCGCATTTGCATGTAGCCATAAGCATGCCTTAGTCAGACACTCGTCCCGAATTGGCGTTCACTTACCCAACAAGGGTTTTAAAACATGTGAAGGGAGTTTAGTTGATTGTAATACATATGCATATATATATATATATATATATATATATATATATATATATATATATATATATATATATATATATAGGAATTGATGATAGCTCTTCTCCATTCATTGTGTAAACTGAATTGAGAAGGCCATAATCATATGCTGCTTTGATTAAATTTGCATTGCAACCAGGCAACGCTATTAACTCGTTTACCCTTTTTAAAGGGTTAGTAACATAACCTCCTTCTATTTCTCCGTGGCGATCTTTAGAGGTTATTTCTGGGATAGTATTTAGTCTGTTGGCAATAAATAAGAAATTGTCTATATATTGACGAACTGGTGGATTCATAATTTGTTTAGTACCTAAGGTTAACTTTTCCTTGAAGGATGTGGTATTTGGAATAAGGCTTGGAAAATTTAGTTCGTTGATAACTGGAGTAGGGGCTTGGTTGGGGTTATAAGTTTGCAAGGACATACTTCGTTTGAAAGGAGAATTAACTTTTTCGTAATAATTCGGCTTTTATATTTTTGGCTAGTGCCAATATCTGCTTGCTCCATATTAGGATTACTGGAAGTGGCTTCTCTTTTCATTGAAGCGAGTTCTTCCGTTAACCTTTTGAGTTGTATCTTGAGCTCCTGATTTTCTAGAATCAGTTGTTGAGCTATTTCTTGAGAGATAGTCTGCAAAACAATTGTCGTTAGTTTTTTAATAATTCAATAGAGAATTCATATTGATTGATGTCAGCTATTATTCGATTTATTTCTTTTCTTGTAATTGAATCTTGTAATTTTTGGGTTAGCCAACTTCTAACAGTTCTATTATCTGTTCTAATTATGAATTTACTATAAACTATATAACATTCAAATTTTTTAATTCCATATTTTACTGCTTTTAATTCTTTTTTATTTATATCCCAATTAATTTCATTTGCCTTAAAAGTACCTGAGTGATACCTACAAACATATTCTTTTTTTATCATTTTTATATCTGTATTTTAATACTGCTCCGTAACCGTTATTGGTTTCACTAGCATCTGATGAAGACAACAAGCTTATTACACAGAACCTAAAACAAGAACTTTAGGAGAACAAATAGCATATTTACAAGCATGGTATAAAAATTATTGTATGGAAGTTAATAACCATAAGGAATTTAGAAAACAAGCTAAAATTAGTGACTGTTGTGAAAGATATGAAATACCCAAATTTGGATGTCACAAATTAAACAAAAGATATACATATACACATATATATATACATATATACATATATATACATACACACATATATATATTTTTAGGAGAAGAGCTAACTGGGAATATTTTCTATCACTTATGCAATCTGATATTAAAAGTTTAGAATTAAGTAATCAAAAGCAGGTGGCTATTATTAATAAACTACAAATATTAGAACAAGCAACATTAAATGATAATTATGACTATGAAGAAATTAACAAGGAGTTAAAACCTTTTGATAATCTAATAGAACTGCTAGAAATACAAATTAAGGAACAGAGCTAAGAAAATAATAGAAGATTATAATAATTATAAGTTAAATAGAAAATCAACTTTATGCTTATGAGTGAACTAGAAAAAGAAGAAAATCTAGGAACCAGTCTAAACATAATAATTAAAAATATATTATTAATTATACAGCTACTAAAAGAAAGTAAGAAAGAATTAGATAAATCAGAGTCTAGTAATACAAAATTACCAATAGAACTAGAAGAACAAGGTTATGAAATTTTAGAAAAGAAGATAACTAAGGAATATTCACAGTTATTTCCAGAATTACTTTTAAGGAAAAGAATAGAAATAGAATATGAAAGAATAATTGACCAACTAGAATAATGAATAAAAACGAAAAAAATCATTGAAGAAGAAATTATTAGATATCCTGATGGTCCATTTAAAATACATAAGACTAATCAAAATAGACAATTTGCGGAAATTAGTGAAGGCATATTTTATCTAATAAAAGATAGGAAACAAATGATACTAGAAAATGAATTTGACAGAGAAAGGAGATTAGCACTAAAGTTAAACAACAACTTAGAGATTTACAAAGTTCGTTATACATATGAGTACTAAATCTCAAGTAAAGGAGGCCATGAGAAGAGCTAACTGGGAATATTTTCTATCACTTATGCAATCTGATATTAAAAGTTTAGAATTAAGTTTTCAAAAGCAGGTGGCTATTATTAATAAACTACAAATATATATGTGTATATGTATATATGTATATGTATATGTATATATGTATGTATGTATATGTATATGTATATGTATATGTATATGTATATGTATATGTATATGTATATGTATATGTATATGTATATGTATATGTATATGTATATGTATATGCATATGTATATGTATATGTATATGCATATGTATATGTATATGTATATGCATATGTATATGTATATGTATATATATATATGTATATATGTATATGTATATGTATATATGTATATGTATATGTATGTGACCAACTATATGATTGGAATATAGATGGTAGATCAGACTTTGAAATTGCCAAAGTTCTTCATGAAATGTGTATTGCTGCCAATGCATATTCTTCTAATGATTTGACCAATGATCAAATTGCAGAAACTATTACAAATGGTTATACTGGTCAACTCAAATATTGGTGGGAAAATACTTTCACTTCAAAACAACAAACAGAACTTTGTTCTCATGAAAATGAGAAAAAGGAAAAAGATGGATTTATTTTGTTAGTCCAAACCATTAGTCTCCATTTTCTTGGATCCAATTCTGAACACCTTAATTCCAATTTTATAATCCTTTCCAATCTTCGTTGTCCAACCTTAAATGATTATCGCTGGTATAAAGATGTTTTTCTTTCCCATGTTCTTGGTAGAAGTGATTCTCAACAATCATTTTGGAAAGAAAAATTTATTTCTGGACTTCGAAATTTATTTGCTCAAAGAATTTCCCAAAAATTAAAAGAAGTTTCAATTGACTATGAAACCTTAACTTATGGTCAATTATTTAGCTTCATTAAGAAAGAAGGATTATCTCTTTGTAATGAGCTTAAAATCCAATCTAAGTATGGTAGTGAAAAAGCTCAGCAAAGAAAAGAACTTAGATCTTTCTGTGAAGCCTTTGGCTTTGAGAAAATTCAAGCTCCCTCCTCCATTCGAAAACAGCAACTCAAACAGACTCAAAATTTTCGTCAAAAACTAATTCCATCTTATGATAAGTTTTACCAAAGGAAAAAGAAGACATTTCCAAAAGAATTTTCCAAAAATGATTTCCAAAAGATTATTTGCTATAAGTGTGGTAAACCTGGTCATAAAGCAAATAATTGCCATTTCAAAAATAAGATTAATGAAATTTTTCAAGATGATCCAGATTTAAGAGACAAACTTCTCACAATCTTCCAATTATCTAAGGATGAGCCAGAAGCATCTGATCATTCTGATTCTGATCATGCCATTTACCAGTTAGATTGTGATCAGGATTCTGATGAATTTAATTATGATCATTCTCTCCAATTTTGTTCTCAAGGACTTTGTGTTATTTCCAAAAAAGATAAAGAAAAGGAATTACTTCTTGATATTATTGAAAAAATTCCAGATAGTAATCTCCAAAAACAGTATCTTGAACAACTTCGAGAAATTATTTTAAAATCTTCTCCATTAGAGGAAAAACAAAAACCAGCTTCTTTTAGTCTTCAAAAAATCCTTGCTGATTCTCCATTTCACCAACCATCTCTTTCTCCAATTACTACTCATGATCTTCAAAATGAGGTATCTCAGTTAAAATCTCATATTCAAATCTTGAACAACATATATTTTAAATCTCCAAACAAATGATTTAGAACTTGAAGCTAAAATTACTTTGCTCCAAAATTCCAGTTTTGAAACAGATGAAACTGCTGCAGAACCTCCCATACTGACTAATTCAATTCAGTTTTCTAATATACTCCAATTGAAAATGAAAAGTTTCTTCAAATTATCCATCGCTTTCATTTTCAAAAATGGTTTTGTCCAATTACCTTAGTTATTGATGATAACTTCCAGATTAATGATGTTGCATTATTTGACAGTGGCGCTGATCTTAATTGCATAAAGGAAGAATTAATTCCTCCTCATTATTATGAACATGCTACTGATCATTTAACTATTGCTAATGGTCAAACACTCCATATTAGATACAAATTATCCAAAGCATCCATTTTCAATAATGATTATTATTTCCAAACTCCATTTACTCTTGTCAAGAATCTTAATTATAATATTATTCTTGGTACTCCATTTCTCACTCAAATGTATCCATTTTCTGTCAATGAAGTTGGCATTCATGCTGTCATAGATAATCAACCAATTTCTTTTAGATTTTCTACCACGTTACAACACTCTGATGTCCATAATCTCCAAACTAACTCTATCTATAAACAGATTAATATGATTTCTGCAGGGATGAACATAATGCAAAATTCCAAGGATCATACTTTCAGAAAGAAAAAGGTATAGTAATTCATCCTACAGAAAACCAATCCTCCAATTTATCAAATTATCCTCCCAAGTCCTATGCTCGCACACTTTCAGAAACAACTCCTCCAATTACCCATCCAGATACTACTGATATTTCATATCACCTAAAACAACATTATACTAATTTATTTTTAACCAACTTTACCTCCAACACATTTTCTTCCCAAGACGAGTTTAACCACAAAATATCCAAATATGTCAAAACTAAACTTCCAGATGGCTTCAATTGGTTTCCTTTTGAAATTACTAAACCAATCCAATATTACAGAAATATCCTTCATGACACAAATTCTTGTTACATTAAGGATAATATTAGCACCACCACAAATTATTCCAAATGCCTAATCTTCCATGTTATTACCGATATTGAATGGAAGAATCTTCATTCTTCTCTTTCAAAAGCCAAAACCTTCTCTCCCAATTTTCTTGATCCAAAACTTCCACAGACTTACAATTTTCATGATTATGTACAAGCATGACATTGTGCATTCTCACTCCAAATCTATAACCATTCTTGGTTTTTTAGTTTTCACCCAGATTGTCTTCAGAAAAATGTGACATTTCCAATATGGTTCCTTGAATGGTGGGATAGTTATGGAGCAATTCCTGACATTTTCCCAGACAACCTTCAAACCACTTTCCAACATTATCATTCCAAGGTGACTCTACCAGAAGGTTTCAAATTCTCCAGTATTATTTATTTTTGTAAAATATTTCACATCTCTTGGATTATGTGCTGCAATTATTCTCTTACCAGACACACTGAATCCAGACCTTATTTTTTGACTCGTGATTATCGGGTCAAATGGTGGAAATTTTTTTAGATTTATCCAAACATGTTAGATTGTGTTTCCCAATATCTCCAGCATGGTTCATCTGCCCTCCATGATTATAATGATTGGACTAAGCAGAGTTTCCAGCAATATAAACAAGTCCAAATCGCCCCTCCAACAAACAGATTCCATTCACCATCCTCATCCACCAAATCTAAAAGGAAACATAAGACGTCCATCAATAAAGCTGAACTATTTGACCAGTTTCTCCAATTTATTAACCAAAATAAACAGGCTCAATCTTCCAGTTCCAGTTCATCTGAGGCTTCCAGCCCAGATTTATATGGTGGGCCTTGTGCCCAAGATCCTTTTGATTTCTAAAAAAGAAAGATCCCGCTAAGTGTTTTACACTTAGGCAAAAGTTAGGGACATAATTATTCCAGTTTACAGAAGAATTTCCAAATACAAATTCAAGCAATTTCCAAGCAACTTCCAGCTTGACTTCCAGCAATTTCTAAGCAACTTCCAGGTTGACATAGACAAACTCCAACAACTTCCAGGAAATTTCCAAGCAATTTTCAGTAATTGTCAAAAGTAAATAGTGAATAGTGAATAGTGACGACGATGAATAGTACTACTATTCATGTACCTACGTGGCATCTTCTCCAACATTGTCCAAAGTACCAACAGTAGTGGCAGACAAAGTATCCAGCTGTTAAAACGCACTACAAAAAGCAATGGCTGATAGCCTTCCAGCTGTCCAAGCACTGTATTTACAATTTGTCGTTTTAGATTACTTAATGTTGTAAACTTAGTTCAATTATTGTACTTTTCCTTCTGTATTAAGTTTCTTAGCCTATAAATAGGTGTGTTTATTTTCATTTGAAAGTAGAGCTTGCAAAAAAGAACAAGAATTCTAGAGCTTGCTTGAAACACAAAATACATGTAAGAGCTTAGAGCTTGTTTAAGAGAGAAAATACATGTAAGAGAAAGCTCTCATCCAATTCTGTAAAATTTCCAATTCTGTAAAAAATTCCAAGTTTAAATCCAAGTTTCTTCTTTAAATCCAAGTCTCTTATTTAGTAAGTTCTTAGTACTTACACAAATAATTATGTTTCCATCCTATGTTTAAAATTACTCTATCAGTTTTAGTTAGTTTTGTGTACTTCCTCTACTAACTAGGTCAGTCTTTAGGGCTAATCTCCCCTTCCCCTGTCCTGGGTGTCCAGGTTTCTTTTTCAGTAAGTTCTTAGTTCTTATTCTAAATAATCATGTTTCCATCTTATGTTTAACATTACTTTGTCAGTTTTAGTTAGTTTTGTGTACTTCCTCTACAAACTAGGTCAGTCTTTATGGTTAATCTCCCTTTCCCCTGTCCTGGGTGTTTTCCTGGTATATTGATGGATGTTTTATTTTTTCTTTTTGATTTGGTGGATGAGGATGGTGAATGGAATGTGTTTGTTGGAAGGGTGAGTTGGACTTGTTTATATTGTTGGAAGCTCTGCTTAGACCAATCATTATACTCATGGAGGGCAGATGAACCATGCTGGAGATACTGGGAAACACAATCTAACATGTTTGGATAAATCTTAAAATTTTTCCACCATTTGACCCGATAATCACGAGTCAAAAAATAAGGTATGGATTTAGTGAGTCTAGTAAGGGAATAATTCCAGCACATAATCCATGATATTCGAAATATTTGACAGAAATAAATAATACTGGAGAATGCAAAGCCTTCTCGTAATGTTGCTTTGGAATGATAATGTTGGAAAGTGTTTGAAGGTTGTCTGGGAAAATGTCAGGAATTGCTCGATAACTATCCCACCATTGAAGGAACCATATTGGAAATGTCACATTTTTCTAAAGACAGTCTGGGTGAAAACTAAAAAACCAAGAATGGTTATAGCTTTGGAGTAAGAATGCACAATGCCATGCTTGTACATAATCATGAAAATTATAAGTTTGTGGAAGTTTTGGATCAAGAAAATTGGGAGAGAAGGTTTTGGCTTTTGAAAGAGAAGAATGAAGATTCTTCCATTCAATATCGGTAATAACATGGAAGATTAGGCATTTGGAATAATTTGTGGTGGTGCTAATATTATCCTTAATGTAACAAGAATTTGTGTCATGAAGGATATTTCTGTAATATTGGATTGGTTTAGTAATTTCAAAAGGAAACCAATTGAAGCCATCTGGAAGTTTAGTTTTGACATATTTGGATATTTTGTGGTTAAACTCGTCTTGGGAAGAAAATGTGTTGGAGGTAAAGTTGGTTAAAAATAAATTAGTATAATGTTGTTTTAGGTGATATGAAATATCAGTAGTATCTGGATGGGTAATTGGAGGAGCTGTTTCTGAAAGTGTTCGAGCATAGGACTTGGGAAGATAATTTGATAAATTGGAGGATTGGTTTATGGAAAGAGGAACGTTTTCTGTGGAATGAGTTACTATACCTTTTTCTTTTTGTTGCCTGGAGGTATGATCCTTGGAATTTGGTATTCTGTTCATCCCTGCAGAAATCATATTAATCTGTTTATAGATAGAGTTAGTTTGGAGATTATAGACATCAGAGTGTTGTAACTTGGCAGAAAATTTAAAAGAAATTGGTTTATTATCTATAACAGCATGAATACCAACTTCATTGATAGAAAATGGATACATTTGAGTGAGAAATGGAGTACCAAGAACAATATTATAATTAAGATTTTTTACAAGAGTAAATGGAGTTTGAAAATAATAATCATTATTGAAAATGGACGCATTGGACAATTTGTATCTAATATGGAGTGTTTGACCATTAGCAATAGTTAAATGATCAGTAGCATGTTCATAATAATGAGGAGGAATTAATTCTTCCTTTATGCAATTAAGATCAGCACTACTGTCAAATAATGCAACATCATTAATTTGGAAATCAACATCAATAACTAAGGTAATTGGACAAAACCATTTTTGAAAATGAATGCGATGGATAATTTGAAGAAACTTTTCATTTTCAATTGGAGTATCAGAAACCTGAATTGAATTAGTCAGTATAGGAGGTTCTACAGCAGTTTCACCTGTTTCAAAACTGGAATTTTGGAGCAAAATAATTTTTGCTTCAAGTTCTAAATCTTTTGTTTGGAGATTTAAAATATTTTGATCAAGATCTTGAATATGAGATTTTAACTGAGATACCTCATTTTGAAGATCATGAGTAGTAATTGGAGAAAGAGATGGTTGGTGAAATGGAGAATCAGCAATGATTTTTTTGAAGACTAAAAGAAGCTGGTTTTTGTTTTTCCTCTAATGGAGAAGATTTTAAAACAATTTCTCGAAGTTGTTCAAGATACTGTTTTTGGAGATTACTATCTGGAATTTTTTCAATAATATCAAGAAGTAATTCCTTTTCTTTATCTTGTTTGGAAATAACACAAAGTCCTTGAGAACAAAATTGGAGAGAATGATCAGAATTAAATTCATCAGAATCCTGATTACAATCTAACTGGTAAATGGCATGATCAGAATCAGAATGATCAGATGCTTCTGGCTCATCCTTAAATAATTGGAAGATAGTGAGAAGTTTGTTTCTTAAATCTGGATCATCTTGAAAAATTTCATTAATCTTATTTTTGAAATGGCAATTATTTGCTTTATGACCAGGTTTACCACACTTATAGCAAATAATCTTTTGGAAATCATTTTTGGAAAATTCTTTTGGAAATGTCTTCTTTTTCCTTTGGTAAACCTTATCAGAAGATGGAATTAGTTTTTGACGAAAATTTTGAGTCTGTTTGTGTTGCTGTTTTCGAATGGAGGAGGGAGCTTGAATTTTCTCAAAGCCAAAGGCTTCACAGAAAGATCCAAGTTCTTTTCTTTGCTGAGCTTTTTCACTACCATACTTAGATTGGATTTTAAGCTCATTACAAAGAGATAATCCTTCTTTCTTAATGAAGCTAAATAATTGACCATAAGTTAAGGTTCCATAGTCAATTGAAACTTCTTTTAATTTTTGGAAAATTCTTTGAGCAAATAAATTTGGAAGTCCAGAAATAAATTTTTCTTTCCAAAATGATTGTTGAGAATCACTTCTACCAAGAACATGGGAAAGAAAAATATCTTTATACCAACGATAATTATTTAAGGTTGGACAACGAAGATTCGAAAGGATTATAGAATTAGAATTAAGGTGTTCTGTATTGGATCCAAGAAAATGGAGACTGATGGTTTGGATTAACAAAATAAATCCGTCTTTTTCCTTTTTCTCATTTTCATGAGAACAAAGTTCTGTTTGTTGTTTTGAAGTGAAAGTATTTTCCCCCCAATACTTGAGTTGACCTGTAAAACCATTTGTAATAGTTTCTGCAATTTGATCACTGGTTAAATCATTGGAAAAATATGCATTGACAATAATACACATTTCATGAAGAACTTTGGCAATTTCAAAGTCTGATCTACCATCTATATTCCAATCATATAGTTGGTCACCAGAATAAACATTTTGAGGACCATAAGTTCCTCGTTCTTCAAACTGGAGATCTGGAGGAGTAGGTCTGGAATAATAATTACGCATGGGATTATTGTTCTAATTTTTATTGGAAATTCGATTAATTTGAATTGGAAGTTCATCATCTGAAAAACCTTTAGCAATTTCTTTTGCCTTTTAAGACAAGGCTGGAAAGATCCCGCTAAGTGTTTTACACTTAGGCAAAAGTTAGGGACATAATTATTCTAGTTTACAAAAGAATTTCCAGATACAAATTCAAGCAATTTCTCAGCAACTTCCATGTTGCCACAAACAAACTCCAGCAACTTCCAGGAAATTTCCAAGCAATTTCCAGAAATCGTCAAAAGTAAATAGTGACTAGTGAATAGTGACGGCAATGAATAGTAGTACTATTCATATACCTACGTGGCACTATACCTACGTGGCATCTTCTCCAACATTGTCCACAGTTCCAACAGCAGTGGCAGACAAAGCACCCAGCTGTTAAAGCGCACTACGAAAAAGCAAAGGCTGCTAGCCTTCCAGCTGTCCAAGCACTGTATTTACAATTTGTCGTTTTAGATAACTTAATGCTGTACACTTAGTTTAATTATTGTACTTTTTCTTCTATATTAAGTTTCTTAGCTTATAAATAGGTGTGTTTATTTCATTTTAAGGTAGAGCTTGCAAAAAAGAACAAGAATTCTAGAGCTTGCTTGAAACACAAAATACATGTAAGAGCTTAGAGCTTGTTTAAGAGAGAAAATACATGTAAGAGAAAGCTCTCATCCAATTCTGTAAAATTTCCAATTCTGTAAAAATTCCAAGTTTAAATCCAAGTTTCTTCTTCAGTAAGTTCTTAGTTCTTACACAAATAATTATGTTTCCATCTTATGTTTAAAATTACTTTATCAGTTTTAGTTAGTTTTGTGTACTTCCTCTACAAACTAGGTCATTCTTTAGGGTTAATCTCCCCTTCTCCTATCCTGGGTGTTTTCCTGGTATCAGAGCCAACGACGAAGTGCTCTAAGGTTACTTCTTACCATTGTTATTGAGACATCACTGTAATAGTGTTGTAGTTTGGGTTTGGTCAGCTGATTGGTCAGCCTGGGTTTGGTCAGCCTGTAAAGCCGTTGGTAAGCCGTGGGTAGGTGTTCCAGGTGTGGTGGTCCCTCAGGTGGTCCTCAGTGGTCCCTCAAGTTACCTATTGTGGTAGTGTTTATCAGTAAACATGGTGAAAGGTAAGGTTAGTAGTATTTCTTCTAAGGTCTTTGGTGACAGTAAGAATCCAGTCCATAAGAAGCAGATTACCCAAAAGGATGATCTATTTGTTTGGGAAATGCCAATTCCAACCTCTCTGACAGAGTCTAAGGATAAACAACCAGGTGGTAACATTCTTATTCGATTTAATTCAAGTAAGGACTTTTAATCTTCCTTTAATTATAATTTTCAAGGTATTAGATCTTTTTGTTCTTTTAAAAGGTCAAATACTTTTCCAGACTCAGATTTCATTCCAGAAATAGTTGATGAAACTAATTTTTCATCACCAACTAAGTCTGAAATGAAACCTCCTGATTTCTCCAATTTAAATATTATTACAAAATGTGGTTTCCAAATTAATAAACCTATGCTTTCCAATGATTTTGAATCTCCAGTAAATCGTGAAAAGGATTTTGGTTTTTCTCCAATTTTGATAAACCTGCTACAGAGTTTATTCGAGAAAAATACTATTCCAAATTAATTGAGTTATCTGCTAATATTCCATTTTTCACATGGCTTCCAATTTATTTAAGTAATTTAAAAATCCCTTATCTATTTTCTGATTTATGTGTTAAGTCAAATATTGCTAAAAAATGGACTCTCTGAAGAAATTAAGGCACAGCCAGAGTTAAACCACCATGAGATACCAGATCTCCTCAGGGAAAAGAGGGCAGTCAAGATAAAAGCAATTTAGGAAGCCTTGATTAACATGGTCAAGACTTATGTTTGGATAAACCATAAGGAGTTAAACACATTAATTATCTCTCAAAGCAGAACATATGGCCATGATGCGATTGAAACCATCAAGTCATGGGTATGGAGCCTGCTCCATCCAGATCAAGAACCAGTTGCAAGGTATATACCTAAAAATTTTCTAACTGAAGATACCTTGAAGAGATATTGCAGTTGGATGCAGCAAAATAATAACCACTCATGTAAAATGTGTGGAGTTAAACAAATGACTGTACCAATAATTGAAGATATGGACAACTATGAAGATAGGGCTGAATCATCTAATACAACAATATCTACTACGGAGATAGAGCACAACGTACAAGAATAAAACACCTGTAAACATTACAGCTATAATAAGATAGACATATGCTTATCATGTAACAGATAAATGTTGTAACAGTTATAACAAGACAAAAGTTAGGCGGCTAGCGCAAGAAAAATATGTGAATAGTGAATAGTGAACAGTACTTTCACTGTAGCACTTTTCACTGTAGCAAATAGTGTTTTGTAACAGTATGTAGTTTTTGTACGAGCCTTTGTAATGCTTTGCTTATAAATAAGAGTTCTCTGATGAGGGAAAATCATCAGAAGGCACTTGCCTAAATATACTTCCACATTTCTTCTCTCAACATTTCTTCTCTATTCTATCTTCTCTAAAAACACGCTTCACCCCCATAGTTGGTATCAGAGCTTACTATTCACAAGACCGGAGTTCTTCACTTACAGCTTATTCCACAAGATATTATATAAATAATTATGGAATCAGATAAGGTAATCTCTTTTCTTATGAACTGAATTTAAATTCAATCCCCTAGTTTATAATAATACCGAGATCTGTTAAAATAGTTCTCCCTGAACATATATATATACATATACATATATACATATATATATACATATATACATATACATATATATTCATATATACATATACATATATATACATATATACGTATACATATATATTCATATATACATATACATATATATACATATATATTCATATATATATATATATATATATACATATATAAATATATACATATATATATGCATATACAAATACATATATACATATATAAATATATACATATATATATGCATATACATATACATATATATACATATATACATACATATATATATGCATATACATATACATATATACATACATATATACATACATATATATATGCATATACATATACATATATACATACATATATATATGCATATACATATACATATATACACATATATACATATATATATATATATGCATATACATATACATATATACACATATATACATATATATATATGCATATACATATACATATATATACATATACATATACATATATATACATATATATATATATGCATATACATATACACATATACATATACATATACATATACATATACATATACATACACACATATATATATATATATACATATATATATATATACATATATATACATATATATATATATACATACACATCTGGGCTGGAAGCCTCAGATGAACTGGAACTGGAAGATTGAGTCTTTTTAGTTTGGTTAATAAATTGGAGAAACTGATCAAATAGCTCAGCTTTATTTATTGACGTTTTATTTTTCCTTTTGGATTTGGTGGATGAGGATGGGGAATGGAATGTGTTTGTTGGAGGGGCTAGTTGGACTTGTTTATATTGTTGGAAACTCTGCTTAGTCCAATCATTATAATCATGGAGGGCAGATGAACCATGCTGGAGATATTGAGAAACACAGTCTAACATGTTTGGGTAAATCATAAAATTTTTCCACCATTTGACCCGATAATCACGAGTCAAAAATAGGATCTGGATTCAGTTAGTCTGGAAAGGGAATAATTCCAGCACATAATCCCTGAAATCCAAAATATTTGACAAAAATAAATAATACTGGAGAATTCGAATCCTTCTGGGAGTGTCACTTTGGAATGATAATGTTGGAAAGAGGTTTGAAGGTTGTCTGGGAAAATGTCAGGAATTGCTCCATAACTATCCCACCATTCAAGGAACCATATTGGAAATGTCACATTTTTCTGAAGACAGTCAGGATGAAAACTGAAAAACCAAGTATGGTTATAACTTTGGAGTAAGATTGCACAATGCCATGCTTGTACATAGTCATAAAAATTGTAAGTCTGTGGAAGTTTTGGATCAAGAAAATTAGAAGAGAAGGTTTTGGCTTTTGAAAGAGAAGAATGAAGATATGTCCATTCAATATTGGTGATAACATGGAAAATCAGGCATTTGGAATAATTTGTTGTGGTGCTAATATTATCCTTAATGTAACAAGAATTTGTGTCATGAAGGATAGTTCGGTAATATTGGATTGGTTTAGTGATTTCAAAAGGAAACCAATTGAAGCCATCTGGAAGTTTAGTTTTGACATATTTGGATATTTTGTGGTTAAACTCGTCTTGAGAAGAAAATGTGTTGGAGGTAAAATTGGTTAAAAAAAAAAATTAGTATAATGTTGTTTTAGGTGATATGAAATATCAGTAGTATCTGGATGGGCAATTGGAGGAGCTCTTTCTGAAAGTGTTCGAGCATAGGAATTTGGAGGGTAATTTGATAAATTGGAGGATTGGTTCATGGAAATAGGAACGTTTTCTGTAGGATGAATTACTATACCTTTTTCTTTTTGTTGCCTGGAGGTATGATCCTTAGAATTTTGCATTATGTTCATCACTGCAGAAATCATATTAATCTGTTTATAGATAGAGTTAGTTTGGAGATTATGAACATCAGAGTGTTGTAACTTGGCAGAAAATTTGAAAGAAATTGGTTTAATATCTATGACAGCATGAATACCAACTTCATCGACAGAAAATGGATACATTTGAGTGAGAAATGGAGTACCAAGAATAATATTATAATCTAGATTCTTGACAAGAGTAAATGGAGTTTGGAAATAATAATCATTGTTTAAAATGGATGCCTTAGAAAGTTTGTAATTAATATGGAGTTTTTGACCATTAGCAATAGTCAAATGTTCAGTAGCATGTTCATAATACTGAGCAGGAATTAGATCTTCCTTAATGCAATTAAGATCAGCGCCACTATCAAATAATGCAACGTCATTAATTTTGAAATCATCATCAATAACTAATGTAATTGGACAAAACCATTTTTGAAAATGAAATCGGTGAATTATTTAAAGAAAATTTTCACTATCAATTGGAGTATCTGAAATTTGGATAGGATCAGTTGGTATAGGAGAACGTTATGAAGTGTCTCCTATGTCACAATTGTAATTTTGAAGTAAAGTAATTTTTGCGTCAAGTTCTAAATTTTTTGTTTGAAGGTTCAAAACATTTTGCTCAAGATCTTGAATATGAGATTTTATTTGAATTACGTCTTTTTGAAGATCATAAGTATTAACTGGAGAAACAAATGGTTGATGAAATGGAGATTCATCAAGTATTTTTTGAAGAATAAAAGAAACTGGTTTTTTCTTTTCCTCAACTGGAGAAGATTTTAAAACAATTTCTCATAATCTTTCAAGATACTGTTTTTGAAGATTGTTATCTGGAATTTTTTCAATAATATCAAGAAGTAATTCCTTTTCTTTGTCTTTTTTGTAAATAACACAGAGTCCTTTGGGACAAAACTGGAGAGAATGATCAGAATTGAATTCATCAGAATCCTGATTATAGTCGAGCTGGTAAATAACATGATCGGAATCAGAATGTTCAGATGCTTCTGGCTCATCCTGATTTAATTGGAAAATAGTTAAGAGTTTATCTCTTAAATTTGGATCATCTTGAAAAATTTCATTAATCTAATTTTTGAAATGGCAATTATTTGCTTTATGACCAGATTTGCGACATTTATAGCAAATAATCTTTTGGAAATCCTTTTTTGGAAATTCTTTTGGAAATGGTTTCTTTTGATAAAACGTACTCACTCCGTCCCAAAATACTCTCGACCCTTATCAATGCACGTAGTTTTAGATGATAAGTTGTTGTTTGGTTATCAATTGTTATTTTATTGAAAAGTAGATGTGATACGAGTTAGTAGTTAATAAAAGTAGTATTATTTTATTTTAAGGAGAGAGAGTGTGGGCCATGGTTAGAGTTGGTGTGTAGTAGGAGTGGTATTATTTTATTTGGAGGAGAGAGAGTGTGGGCCAATGCTTAAAGGTAGAAGGATTATAATAATAGTGGGTCATATCCAAAAATAGAAGTGTAAAGAGTATTCTGGGACAGATGAAAAAGGAAAGTGTAAAGAGTATTCTGGGACAGAGGGGGTATTAGAAGATGGAGTTCTTTTTTGGCGAAAATTGTGAATTTGTTTGAATTGTTGTTTTCACACTGTGGAAGGAGCTTGGATTTTTTCAAAGCCAAAGGCTTCACAGAAGGATCCAAGTTCTCTCCTTTGCTGAGCTTTTTCATTACCATATTTAGTTTGTATTTTGAGCTCATTGCAAAGAGATAATCCTTCTCTTTTAATAAAGGCAAACAATTGTCCATATGTTAAATCATCATAAGCAATTGTTTCTTGATTTGTTGCTTCTTTTAATTTTTGGAAAATTCGTTGAGCAAATAAATTTGGAAGTCCTGAAACAAATTTCTCATTCCAGAACGATTGTTGAGCATCAGATCTACGAAGAATATTGGATAAAAAGGTATCCTTATACCATCTGTAATCATTTAAGATTGGACATCAAAGATTGGATAGGATTAAAGCATTGGAATTTAAATAATCTATGGAAGAACCAAGAAAATGAAGACTAATAGTTTGGACAAGAAGGATAAACCCATCTTGTTCTTTCTGGGCATTTTCATGAAGGTAAATGCTTTGTTGTTGTTCTGAAGTAAAAGTATTGTCCCACCAATTTTTTAATTGACCTGAAAATCCATCGGCAATGGTAGAAGCAATTTGTGCATTTGTAAAATCATCGGAAGAATATGCATTAGCAGCAATGCACATTTCGTGTAAAACTTTAGTAATTTCAAATTTTGATCTACCATCTATATTCCAATCATATAATTGATCACCAGAATAAACATTTTGAGGACCATAAGTTCCTCGTTCTTCAAATTGGAGGTCTGAAGGAGTAGGTCTAGAATAATAATTTCGCATTGGATTATTACTCCAGTTTTTGTTGGAAATTCGATTTATTTGAGATGGAGATTCATCATCTGAAGAAAAGTTTTTTGCAAGTTCTTTTGCCTTTTTATCTTTGTCTAGACATGTGATATTTTTGTCTAACTTATCACAGATTTTCTTCAAAATTGATTTATTGCTAAGCCCAAAGCCTTTTGACAAACTTGTTGGAACATGGATAAGTGGCCTAGAAATCTCATTTGGAAAAGTAGATGAACGGTTTTCATTAATAGAAATTCCATTCAATTTTTTGGATAAATCATCAATTTCTTTGGAAGAGTCTTTAGAAGATTCAGAGTCATAACCTTTTGGAGATAAAGAATTAATTTGGGTGAAGATGTGATCAACTTGTTTGGAAATAGTATGCAAAATTGTATTGGAAAAATTATTCTGTTCATAAACCTTTTTAATGTCTCCAAAAGTAGGACCTGATTTATCATCAGCATGAGCAGCTTCACAAGTTCTTCCTTCCTCAGAAGGAACTCGTAAACCTGTTAATGGAGGATGAATAGAGGAAACTAATTCACCATTTTTGAGAATCCATTTTTGAGCAATATTGGACTTAACACATAAATCGGAAAATTGATAAGGGATTTTTAAATTACTTAAGTAAATTGGAAGCCATGTGAAAAATGGAATATTAGCAGATAACTCAATTAATTTGGAATAGTATTTTTCTCGAATAAACTCTGTAGCAGGTTTATCAAAATTGGAGAAAAACCAAAGTCGTTTTTCACGATTTACTGGAGATTCAAAATCATTGGAAAGCATAGGTTTAGTAATTTGAAAACCACCTTTTGTAATAACATTCAAACTGGAGAAATTTGGAGGTTTCATTTCAGACTTAATTGGTGATGGAAACTTATTTTCATCAACTATTTCTGAAATGGAATCTGAGTTTGAGTTTGGAAAAATACTTGGGTTTTCAAAAGAACAAGAAGATCTTGCACTTTGAAAGTTATAATTAGAGGAAGATGGAAATTCCGTACTTGAATTAAATCGAATAAAAATTCTGCCATCTGGTTCCTCAGTTAACTGTTTAACCTTGGATTCTGTCAAAGATTTTAGGATGTGTGTATCCCAAACAAATGGATCATCCTTTTGGGTAATCTGTTTCTTCTGGACTGGATTCTTACTGTCACCAAAAACCTTTGAAAAAATACTACTAACCTTACCTTTCACCATGTTTACTGATAAATGCTACAACAATAGTTATAGCTTGAGGGACCACTGGGACCACCTGAGGGACCACCACACCTGGAACACCTACACCACGCACTAGTGGAAAAAACATCTTTTGCTACTTGTCAAGTGCTCCGGTTGACTAATCAACCCGAGCATTTGAGAATTTTTTTATTAAAATTTTTATAAATGCTTGGGTTGATTAGTCAACTGGAGCATTTGATTTTCAATTGCTCCGATTGACTAAACAACCCGAGCATTTGTGAATAAGTGCTCTGGTTAGTCAACCCGAGCACTTAGACTCTCGTGCGCAGCAATACTGATGTACGCGTACTAAAGTGATTTGAATTTATTTCGATCCCAAAAAGCAAGAAATGCGCGGTCTAGTTTCGTCACGATTCTAGATTGTTCTAACTCCTCTCTCTATTCTTGTTTTCTCTCTCCTTTTCAGATCTCAAACCCTAATTCCCTAATCCTTGTCGTTCCTCTTTGAAATCGAAAATTAGGGAGGATTTTTGGCAAAAGTAAAATCAAGAGGAAGACAAGGGCGAGGATGTTCGACATTCAGAAATGACCAAGGTTTGATTTTTTTTGGTAATTTCTTCCTTGTTTCTTCTATCTCGTTCTTGGTTCTTCATTTTCGGTTTTAGATCTAAGTTCGATTCGTTAATTTCTCATGTTGTTCCACACTTAGAACCTAATTTTTGAATGTAGGCTTTTAATTTCAGTACTTTCCTTTGAATTTTGTGTCGAATTTGAGTTGAAGTTTGTTTCATACTTTCATGTTCGTCTGTATCTGAATGCAGCTGCTTACTGGCCAGTACCAGCATCAACGAACTCAAGCGAAACCTACGTCGACCGAAAAATGCAGTCGGTTGAGTTGAAGTTTGATTTCTGGTTCAAGTTTGAAACTTTTTTGGTTTAGTTGAATTTTATGTTGATAAATTCTGTTTTGCTTTGTTTTCAGATTTGGTTATGTTTGCTCTTGGTGGAGGATCATGCGAGCATAGACTTATGTTGGTATGGTTTGCAATATGACTTCTTGTATAGTTTAAAATCATCACTGCTTCATTTCACTGTGAACAGCTTTTACGCTATAGCTACTTCAAATATGTAGTATTGCAGTGTTGGGTTTATGGAAACTTAGTGGGTGGTAGTTAATGAGTAGTTTAAGAAAACTACAACCTATTCTTGTAGTTTGTTTTCTTGTTCTTTTTTTAATTACCTTTTTATATCCAGGGATATAATGAGGAGAATGATCTGTCACCATGTTTTCTGTTGACTTTCACTTAGGGAGACAATGGGGGTTCTTGTGGTCAATAAACATTTGTATCATCCCCCTCTACAAATGGCTTTTTCGACACTTCATTTAAGTTGATAAAGGCAGTTTTATTGTTTCAATTTTGTGCAATGCTTTTTCAGTTGATAACTCTGTTGTGTTATCTTTCCTATTTTTATGAACGGAAAACAAATAGGACAGTCAACGTCTATGCTTAAAGTTACTGTTAGTGTTCTAGAAGTTTTATAGAAATCATCTAGGGCTACCTGATTATTATTTTGTACACAGATGATTAAAATCAGTACCGACCTTTCTGCCTCCAGTTTCAATAATAATGAGATTAAACAAGATTGTTCCTCGACGAAGAATTGATGTATGGAAGGTGTAATTATATCTTATCTGCCATTGGGAGGGAAGGTCATCTCGTTCTGGAAGTTACTATTGGTTTTACAACTTCTTTCAACCTTGACTAGTTAAATGGTTGAATAAAAAATTATTCTAATTATGATGTGAAAATATCGGATTTTGATTTCTGAGATATCATAGAGTGTATGGCTACCTCATATATTTATAAGATTTGCAAGCAAAAGTTACCCTTCTACATTAAGTTGATTGTGGAATCAGATTTCAGGACTTCAGATTGACTTTTTATTTGATCCTTGATATTTTAGATAGCCTGAGACCTGAAGATTTCGGACTGAGTAAAGATCTACAGTTTTTCAAGCCTGGAGGTAGTGTTAAGAAAAATCCAAGGGTCACATACACCGTGTACAAGTGTCGCCAATTTTCTGTAAGTCGTGTATTTTTAATTGGTGTTCTATTAGATACCATTAGTACATAATTCATTATTCTTATAAAAACATCAATTTGCTATTGAATTCTTTTGGAACTATTGCTGCACTTTTGCAGGTAAATTCGTCCACCAAGCTTATTCAATACACTCATTTTTGTTATGATTTTGTTTATAGTTTTATGAAAAGGATTATTGTTTTTGATTCTATTACTTTGTGTTTTTAGAAAGAACTTTATGACAATTATTGGTTGTAGAACCACCTAAGTCGTTTATTTGATACAAATACTTGGCTATCTTAGTATTTTTGCTTGGCTTTTTCTATGTTGGATATAGTCTGGTCCTCGGTGCACCAGTTCTTAAGGCGTATACAAAGGCTTTTACAAGCAAAGATATGGCCAGCAAAGATTAGTTTGTATTATTAGTGCTTTGTTGATAAAGATTAGTTTGTATTATTAGTGCTTTGTTGATAAAGATTAGCTTCAGTGGAGTGTTTTCATGGTTCACTTAAACTTCTGGCTGCTGTTGGAAGTAGGCTTATAGAGCTGCGAATTGAGTTTTGTTCTACTTCCCTGTTGCTGTACTGCAGACTGTGGTCTGATTTATAAAGTACAGTACACCGTATATATTTTTATACTGTATTTTGCCTGTAAACATTCTAGTATACTTCCTTTGCCACGTTTCATGCTATTTTGTTCAGATTCAACTCTCGTTATTATGAGGCACTACTGTAGCTTGATACATTCTTTCTTCACTTCCTTTCTCTAGGATTTTTTTTATTTATTATTATTGGGATAAAATAAGTATTTAAACTACCTTTGAGCTGTAAGGGGAGAAAGTTGGAAAACAGAATAAGCTGCTCTCCATCACAAGTTGATTGCTCCTATTGTGAAACAGAATGCTTGATAAAGTTGATCTTATTTGCATTGTGCCACTTGATTTTGTTTGTGCTATATTTATAGTTATAGTTTCGTATCACATATGCGATGCTCTTCCTTATACAGTGCTTGATATGTATAAATTAATTTGTCGTGTGTTGATCGGCCTTGTCTTGAAGGAAGGGATTGATGGAGGCAGAGAGATGTTTGTCCAGTTTTAGATATTTCCTTCTTAGGATATTATGTGCTTTTCTAAATGTGGCATATGTATTTTTAATTAGGTTTGCTTCTTTTATTTGATGTTTAGGACTTCACTAGTAAAATAATTGTTTATTGCTGCGGTGATATTGCTGCGGTTTTACCCATACGCAGCAATATATCACGTAAAAAGAAAAGGAAAAACATAAAATAACCATATTGCTGCGGTTTTGGCAAAAAACCGCAGCAATATGCTTTCAACGGAAAATTTTGACTTTTTGACCAGACATATTGCTGCGGTTTTTGGCAATAACCGCAGCAATATATTAATATAATATTTTAATATTGCCATTAATTTCACAAGACTATTGCTGCGGTTCCTTTAAACACCCGCAGCCACAGACCCTTCTTTTTCATCAAATAAGACGCGCGACCCAAATTAGGTTTTTCTTGAGTCTTCATACACACCCAGCCATTTTTTCTTGAGTCTTCTTCCTCTTCCTACTCTCCTCTTCCTCTCTCATCCTAACTTCTCATCCTTCCTCCTTCGCCGGCAATAGACTCCTCCTTCGTCGCTCGACTCCTTGTTCGTCGGCTGTGATGCTCCTTCGTCGGCCGTTCGTGTGATGCTCGTTCGTCGGCTGTGATGCTCGTTCGTCGGCTGCGATGCTCCTTCGTCGGCCGTTCGTGTGATGCTCCTTCGTCGGCTGTGATGCTCGTTCGTCGGCTGTGATGCTCGTTCGTCGGCTGTGATGCTCCTTCGTCGGCCGTTCGTGTGATGCTCCTTCGTCGGCTGTGATGCTCCTTCGTCGGCCGTTCGTCGCTCAACTCCTCCTTCATCGACCGTTTGTTTTCCTCAGGTTTGGTGATGTTTGTTTTTTTTTTTTTTTTCGATTTTCAGATTTTTATTAGTAATATATTTTTCTGCTTTTTTTTTTAATTACAGTTTCTTAATTTTGTAGTTACAGTTTCATTACAACGTAGTGATGTAGTTTTTTAAGATTTTGTTTTTTTTCGATTTTCAGATTTTCAGGTTTCTTAGTTTTTTAATTACAGTTTCTTAATTTTGTAGTTTCTTACGTTTTTAGTTTTAATTTGTTTCTTAGTCTTTTCATTTCAATTTTTAAATTTTTTAGTTTCTCTTTTGTATTGGGTGTTTGTAACAATGGATTGTTGTAGCTATGTAACATATTATAATGGTACTATAACCACAAAAAATTAATGTATTGAATTTTTTTTTTTTTTACCTGCCCAGCGTATATTGCTGCGGTTTTAGGAAGAAACCGCAGCAATATGCTTATTTTTTTATTAAATACAGCATATTGCTGCGGTTTTCCCTATAAACCGCAGCAATATGCTGTATTATTCTGATATAAAATACTAATATTGCTGCGGATTTTCCCAGAAACCGCAGCAATATGTTCAAATATTGCTGCGGTTAAAAACCGCAGCAATATATTAATTACCTATTGCTGCGCCCTTTATTGCTGCGCGGCCAAAACCGCCGCAATAGGCCACTTAATGACCGCATCAATAAGCATTTATTCTACTAGTGCTTGTTACAACATATTAAGTGACCTTATATAGAGTGTTAACGCTTGGTTGGATGGTTTTTCTCAGGAGCATGTTTGGAGCTAATGATACCAATCCTTTGTTTCATGTTGCTACAGAGGGCGTGAGGTTGCCGTACATTGCCAATGTATTATGGTATTGGATCAGGTAGGATCTTTTGACCATATCATTTTTTTTATAAAGATTGGATCCTTTCTCCAGCTAGTGGATTAGTGCAACCAAAGACAAGCCACCATTTAATATGAAATTTTAGGATCTTCAATGTGATGATTTTCATATACGAGACTGAATTCAGGGCTTTGATAGAAAATGTATTGTGATGTAGATACTTCATTTCTGTCACTAGAAAATATATGATGAACATAGCAAATTCCTTATGAAATATTTAAATTGCAGTTCTCTCATATCTTCCTCTGCCTATGTTCCTGCTGCATCCAACCTTTTACATGTTCTGGAGAAGCTAAACTCGTAATCAATTGTGATGGCGTACAAGGAAATCCTTCTCTGTCTCCTATGTCACACTTTTAAGCTAATTTAGACTCAGGCTTTCATCTTCTGATTTAAAGTCATTATGAGAATACATGTCCTCATATGTGATACTGTGTTCTGAAGGAATTAGAAACCTATTGCGTTCTGTGTCCCCACATAAATATTCTGTTAATTTGTGCCAATATTTCGATTTCTAAGAATTTCCAGGCTTATTTTTCCTACAGTGCATTTCTTGATGCAGTACAAGAACCAAAATGTAGAAAGA
Source organism: Beta lomatogona (assembly GCA_947646795.1). Lineage (NCBI taxonomy): Eukaryota > Viridiplantae > Streptophyta > Magnoliopsida > Caryophyllales > Amaranthaceae > Beta > Beta lomatogona. The sequence continues at coordinate 631,510 of CANSNZ010000540.1, read as the reverse complement.
AATGCTAAGCCATGTGACCTGTAGTAGGCTAACATCTAGGCAGTCCTGTCTCATTATTGATTTTAGGTACTTGTTTCGGCTTTACAAGCATCTGTACAGAATATGATCCTACATGTTTGTGGAATTTATCTGTTGAGTCATTTTTGAAATTTGTCTTTCTGGTCACTAGAATAAAGCTTGGACCGGTTTGGAGAAGGCGCCGAAAGGGTCTTTTAAAAACAAGATTTATGGGTACTCTTAGATGTAAATTTTCTCTTTTGCCTATTGTGCTTTGCTGGACTACATCAATCATTTTGCTTAAACTAAACCTAAACTTTTGTGCAGTGTTGGGGTATGGTTGCTATCTCGTGTGAAACCATCCGAGATCTTCCTGAAATCTATATCTGAAGACGTCACTGGAGTTGAAGTTACATATCCAACAAGGTTCTTTTTCACTTTCATGTTTCGACACTTTCCTCCGGACATTCCTTGTTTTCATAGATTGGTATGAGATGTAAGATATAACCAGTTTTACATCTGGCTTATTGTTCCAGTTTTAGTGCTTGTATACTAGTGTGGTTAGAAACACACTGCTTTCCAGTTTCCTCGAGAAATGCTGGGGGAAGGTGGGGCAAGATGTATCTTATGTGGTGCAATTTTTTACTGTTTCATGACAACAAAGAGACTGTTTAATATACTAACACATTCAGATAGCAATTGTGCTACATCAATGACATAATTAGATATCATAACCGTCCGGGAAATTTTCATACTGCTCCAAATCTCTTTCTATAACTTTGGAAATACTAAATGTTTTTTTTATGGGAGTATTGGTAGTTGAGTATCTAGATTTTCCAAAACTGCGGAATATTACATCTTTCTTTGCTGCTTTTTTTTTTATGTTGCAGTTTGAATGCTAGACTCGTACGGTGGAGATTCAGGCACCTTGCTCCAAATCTCTTTCTATAACTTTGGAAATAATAAATGTTTTTTATGGGAGTATTGGTAGTTGAGTATCTAGATTTTCCAAAACTGCGGAATATTACATCTTTCTGCTGCTTTTTTTTTATGTTGCAGTTTGAATGCTAGACTCGTACGGTGGAGATTCAGGCACCTTGCTATGAGGTATTGCATGACCTTTTTTCTTATCATTTGGAATTTATATAGACTATAGAGGATAGTGGAATTGTTTTGTTGATTTGCTAAGTGTTGTCAGAAATGTATATGCCATTTTGAGATTATTGAATGCACTAAAAGTTCAAGTTGGCACTAAACTTACATTATAAAATGACGGTGGATGATGATGCTCTTTTGATAAAGTTGCAAGGGTGGACTTTTCTCTGAGTGCCGCCAGCTTTATTGGCAATGCAGTTCAGCTCTAATGCTCTATCCTGCTCAAACAAGTAGTTAGGATTCATTATTATTAGTGTTTGCTTTTGGAAGCTCATTGTTCACAAACATTGTTTTCCTGCCTATTTTGATTACTGTGCTTGAACGAGCTATTCAAGTTCATCACTTCGTACACTTCACTCTTCAATTCGCCATCGCGTTCAACAATCAGCGGTTTATTTCCAATTCTCGTCCTTTTTTCCTTTAATTTTGTAAAATTTAATCTGATTTTCGATTTTGTTTGATTCCTTTTCTTTTTTGCAGTTTTGCAATTTTGTTATCTTGGTTTTTGTTCTGTGTGTTTGTGAGGTTTGGCAAGTTGAGGGTGGAAGGTGTGTTCGATTTCAGATTAGATGTGGATCAGTCGCCTTGATGTTTGCGTTGCTGCTAGACAGCTATTGTTGTTTTTTCTTTTTCTTGATTGGTTATATTTGTGGGTGTGAATTGATTCTGTTTGATTCTTTATTGGGATGAATAGGTCACTGTGCTGAAAAAATAACCAAATTAACTATGTAGACATAGGAATTTTGATGATTCTGTGTCTGTTAACACCCATTGCAGCTGTTAGGGAGATTGGTCTAGACAAAGGGTCACATGGGAAACAGATTGACTTTGATGTTCAGGTTGAAGTTTTTAAGAAACAGCTAGAACTAGCGAAAGAGCTCAAAAGGCCAACTTCTGTACAATGTGTGGGTGCCTTTGGTGACCTTCTTGATGTGATGAAATCAACTGGTCCTTTTCCTGATGGAGTTATTCTTCATTCTTACTTAGGATCTGCTGAAATGGTCCCTGAATTAGAAAGGCTTGGTGCTTATTTTTCCTTCTCTGGATTTCTTATGTCAATGAAATCACAAAAGGCTAAGAAGATGCTCAAGGCAGCGCCTTTTGATAGAATTATGCTCAAGACTGATGCACCAGATGCCCGGCCTAAGTCGAATTTGGGCGATTTGTTCTTAGTGGAAGGTGATCCTTCCCTTTCTCCGGAACTTCAGGCGCTAGGAGAGAGTCCACATTCGAGGGATAGGTCAGAAGTTGAGAAAGAAGCACCAGAATTGCCAAAGGAAATACTGAATCATCCGGCTAATATACATAACATACTAACCTTTGTGGCCGCCCTGCTTGAGATGAGTAAAGAAGAAGAGGCAGAGTTAAGCCACTCAAATGCGATTCGCTTGTTCTCTTATGAAGGATCTAACCTACTCCAAGAAGGTTAGTGAATCATTGTTATGCTTGTATCAGTGCTGCAGATATAGACCTATATGGATACTTTCTTAATTATTTTCTATTATAATGTGCTATTTGTTATTATTTTTGTGTCACATCCCGTCTCATGTCCATGTGTTAAATTTTTTTCAAGTTGGCTCCTTGGGCAAGCAAGGATTGGATTTGTAGTTATTCTAAAGAATGAAACCGAGATCTTTCACTTATTTATTATTGGTATAGAATTCAAGTAGTTGAATGCACCAAAGAAAAAGGCTTGTTGCTTGTTAGATCTTTTAGTATGCTATTGGTAATTATATCTACTTATTGGCTGCAATCTTGGTCGCTTTAATAACTAAAATTGATACCAATACATACTCCTGATTCAATTGCTGTGCATTATTATAATTGAGTCTCGCATTTGTGTCTGTGACTTTGTCACGTTCACTTCTTGTAGGTTTCATCAATATAAGGAAGATGACATATATACTTTGGTCTCTTGTAGTTTGTCTAAGAACGGTGTTAGTAGCTGAATTTAGAAGTGCAATTGATTTAATTTAGCTTGGCATGAACTGTATTCTTGTTTCATATTTCTGTCTCTGACTTGTTAGATGTGACACCAGATATAGTATAAACCAGACCTCATTTTGCAGCAGTCATTCTAAAATCTACTAGTTCAAATTCTAGTTTGTTGAACTTGTGGCACGTATGGCTTGTTCAATACTCAATACTGGGTAATAAAGTTGATTACACATCTTTAATTTCATTTATGAGATTGAAACAACATTATTGATTTGTGGTTCTTGTGAAGCATGGCACCTGTTCTTTTTTCTTTCAGTTCTACATGCTGTGTATTTTAGAGTTTTCTTTTTTCGGTTGTCAATACTGAAGGTTCTGTATGACTGGTGGCACAACTGATGGAATGGCTGCAAGACTAAACAAATGGGAAGACAAGAAAATTGAACTTGGCTTGTTATGTTATAAATCTGTTATTGGATGGTTGTTCCTGCTGCTGTATTATCAGCAAGGATTTTTATTGCTTGTGTTTATATAAATTGACAGTTATAGTTCTTGTAATTTACAATATAATTGTTATGTATATGTAATCTCTTGTATCTATGAATATTAGAAATAGATATATATTTCATCTATATGATTGATCCTGCATACAATTTAGAATAAAAAAAAAACCCAAAAAATTTTTTTTTTTTTTTATTTTATTTTTTGGCCCTCAAATGCTCCGGTTTTTCGTTATCAACCGAAGCATTTGATGCATCCTGGGCATGTAAAATTCATCAAATGCTCCGGTTTTAAGCACAACCGGAGCATTTGAGAAAATAAATGCTCCGGTTGAAAACCGGAGCATTTGTAAAATGCTCAAATGCTCGTATGACGTTTGCTACGAGCCAAATACGGAGCATTTGTAGGCTATTTAACCGGAGCATTTGAGTATTTTTCCACTAGTGACGGCTTACCAACGGCTCTTCTCCTATACAAACTAGGTCAGTACTTAGGGTTAATCTGCCCTTCCCCTATCCTGAGTCTTTTCCTAGTATACCATTGTTATTGAGAAGCCACTGTAGTGGTAGTTGTTGTTTGGGTTTGGTCAGCTGTTTGGTCAGCCTGTAAAGCCGTTGGTAAGCCGTGGTGTAGGTGTTCCAGGTGTGGTGGTCCCTCAGGTGGTCCCAGTGGTCCCTCAAGCTATAACTATTGTTGTAGTGTTTATCAGTAAACATGGTGAAAGGTAAGGTTAGTAGTATTTTTTCAAAGGTTTTTGGTGACAGTTGAATCCAGTCTAGAAGAAACAGATTACCCAAAAGGATGATCCATTTGTTTGGGATACACACATCCTAAAATCTTTGACAGAATCCAAGGTTAAACAGTTAACTGAGGAACCAGATGGCAGAATTTTTATTCGATTTAATTCAAGTACGGAATTTCCATCTTCCTCTAATTATAACTTTCAAAGTGCAAGATCTTCTTGTTCTTTTGAAAACCCAGGTATTTTTCCAAACTCAAACTCAGATTCCATTTCAGATATAGTTGATGAAAATAAGTTTCTATCACCAACTAAGTCTGAAATGAAACCTCCAAATTTCCCCAGTTTGAATGTTATTACAAAAGGTGGTTTCCAAATTAATAAACCTATGCTTTCCAATGATTTTGAATCTCCAGTAAATCGTGAAAAACGACTTTGGTTTTTCTCCAATTTTGATAAACCTGCTACAGAATTTATTCGTGAAAAATACTATTCCAAATTAAATGAGTTATCTGCTAATATTCCATTTTTCACATGGCTTCCAATTTACTTAAGCAATTTAAAAATCCCTTATCCATTTTCCGATTTATGTGTTAAGTCCAATATTGCTCAAAAATGGATTCTAAAAAATGGTGAATTAGTTTCCTCTATTCATCCTCCATTAACAGGTTTACGAGTTCCTTCTGAGAAAGGAAGAACTTGTGAAGCTACTCCATATAAAGTAGGAAGAGATGCTGATGATAAATCAGGTTCTACTTTAGGAGACATTAAAAAGGTTTATGAACAGAATAATTTTTCCAATACAATTTTGCATACTATTTCCAAACAAGTTGATCACGTCTTCACCCAAATTAATTCCTTATCTCCAAAAGGTTATGACTCTGCATCTTCTAAAGAATCTTCCAAAGAAATTGATGATTTATCCAAAAAAATTGAATGGAATTTCTATTAATGAAAACCGTTCATCTACTTTTCCAAATGAGATTTCTAGGCCACTTATCCATGTTCCAACAAGTTTGTCAAAAGGCTTTGGGCTTAGCAATAAATCAATTTTGAAGAAAATATCTGATAAGTTAGACAAAAATATCACATGTCTAGACAAAGATAAAAAGGCAAAAGAACTTGCAAAAAACTTTTCTTCAGATGATGAATCTCCATCTCAAATAAATCGAATTTCCAACAAAAACTGGAGTAATAATCCAATGCGAAATTATTATTCTAGACCTACTCCTTCAGACCTCCAATTTGAAGAACGAGGAACTTATGGTCCTCAAAATGTTTATTCTGGTGATCAATTATATGATTGGAATATAGATGGTAGATCAGAATTTGAAATTACTAAAGTTTTACACGAAATGTGCATTGCTGCTAATGCATATTCTTCCGATGATTTTACAAATGCACAAATTGCTTCTACCATTGCCGATGGATTTTCAGGTCAATTAAAAAATTGGTGGGACAATACTTTTACTTCAGAACAACAACAAAATATTTACCTTCATGAAAATGCCCAGAAAGAACAAGATGGGTTTATCCTTCTTGTCCAAACTATTAGTCTTCATTTTCTTGGTTCTTCCATAGATTATTTAAATTCCAATGCTTTAATCCTATCCAATCTTCGATGTCCAACTTTAAATGATTACATATGGTACAATGATACCTTTTTATCCAATATTCTTCGCAGAACTGATGCTCAACAATCGTTCTGGAAAGAGAAATTTATTTTTGGACTTCCAAATTTATTTGTTCAACGATTTTTCCAAAAATTAAAAGAAGCAACAAATCAAGAAACAATTGCTTATGACGATTTAACATATGGACAATTGTTTGCCTTTATTAAAAGAGAAGGAATATCTCTTTGCAATAAGCTCAAAATACAAACTAAATATGGTAATGAAAAAAGCTCAGCAAAGGAGAGAACTTGGATCCTTCTGTGAAGCCTTTGCCTTTGAAAAAATCCAATCTCTTTCCACTGCGCGTAAATAACAATTCAAACAGATTCACAATTTTCGCCAAAAAAGAACTCCATCTTCTAATACGTTTTATCAAAAGAAACCATTTCCAAAAGAATTTCCAAAAAAGGATTTTCAAAAGATTATTTGCTATAAATGTGGCAAACCTGGTCATAAAGCAAATAATTGCCATTTCAAAAATAAGATTAATGAAATTTTTTAAGATGATCCAGATTTAGATAAACTCTTAACTATTTTCCAATTAAATCAGGATGAGCCAGAAGCATCTGAACATTCTGATTCCGATCATGTTATTTACCAGCTCGACTATAATCATGATTTTGATGAATTCAATTCTGATCATTCTCTCCAGTTTTGTCCCAAAGGACTTTGTGTTATTTCAAAAAAAGACAAAGAAAAGGAATTACTTCTTGATATTATTGAAAAAATTCTAGATAACAATCTTCAAAAACAGTATCTTGAAAGATTACGATAAATTGTTTTAAAATCTTCTCCAGTTGAGGAAAAGAAAAAACCAGTTTCTTTTAGTCTTCAAAAAATACTTGATGAATCTCCATTTCATCAACCATTTGTTTCTCCAGTTAATACTTATGATCTTCAAAAAGACGTAATTCAAATAAAATCTCATATTCAAGATCTTGAGCAAAATGTTTTGAACCTTCAAACAAAAAATTTAGAACTTGACGCAAAAATTACTTTACTTCAAAATTACAATTTTGACATAGGAGACACTTCAGAACGTTCTCCTATACCAACTGATCCTATCCAAATTTCAGATACTCCAATTGATAGTGAAAAATTTCTTCAAATAATTCACCGATTTCATTTTCAAAAATGGTTTTGTCCAATTACATTAGTTATTGATGATGATTTCCAAATTAATGACGTTGCATTATTTGATAGTGGCGCTGATCTTAATTGCATTAAGGAAGATCTAATTCCTACTCAATATTATGAACATGCTACTGAACATTTGACTATTGCTAATGGTAAAAAACTCCATATTAATTACAAACTTTCTAAGGCATTCATTTTAAACAATGATTATTATTTCCAAACTCCATTTACTCTTGTCAAGAATCTTAATTATAATATTATTCTTGGTACTCCATTTCTCACTCAAATGTATCCATTTTCTGTCAATGAAGTTGGTATTTATGTTGTCATAGATAATAAACCAATTTCTTTCAAATTTTCTGCCAAGTTACAACACTCTGATGTTCATAAGCTCGAAACTAACTCTATCTATAAACAGATTAATATGATTTCTGCAGGGATGAACAGAATGCAAAATTCCAAGGATCATACATCCAGGCAACAAAAAGAAAAAGGTATAGTAATTCATCCTATAGAAAACGTTCCTATTTCCATGAACCAATCCTCCAATTTATCAAATTACCCTCCAAATTCCTATGCTCGAACACTTTCAGAAAGAGCTCTTCCAATTGCCCATCCAGATACTACTGATATTTCATATCACCTAAAACAACATTATACTAATTTATTTTTAACCAATTTTACCTCCAACATATTTTCTTCTCAAGACGAGTTTAACCACAAAATATCCAAATATGTCAAAATTAAACTTGCAGATGGCTTCAATTGGTTTCCTTTTGAAATCACTAAACCAATCCAATATACCGAAATATCCTTCATGACACAAATTCTTGTTACATTAAGGATAATATTAGCACCACAACAAATTATTCCAAATGCCTGATTTTCCATGTTATCACCAATACTGAATGGACGAATCTTCATTCTTCTCTTTCAAAAGCCAAAACCTTCTCTTCCAATTTTCTTGATCTAAAACTTCCACAGACTTACAATTTTTATGACTATGTACAAGCATGGCATTGTGCATTCTTACTCTAAAGTTGTAACCATTCTTGGTTTTTCAGTTTTCATCCTGACTGTCTTCAGAAAAATGTGACATTTCCAATATGGTTCCTTGAATGGTGGGATAGTTATGGAGCAATTCCTAACATTTTCCCAGACAACCTTCAAACCTCTTTCCAACATTATCATTCCAAAGTGACACTCCCAGAAGGATTCGAATTCTCCAGTATTATTTATTTTTGTCAAATATTTCGGATTTCATGGATTATGTGCTGGAATTATTCCCTTTCCAGACTAACTGAATCCATACCCTATTTTTGACTCGTCAATATCGGGTCAAATGGTGGAAAAATTTTATGATTTACCCAAACATGTTAGCCTGTGTTTCTTAATATCTCCAGCATGGTTCATCTGCCCTCCATGATTATAATGATTGGACTAAGCAGAGTTTCCAACAATATAAACAAGTCCAACTAGCCCCTCCAACAAACACATTCCATTCCCCATCCTCATCCACCAAATCCAAAAAGAAAAATAAAACGTCAATAAATAAAGCTGATCTATTTGATCAGTTTCTCCAATTTATTAACCAAACTAAAAAGACTCAATCTTCCAGTTCCAGTTCATCCGAGGCTTCCATCCCAGATGTGTATGGTGGGCCTTGTGCCCAAGATCCATTTGATTTCTAAAAGAAAGATCCCGCTAAGTGTTTTACACTTAGGCAAAAGTTAGGGACATGATTATTCCAGCTCACAGGTAAAGTTTCCGTATACAACTTCCAGTAATTTCCAAGCAACTTCCAGCAATTTCCAAGCAACTTCCAGCTTGACAAAAACGATATCCAACAATTTCTAGCCAATTTCCAAGAAATTTCCAGAACTTGTCAAAAGGTGAATAGTGAATAGTGAAAATATGCGCGATGAATAGTACTATTCATACACCTACCTGGCATCTTCACCAACATTGTCCAAAGTTACAATGGGCTGTACAGCAAATTTTATCCTTCCCGAAGAAATTAAGGCTCAGCCAGAGTTAAACCGAAATGAAATACCAGATCTCCTCAGAGAAAAAAGAGCAGTAAAAATAAAAGCAATTTATGAAGCCTTGATTACCATGGTCAAGACTCATGTTTGGATAAATCATCGAGATTAGATACATTAATCATATCTCAAAGCAAAACATATGGCCATGATACGGTCGAAACTATCAAATCATGGGTATGGAGCCTGCTCCAACCGGATCAAGAACTAGTTACACGGTATATTCCCAGGAATTTCTTAACTGAAGATACCTTAAAGAGATATTGCAGTTGGATGCAGCAAAATAATAACCACTCATGTAAAATGTGTGGAGTTAAACAAATGACTGTACCAATAATTGAAGATATGGATAGCTGTGGAGCTGAATCATCTAACACAGCAGCATCTATTACAGAGATAGAGCACACCTTATAAGTATAAAACACCTGTTAAGATAAAGGATAAAGATATGTTTGTAAAAATTACCATGTAATAGATAAATGTTGTAACAGTTGTAATACGACAAAAGATAGGTGGCGGAAAATATGTAAAATATGTGAATAGTGAATAGTGTGAACAGTACTTTTACTGTAGCACTTTCACTGTAGCAAATAGTATTTGTAATAGTATGAATAGTTTTGTAAATTGGTACGACACTTGTAATAGCTTTGCCTATAAATAAGAACAGCTGGGGAAGCAAGAGGCATCATCAGCTTCTCCCCATTTCTCCACTATTTCTCTCTAAAATAATCACGCTTCACCCATAGCTGGTATCAGAGCTTACTATTCACAAGACCGACGCTATTTACCTAGAGCTTATTCCTCAAGATATTTTACAAATAATTATGGAAGCAGATAAGGTAATCTTTTTTCTTATGAACTGGATTTAAATCCAATCCCCTAGTTTATAATAATACTGAGATCTGTTAAAATAATTCTATAATTTCATATAGGATGTATGCTATCTTAATTATGCTTTCCCCGATTAAGTAAAATCATGTTTAGAAACCAAAAGACAATTGGTAGCAGGAGCCCGTTTAGCCGTTAAAGAATGGAAAGGCGTTGAGGGCGTGATGCATAAAACCTATGTGGTGAGGTTGAAAAACATGAATTTATTTAATTCTGCTTAAGTGCTTGAGGGTTGTCAAAGCGGATTAGCAGTACTTATATGAAAGTTGATAGAATTGTTGTTAACCAATTAAGGTTTATTATGAGCAAAAGGGATTGAGTCTTTAAAGGAAGTTCATAACAAAGCAGACTATTTACCTATTTATTTGATTATTTGCTTATCATATTATGAATTCTCAACATAAGAATGTTAAACTAATTGTTGAATGGATAAATTATGCTTTATTATTAAAATTAATAGAGTAAAAGACCAAATAGACATTTATAATATTCATCTACATGAAGCATATGTACTAGAAAATACTGAAAAAAGATATTCTCTACTTAAATCGATACAAGAAGAACAAAATAAAAAAGACAAACTTTCGAAAATTCAAACAGAACTTGGAAAAATACAGGAACTATTAGAACAAATAGAACTTAGACAATTCATAATAGCAGAAATATTAATAGAACTTAAACAATTAATAAATTCGTTATGACTATTAAAACACAAATAAAAAACGTTAAGGATCATATAGAAACAAGAAATAACATATTAAATGTTCAGAATAGAATCATACAAGATAAAATAGATGAATTTGAAAATTATTTATATGAAGCCTATAGAAGAAAAGATAATGAAAAAAAAAATGCTTTGAGAAAATATTTAATTAAGTTACAAGACAAGAAAAATAGAAACTTAATAGCTAAACAAGAACTTAGAGACTTGCAAAATTCGTTATACGTATGAGTACTAAATCACAAGTAAAAAGGGCTATGAGAAGAGCTAATTGGGAATATTTTATATCAATTATGCAATCTGATATTAAAAATTTAGAATTAAGAAATAAAAAACAAATGGCTATTATTAATAAACTATAAATATTAGAACAAGCAACATTAAATGATAATTATGACTATGAAGAAATTGAAAAAGAGTTAAAACCTTTTGATGATCAAATAGAACTACTAGAAATACAAATTAAAGAACAAGAAGATGTAGCTAAGAAAATAATAGAAGATTATAATAATTATACGATAAATAGAAAATCAACTTTATGCTTATGAGTGAACTAGAAAAAGAAGAAAATTTAGGAACTAATCTAAAGATAATAAATACAAATATTTTATTAATTATACGATTACTAAAAGAAAGTAAAAAGGATTTAGATAAACCAGAGTCTAGTAATATTAGAATACCAATAGAACTAGAAGAACAAGGTTATGAAATTTTAGAAAAGAAGATAACTAAAGAATATTCACAGTTATTTCCAGAATTACTTCTAAGAAAAAGAATAGAAATAGAATATGAAAGAATAATCGAACAATCAGAATAATGAATAAAAACGAAAAAATCATTGAAGAAGAAATTATTAGATACCCTGATGGTCCATTTAAAATACACAAGACTATTCAAAATAGAAAATTTGCAGAAATTAGTGAAGGCAGATTTTATCTAATAAAAGATAGGAAACAAATGATACTCGAAAATGAATTTTATAGAGAAAGAAGACTAGCACAAGAAAATAATTTCGTACAAGTAACTAATATAGAAAGTAGCTATCAAGACAATAAAACAATCAATGACATCTACAAGAAATTAGAAAAACTAGAGAGAAAATATGATTAAAGAATGCGAAAAATGGAAGAATCTATTAAAATAATCCATATTAACACCAAACAAATATTAGGCAAAGTCTACGGAGTAGAAAACAATTTTAATGAAGAGATACAAAATCTTAAATAGAATATAATAGTAAGTTCGATAAAATAGAAGAACAGCTTATATGTATATCAAAAACGATACAGAAATATCAGAAGTCCATGAATCAGATAACGAAACAATAAATAACACTACTATAGAAGCTTTAACCACTGAAATAGAACGACTTAAAGTAAATAATATAGAAATAAATACTCTAGACGAAAATAATGAAGAAGTTTATTCTGAACAATCCAGTCAAGAATTTAGATATTCAAATTATTTAGAATTAGACTTTAATGCAGAAAAAGAAGAAGAAATTAACGTACTTACTAAGGTCTATACAGATGAAGATTATGATTATATGGAAACTAGTAGAAGTTATAAACCTACCTTTAAAAAGAAAAAATATGATTATAATCATAAAAGTAATGATTATATATGGAAATATCGAAGAAAATTAGAAAATGATTACATACCCAGAGATAACCAATCAGGAGAAACTTTAAATCTAGATTGCTCTACTAATGCTAAAATAGATATACAAAATTGGACAGCTAGAATAAATGCAAAATTAATAGAAGCTAAAATACCAGGTAGTTCAGCAGCTAGTTATATTGAAGCAACTATAACAGGAATAACAAGAAGCTATTTAATTAATATAGGAATAACAGAATTAACAGAACTACGAAGTACTAAGACAGAAGGAACGGAGATGACCAATTCAACACAAATGTTGAAAAAATATGAAAAAATAATTCGAAGAGAATTTGGTAATCCAAATGCAGATTTAAAATATGCAGCAGCTAGGAAAGAATATTGTAAATCTCAATTATATAATATGCAAATATGTTCCATGTATCCAGAAGATCTAAACAAATATAATTGTGTTTTTCAGATGAACTATTATGAATTAGGAACTGAAACCCCTGAGCAATTAGCTGTATTTCGAAAATTATATTTTGAAAAATTACCAATACCTATAAATACTATGGTACAACAAGCTTATTATACAGAACCTAAAACAGGAACTTTAGGAGAACAAATAGCATTCTTACAAACATGGTATAAAAATTATTGTATTGAAGTTAATAACCATAAGGAATTTAGAAAACAAGCTAAAATTAGTGACAGTTGTGAAAGATATGAAATACCCAAATTTGGATGTCACAAAATAAACAAAACATATAAAGCAAAAAGACCCAAATTGATGTGAAGACGATATAAAAGATTCAAGCCGTATGGAAAATATAAAAATAAGAAACGATCAAATAAAAAGTACTTTATTAAAAGAAAAATCTATAAATATGCTAAAAATCCAAAAAGATGTAGATGTTATAATTGTGGACAAATAGGTCACATAGGCAAAGGAATGTAAAACTAAAGCAAATAAAAATGCTAATAAAAATACAAAAAATGTAAATTTCATTGAACTCCATATAGCGAGAATATGAACTAGGTAAAACCAACATACCTCCAGATGAAGAAATATATGTGTTCGAATATGAAACAGATAATGACGAAATTTATGAAAAAAGTAATGATGAAAATAGTGAAGAGGAAGATAATACTGAAACTGGTGATAATGAATAAAGAGTTACAAGAAGTTGATTACGATGAAGATATAACAGTACAACATAAAAATCAAAGAGTCATTTTTGACTTACAAAAATATAATGCATTAAAGTATGAAGGATTTACGTTGTCCCCCGAAAAGATTATTGAAAAGAAGAAATTTGACCTAGCTAAATTAACTAAGTATTTCAAAAAGAAAAAGGAAGAATATTTAGTTATAGCTGATAGAGAACATGTTATAGATATAACACAAGTACAAGGTAATACTAGAGTCCCATTAATAACACAAGAAGTGCTAAATGAAGAAATAACCAAAATTAATAACACATTAAAAAATAAACCAATCACATTTAGATTTGTAGAATTAGCTGCCATAGAAATAATAATAAAAGCCTGTATTAAAGAAGGAATAGATGCTTCCTTAGAATTAGAATTAGCTGATGATAGAATCAAAGAACCAATAGAACAAGCCATTATAGCACAACTTAAAGGAAATCTTATTTATCGAAAGTTAGATTCATAATTAAGCCCAATTATTCTATAAGTTTAACCGACCAAAATATAGAAAAGGCATTAGTCTTATATTGGAAACTAGATGGAATAAACATGACAACTGGATCAAAAGTTATGACAAGTACAATGTAAGAATGATTATATATTAACAGATCAACATCGGGTTTATACTAAAAACAAATTAAGACCAATTACTATAGATACCCCTTTTACGAGATCTTATATTACCTATAGAAAAAGGATTAAAATTATATTCTAAACCAAACTATGAAGACTTAGAAATAGTAAAGAAACGATTAAGCGTTTCTAGATCTAAACGAGATTTAACCGACAACCTACCTATTCAATTAAAATCACGCGAATATTATACCTATTTCCATGAACCAATCTTCCAATCTATCAAATTACCCTCCAAATTCCTATACTCGAACACTATCGAAACATCTCCTCCAATTTCCCATCCAAATACTACTGATATTTCATATCATCTAAAACAACATTATACCAATATATTTTTAACCAATTTTACCTCCAACACATTTTCTTTCCATGATGAATTTAACCACAAAATATCCAAGTATGTCAAAACTAAACTTCCAGATGGTTTTAATTGGTTTCCTTTTGAAATCACTAAACCAATCCGATATTACCGCCATATCCTTCATGACACAAATTCTTGTTACATTAAGGATAATATTAGCACCACAACAAATTATTCCAAATGCTTGTTTTCATTTCGAGGTAGAGCTAGTTTTAGAGCTAATTGAAGAGCAAAAAATGTAAGAGAAAAACTAAGAAAGCTCAAAGCTCTCATCCAAGTTTGTAAATTTTCCAAGTTTGTACTATTTCCAAATTATCAATAACAATTCCAAGTTTAAATCCAAGTTTCTTCTCCAGTAAGTCCTTAGTTCTTATTCCAAATAGCTATGTTTCCACCTTATGTTTAAAATTACTTTGTCTGTTTTAGTTTGTTTTGTGTACTTCATTTACAAATTAGGTCGGTACTTAGGGTTAATCTCCCCTTCCCCGTCCCGGGTCCCTTCCTAGCCATATATATATATATATAAATATACATATACATATATATATATATACATATACATATATATATATATATATACATATACATATATATATACATATACATATACATATACATATACATATACATATACATATACATATACATATACATATACATATACATATACATACACATATACATATACATACACATATACATATACATACACATATACATATACATACACATATACATATATACACATATACAGATACCTAGTAATTCAAAACATAGTATTCTTTGATATTTCCATATATAGTTATTATTTTTATGATAACGAAACAATAAATAATACTACTATAGAAGCTTTAACCACTTGAAATAGAACGACTTAAAGTAAATAATATAGAGATAAATACTCTAGATGAAAATAATGAAGAAGCCTATTCCGAACAATCCAGTCAAGAATTTAGATATTCAAATTATTTAGAATCGGACTTTAATTCGAAAAAGAAGAAGAAATTAACGTACTTACTAAAGTCTACACGAGATGAAGATTATGATTATATGGAAACCAATAGAAGTAATAAACCTACCTTAAAAAAGAAAAAATATGATTATAATCATAAAAATAATAACTATATATGGAAATATCGAAGAAAATTAGAAAATGATTACATACCCAAAGATAACCAATCAGGAGAAACTTTAAATCTAGATTGCTCTACTAATGCTGAAATAGATATACAAAATTGGACAGCCAGAATAAATGCAAAATTAATAGAAGCTAAAATACCGGTTAGTTCAGCAACTAGTTATATTGAAGCAACTATAACAGGAATAGCAAGAAGCTATTTAATTAATATAGGAATAACAGAATTAACGGAACTACGAAGTACTAAGACGAAGGAACGGAGATGACCAATTCAACACAAATGTTGAAAAAATATGAAAAAATAATTCGAAGAGAATTTGGTAATCCAAATGCAGATTTAAAATATGCAGCAGCTAAGAAAGAATATTGTAAATCTCAATTATATAATATGCAAATATGTTCCATGTGTCCAGAAGATCTAAACAAATATAATTGTGCTTTTCGGATGAACTATTATGAATTAGGAACCAAAACCCCTGAGCAATTAGCTGTATTTCGAAAATTATATTTTGAAAAATTACCAATACCTATAAATACTATGGTACAACAAGCTTATTATACGGAACCTAAGATAGGAACTTTAGGAGAACAAATAGCATTTTTACAAACATGGTATAAAAATTATTGTATTGAAGTTAATAACCATAAGGAATTTAGAAAACAAGCTAAAATTAGTGACTGTAGTGAAAGATATGAACTACCCAACTATGGGAGAGAAGCGTAATTATTTTAGAGTTGAGAGAGAAAAG
This sequence comes from Beta lomatogona, assembly GCA_947646795.1. Taxonomy (NCBI): domain Eukaryota; kingdom Viridiplantae; phylum Streptophyta; class Magnoliopsida; order Caryophyllales; family Amaranthaceae; genus Beta; species Beta lomatogona. The sequence continues at coordinate 615,024 of CANSNZ010000540.1, read as the reverse complement.
GAAGAATTTAAGAGAGTAGTGGAGAAATGGGGAGAAGGCGATGATCGCTCTTGCTTCCCTAGCTGATCTTATTTATAGGTAGATGATATTACAAGTGCCGTACCATTTTACAAAACTATTCATACTATTACAATTACTATTTGCTACAGTGAAAGTGCTACAGTAAAAGTACTGTTCACACTATTCACTATTCACATATTTTACATATTTTGCGCCCCTATCTTTTGTCGTATTATAAGCATTTACAATATTTATCTTTTACAAGATAATTTTTACAAACATATCTCTATCCTTTATCTTTTAGTAGCTACTTAACAGGTGTCTTATACTTATGAGGTGTCTTTGTATCTCTGTAGTAGATGCTTGCTTGTGTTAGATGATTCTGCTCCACAGCTATCCATATCTTCGATTATTGGTACAGTCATTTGTTTAACTCCACACATTTTACATGAGTGGTTATTATTCTGTTGCATCCAACTGCAATATCTCTTTAGGGTATCTTCAGTTAAGAAATTTCTGGGTATATACCGTGTAACTAGTTCTTGATCCGGATGGAGCGGGGCTCCATACCCATGATTTGATAGTTTCGACCGTATCATGGCCATATGTTTTGCTTTGAGATATAATTAATGTATTTAAATCTCGATGATTTATCCAAACATGAGTCTTGACCATGGTAATCAAGGCTTCATAAATTGCTTTTATTTTAAGCGTTCTTTTTTTCTACGAGGAGATCCGGTATTTCATTACTTTGTTTAACTCTGGGCTGAGCCTTAATTTCTTCGGGAAGGATAAAATTTGTTGTACAACCCATTTTAACAACCCTATTACATTATTTTATTTCGAGAGAAAGTAACTTCGCTCAGGGCGAGATAGCATCTTACAAAAATCATAGGAGATTTTGTAATATGCAAGTAACTTTTAGCTGCTTTATATAGATCAGGAATTGATGATAGCTCTTCTCCATTCATTGTATATACTGAATTAAGAAGGCCATAATCATATGCTGCCTTGATTAAATTTGCATTGCAACCAGGCAATGCTATTAACTCGTTTATCTTTTTTAAGGGGTTAGTAACATAACCTCCTTCTATCTCTCCGTGGCGGTCCTTTGTGGTAAATTCTGGGACGGTATTTAGTTTGTTAGCAATAAATAAGAAATTATCTATGTATTGGCGAACCAAAGGAGATATAGTTTGTTTGGTTCCTAAAGTTAGCTTTTCTCCGAAAGATGTGGTATCCGGTACTAGGCTGGGAAAGTTTATTTCATTAATAACTGGTGAAGGGTTATTGGCTTGATTGGGATAATAAGTTTGTAAAGGACATATTCTTCAAGGAAGAAGAATTAACTTTTTTCGTAATAATTCGGCTTTTAGGTAATCCCTTTTCTTATGAACTGAATTTAAATTCAATCCCCTAGTTTATAATGAAACCGAGATCTGTTAAAATAATTCTATAATTTCATATAGGATGTATGCTATCTTAATTATACTTTCCCCGATTAAGTAAAATCATGTTTAGAAACCAAAAGACAATTGGTAGCGGGGAGCCCGTTTAGCGGTTAAAAAATGAGAAGGCATTGAGGGCGTGATGCATAAAACCTATGTGGTGAGGCTGAAAAACATGAATTTATTTAATTCCGCTTAAGTGCTTAAGGGTTGTCAAAGCGGCTTAGCAAGACTTATATGAAAGCCGATAGAATTATTATTAACCGATTAAGGTTTATTATGAGCAAAGGGATTGAGTCTATACGAAAGTTCATACGAGAAAAGAATATCTCCTTATACTATTTATTTGCTTAATTATTTGTTTGATTTAAGTATGAAAACACAAATACAAAACTACAAAGAAAAAATAGCAACTAGAGAATTATCTTATAACCTTCGACTTAGAAATACCAATGACAAAATAAAACAATATCACGACTATTTATATGAAGCTTATAGAAGGAAAGATACTGAAATGATATATGCAATAAGAAAAGAAATAGAAAGAAAACAACTTAAAATAAGGAAACTTTTAGAAGATAGACAAGAACTTAGAGATTTACAAAATTCGTTATACATATGAGTAATAAATCACAAGTATATAGGGCTATGAGAAGAGCTAATTGGGAATATTTTATATCAATTATGCAATCGAGATATTAAAAATTTAGAATTAAGAAATAAAAAACAAATAGCTATTATTAATAAACTACAAATATTAGAACAGGCAACATTAAATGATAATTATGACTATGAAGAAATTGAAAAGGAGTTAAAACCTTTTGATAATCAAATAGAACTGCTAGAAATGCAAATTAAGGAACAGGAAGATGTAGCTAAGAAAATAATAGAAGATTATAACAATTATACGGTAAATAGAAAATCAACTTTATGCTTATGAGTGAACTAGAAAAAGAAGAAAATTTAGGAACTAATCTAAAGATAATAAATAAAAATATTTTATTAATTATACAATTACTAAAAGAAAGTAAAAAGGATTTAGACAAACTAGAATCTAGTAATACTAGAATACCAATAGAGTTAGAAGAACAAGGTTATGAAATTCTAGAAACGAAGATAACTAAGGAATATTCACGGTTATTACCAGAATTACTTTTAAGAAAAAGAATAGAAATAGAATATGAAAAAATAATTGAACAATCGAATAATGAATAAAAACGAAAAAATCATTGAAGAAGAAATTATTAGATATCCCGATGGTCCATTTAAAGTACATAAGACTAACCAAAATAGACAATTTGCGAGAAATTAGTGAAGGCGAGATTTTATCTAATAAAAGATAGGAAACACATGATACTAGAAAATGAATTTGATAGAGAAAGAAGACTAGCACTAGAAAATAATTTTGTACAAGTAACTAATATAGAAAGTAGCTATCAAGACAATAAAACAATCAATGACATCTACAAGAAATTAGAAAAACTAGAAAGAAAATATGATGATAGAATGCGAAAAATGGAAGAATCTATTAAAATAATTTATATTAATACTAAACAAATATTAGACAAAGTCTACAGAGTAGAAAACAAATTTAATGAAGAGATACAAAATCTTAAAATAAAATATAATAGTAGGTTTGATAAAATGGGAGAACAACTTATATGTAATGTTAAAGACAACACTGAAATATCAAAAGTCCATGAATCGAGATAACGAAACAATAAATAATACTACTATAGAAGCTTTAACCACTTGAAATAGAACGACTTAAAGTAAATAATATAGAGATAAATACTCTAGACGAAAATAATGAAGAAGCTTATTCCGAACAATCCAGTCAAGAATTTAGATATTCAAATTATTTAGAATCGGACTTTAATTCGGAAAAAAGAAGAAGAAATTAACGTACTTACTAAAGTCTACACAGATGAAGATTATAATTATATGGAAACCAGTAGAAGTTATAAACCTACCTTCAAAAAGAAAAAATATGATTATAATCATAAAAATAATAACTATATATGGAAATATCGAAGAAAATTAGAAAATGATTACATACCCAAAGATAACCAATCGGGAGAAACTTTAAATCTAGATTGATCTACTAATGCTTTGGAATAGATATACAAAATTGGACAGCCAGAATAAAAGCAATATTAATAGAAGCCAAAATACCAGTTAGTTCAAGAGCCTAGTTATATTGAAGCAACTATAACAGGAATAGCAAGAAGCTATTTAATTAATATTGGAATAACAGAATTAACAGAAGTACGAAGTACTAAGACGAGAAGGAACGAAGATGACCAATTCAACACAAATGTTGAAAAAATATGAAAAAATAATTCGAAGAGAATTTGGTAATCCAAATGCAGATTTAAAATATGTAGCAGCTAAGAAAGAATATTGTAAATCTCAATTATATAATATGCAAATATGTTCCATGTATCCAGAAGATCTAAACAAATATAATTGTGCTTTTCAGATGAACTATTATGAATTAGGAACCGAAACCCCTGAGCAATTAGCTGTATTTCGAAAATTATATTTTGAAAAATTACCAATACCTATAAATACTGTGGTACAACAAGCTTATTATACGGAACCTAAAACAGGAACTTTAGGAGAACAAATAGCATTCTTACAAACATGGTATAAAAATTATTGTATTGAAGTTAATAACCATAAGGAATTTAGAAAACAAGCTAAAATTTGTTACTGTTGTGAAAGATATGAAATACCCAAATTTGGATGTCACAAATTAAACAAAAGATATAAAGCAAAAAGACCCAAATTGATGCGAAAACGATATAAAAGATTCAAGCCGTATGGAAAATATAAAAATAAGAAACAATCAAATAAAAAGTACTTTATGAAAAGAAAAATAGGAGATATAGTTTGTTTGGTTCCTAAAGTTAGCTTTTCTCTCGAAAGATGTGGTATCCGGTACTAGGCTTGGGAAAGTTTATTTCATTAATAACTGGTGAAGGGTTATTGGCTTGATTGGGATACTAAGTTTGTAAGGACATATTCTTCAAGGAAGGAGAATTAACTTTTTTCGTAATAATTCGGCTTTTATATTTTTGGCGAGTGCCAATATCTGCTTGCTCCATACTAGGATTACTGGAAGTGGCTTCTCTTTTCATTGAAGCGAGTTCTTCCATTAATTTTTTGAGTTGTATCTTGAGCTCCCGATTTTCTAGAACCTGTTGTTGAGCTATTTCTTGAGAGATAGTCTCGCAAAACAATTTTCGTTAGTTTTTAATAATTGAATTGAATATTCATACTGATTGATGTCTGCTATTATTCAATTTATTTCTTTTCTTGTAATGGAATCTTGTAATTTTTGGGTTAACCAACTTCTTAACAGTTCTATTATCTGTTCTAATTATGAATTTACTATAAACTATATAACATTCAAATTTTTTGATTCCATATTTTACTGCTTTTAATTCCTTTTTATTTATATCCCAATTGATTTCATTTGTCTTAAAAGTTCCTGAGTGATACCTACAAACATATTCTTTTCTATCATTTTTATATCTGTATTTTAATACTGCTCCGTAACCGTTATTGGTTTCACTAGCATCTGTTTCTACTATCCATATAAATTCTTTGTCTTCATCAGGAAAACTAAGTTTTGGTAACTTTTTGACTAGGTCTTTTATTTTTTCTAGAATTTTTGTATCAGTATCTTCCCATCTAAAATCGTAGTTTTTCTTTAGTTTTTTAGTTAATGGTTCGGTATATTGTGATAATTTAGGGATAAATTCTCTAACCTGATTTACTATTCCTAGGAATTTTTGTAATTCTTTCTTAGTATTCATTTCCTTTTGAAACTCAATAATTTTTTGAGCTATATGATCTTGCATTTTTATTCCAGCTTTATCTATTTCAAATCCTAAGAATTCAATCTGTGTTTTAAATAATTCCATTTTCTTTTTACTTAAAACTATACCACTCGTTTTAATAATTTGTATAAACTGTTCTAATAACTTAAAGTGTTCTTCTTGTGTTTTTGAATAGATTAGTATGTCATCAATATAAACTACACAATTTGATAACTGATTTAAATATTTATCCATGAATGCATGGAATCTTCCTGGGGCATTTTTATATGCAAAAGGTAATACATTGAATTCATAAAATCCATTAGGGACTTTGAATGCTGTTAGTTGTTTAGAATCTTCGGTTAACTTTAATTGTTGAAAACCACTTTTACAATCAAATTTTGAAAAATAATTGTAACCTTGTATTTGCACATTTTAAGTATCTTTTTTGGTATTGGGTAATTGTATGTAATTGTTTTTTCATTTAGAATTCGATAGTCTATAACCATTCGTGTTTTACCTCTTTTTTGTTCAGAATGATTATTCACTATAAAAGCACTGCTACTATGTTTTGAATTACTAGGTCTGATCAATTTTCCAGCCAATAGTTCCGTTATATGCATTTTAAATTCTTTTTCATTTCGTGGTGTATTATTAAAGGGTTTTTGTGATATTATGCTATTTTGGTCTTTCAATGTCATTTTTATTTCTGTTTTATGCTTATGCCAATATTCTAAATGATTATCACTACATAGTTCTTCTAATTGGGCTTTTAAAGGAGTAAGCTTATCTCGATGGAGTATACCAATTTCTATAATTTCGAAGTTATTAATATTTTCCTTCTTGGTTGTCATCTTTTGGACTAATTTAGCTTCTTCGCCTATATTACATTTTTCCCACTCTATTGGTATTCGTTCTCTATTTTTGACTATTTGCAGAAATTAGTGAAGGCATATTTTATCTAATAAAAGATAGGAAACAAATGATACTAGAAAATGAATTTGATAGAGAAAGAAGACTAGCACTAGAAAATAATTTTGTACAAGTAACTAATATAGAAAGTAGCTATCAAGACAATAAAACAATCAATGACATCTACAAGAAATTAGAAAAACTAGAAAGAAAATATGATGATAGAATGCGAAAAATGGAAGAATCTATTAAAATAATTCATATTAATACTAAACAAATATTAGACAAAGTCTACAGAGTAGAAAACAATTTTAATGAAGAGATACAAAATCTTAAAATAGAATATAATAGTAGGTTTGATAAAACGGAAGAACAACTTATATGTAATGTTAAAGACAACACTGAAATATCAGAAATCCATGAATCAGATAACGAAACAATAAATAATACTACTATAGAAGCTTTAACCACAGAAATAGAACGACTTAAAGTAAATAATATAGAGATAAATACTCTAGACGAAAATAATGAAGAAGCTTTTTCTGAACAATCCAGTCAAGAATTTAGATATTCAAATTATTTAGAATCAGACTTTGATTCAGGAAAAGAAGAAGAAATTAACGTACTTACTAAAGTCTACACAGATGAAGATTATGATTATATGGAAACCAGTAGAAGTTATAAACCTACCTTCAAAAAGAAAAAATATGATTATAATCATAAAAATAATAACAATATATGGAAATATAGAAGAAAATTAGAAAATGATTACATACCCAAAGATAACCAATTAGGAGAAACTTTAAATCTAGATTGCTCTACTAATGCTGAAATAGATATACAAAATTGGACAGCCAGAATAAATGCAAAATTAATAGAAGCTAAAATACCAGTTAGTTCAGCAGTTAGTTATATTGAAGCAACTATAACAGGAATAGCAAGAAGCTATTTAATTAATATAGGAATAACAAAATTAACAGAACTACGAAGTACTAAGACAGAAGGAACGGAAATGACCAATTCAACACAAATGTTGAAAAAATATGAAAAAATCATTCGAAGAGAATTTGGTAATCCAAATGCAGATTTAATATATGAAGCAGCTAAGAAAGAATATTGTAATCTCAATTATATAATATGCAAATATGTTCCAAGTGTCCAGAAGATCTAAACAAATATAATTGTACTTTTCAGATGAACTATTATGAATTAGGAACCGAAACTCCTGAGCAATTAGCTGTATTTCGAAAATTATATTTTGAAAAATTACCAATACCTATAAATACTATGGTACAACAAGCTTATTATACAGAACCTAAGACAAGAACTTTAGGAGAACAAATAGCATTTTTACAAACATGGTATAGAAATTATTGTATTGAAGTTAATAATCATAAGGAATTTAGAAAACAAGCTAAAATTAGTGACTGTTGTGAAAGATATGAAATACCCAAATTTGGATGTCACAAAATAAACAAAAGATATAAAGCAAAAAGACCCAAATTGATGTGAAGACGATATAAAAGATTCAAGCCGTATGGAAAATATAAAAATAAGAAACGATCAAATAAAAAGTACTTTATTAAAAGAAAAATCTATAAATATGCTAAAAATCCAAAAAGATGTAGATGTTATAATTGTGGACAAATAGGTCACATAGGCAAAGGAATGTAAAACTAAAGCAAATAAAAATGCTAATAAAAATACAAAAAATGTAAATTTCATTGAACTCCATATAGCAGAATATGAACTAGGTAAAACCAATATAACACCAGATAAATAAATATATGTGTTCGAATATGAAACAGATAATGACGAGATTTATGAAATAAGCAATGATGAAAATAGTAAAGAGGAAAATAATACTGAAACTGATGATAATGAATAAAGAATTACAAGAAGTTGATTACGATGAAGATATAACAGGACAACATAAAAATCAAAGAGTCATTTTTTACTTACAAAAATATAATGCATTAAAGTGTGAAGGATTTACGTTGTCCCCGGAAAAGATTATTGAAAAGAAAAAATTTGACCTAGCTAAATTAACTAAGTATTTCAAAAAGAAAAAGGAAGAATATTTAGTTATAGCTGATAGAGAACATGTTATAGATATAACACAAGTACAAGGTAATACTAGAGTCCCATTAATAACACAAGAAGTGCTAAATGAAGAAATAACCAAAATTAATAAACTTTAAAAAATAAACCAATCACATTTAGATTTGTAGAATTAGCTGCCATAGAGATAATAATAGAAGCCTGTTTTAAAGAAGGAATAGATACTCCCTTAGCTTAGAATTAGAATTAGCTGATGATAGAATCAAAGAACCAATAGAACAAGCTATTATAGCACAACTTAAAGGAAATCTTATTTATCAGAAAGTCAGATTCATAATTAAGCCCAATTATTCTATAAGTTTAACTGACCAAAATATAGAAAAGGCATTAGTCTTATGTTGGAAACTAGATGGAATAAACATGACAACAGGATCAAAAGTTATGACAGTACAATGTAAGAATGCTTATATATTAACAGATCAACATCAGGTTTATACTAAAAACAAATTAAGACCAATTACTATAGATACCCCTTTTACAGATCTTATTTTACCTATAGAAAAAGGATTAAAATTATACTCTAAACCAAACTATGAAGACTTAGAAATAGTAAAGAAACGATTAAGCGTTTCTAGATCTAAACGAGATTTAACCGACAACCTACCTATTCAATTAAAAGCACACAAATATTATATAATCATACAAATAGTAACAAAAAATCTAACAGCACAATTAGATATTAACACTGAAAGTAATTATATACCATTAGACAAACTGTCAAACCAAATAGTTAACCTTAATGAAAATTTCAATAGATTAATTACATTAACAACAAAAATTGCACTGCAAGATATAAATATCGACTATGTCATAACCTTAAACAATAAGATAATACTTGGAAAGAACTTTTTAGAAAAGGTTAAACCATGGACAATAGAACCAGATTACTTTATATTTACTTATAACCAAAATCTATATAAAACCAAAATAATAAATGAGTAGCACTATACCTAGTTTAATAGAATTAATAAAATTACAAAAACAAATAGAAATAGCAAAAGAAGAAAAAGCCTATATAACTCAAAGACTGCAATACCTAATATTTGCAGGATGTCATAGAGATAGTACAAGAACATTATCTAAAAAGGAACAAGAAAAAACCAGAGATATAGAAATATTAGAACAAAGATTATATAAAATGAAAAATGACTTAGCAATTCTCAATAAAAATGAGTAATTTAACCTATATACTTATAAAAATAATCTTTGAAGGATATATATACACCAATGGTAGATACAGGAGCACAACCAACAATAATGAAAGAAAATTGTTTACCAGAATGGAAAAAATTAAACACACCATTTAGAATCAATGGATTCAATAATAATAGTAGTAACATTACTCTATACCAAACAAATGTGAAAATACAAATTAGGAATAAAATATTAATCATATCTAAAGTATACTGTTTCGAATTAATAGAAAAAGACATAATACTAGGAACCAACTTTCTTAACCAATATAAACCATTTAGTATAGGTAAAGAGTTTGTTACATTATTTACTCCTTGTAAACATAAGTTAAGAGCCAAAATAGTCAAAAATAGAGAACGAATACCAATAGAGTGGGAAAAATATAATATAGGCGAAGAAGCTAAATTAGTCCAAAAGATGACAACCAAGAAGGAAAATATTAATAACTTCGAAATTATAGAAATTGATATACTCCATCTAGATAAGCTTACTCCTTTAAAAGCCCAATTAGAAGAACTATGAAGTGATAATCCTTTAGAAAATTGGCATAAGCATAAAACAGAAATAAAAATGACATTGAAAGACCAAAATAGCATAATATCACAAAAACTCTTTAATAATACACAACGAGATGAAAAAGAATTTAAAATGCATATAACGGAACTATTGGCTGGAAAATTGATCAGACCTAGTAATTCAAGACATAGTAGCAGTGCTTTTATAGTGAATAATCATTCTGAACAAAAAAGAGGTAATACACGAATGGTTATAGACTATCGAATTCTAAATGAAAAAACAATTACATACAATTACCCAATACCAAAAAAGATACTTAAAATGAGGCAAATACAAGGTTACAATTATTTTTCAAAATTTGATTGTAAAAGTGGTTTTCACCAATTAAAGTTAACCGAAGATTTTAAACAACTAACAACATTCAAAGTCCCTAATGGATTTTATGAATGGAATATATTACCTTTTGGATATAAAAATGCCCCAGGAAGATTCCAAGCATTCATGGATAAATATTTAAATCAGTTATCAAATTGTGTAGTTTATATTGATGACATACTAATCTATTCAAAAACACAAGAAGAACACTTTAAGTTATTAGAACAATTTATACAAATTATTAAAAAGTAAAAAGAAAATGGAATTATTTAAAACACAGTTTGAATTCTTATGATTTGAAATAGATAAAGCTGGAATAAAAATGCAAGATCATATAGCTCAAAAAATTATTGAGTTTCAAAAGGAAATAAATACTAAGAAAGAATTACAATATATATATATATATATATATATATATATATATATATATATATATATATATATATATATACACACACACACACACACACACACACACACACACACACACACACACACACACACACATTTAAACTGGTTCAGTTCTTAGAGTTAATCTGCTTTGAACTGTGCCTGGGTCCCTTTAAGAGCTTTAAGAGCAAGTCTAAGAGAGAGAGAGAGAGAGAGAGAGTTTGAGTGAAAACACAAAATTTGTAATACTTCAAAGTTATCAATATAATTCCAAGTTTCAGTCATCCTTTCCTCTCTTTCACTTCTGTAAGTTCTTGCTGCTCTCACTCCAACGTTTAATTTCCATATTAGTTTTAGTTTTAATTGTGTATTTTACATTTAAACTGGTTTAGTTCTTAAGGTTAATCTGCTTTGAACTGTCCTGGGTCCCTTTAAGGGCTTTAAGAGCAAGTCTAAGAGAGAGAGTTTGAGTGAAAACACAAAATTTGTAATACTTCAAAGTTATCAATATAATTCCAAGTTTCAGTCATCCTTTCCTCACTTTTACTTCTGTAAGTTCTTGCTGCTATCACTCTAACGTTTAATTTCCATATTAGTTTTTGTTTTAATTGTGTATTTTCTATTTAAACTGGTTCAGTTCTTAGAGTTAATCGGATTTGTCTGTATCCATTCCTCTAGGTCTATAAATAGACTCATTTATTTCCATTACAATCCAGAGCGAGTTTTAGAGCTAAAATAGCAAGTCTAAGAGAGAGAGAGAGAGTGAAAACCTCAAAGATTTGTAATATTTCCAATATATCAATGCAATTCCAAGTTTCAGTCATCCTTTCCTCTCTTTTACTTCTGTAAGTTCTTGCTGCTCTTGTTGTAGCCTAACATCTACGGCTCCCTTAACGACACATGGGTTCATCAGAGCCGTACACGTGTCACCCTATTTAAAATGAAAAGAAGGCTTAATCTCTGGCTATACTCAGTTGGGGTAAAAGGATTGAATTTCTGGCCCAACAATCAGAATCCAGTACTACCAGGTGGCTGAAGGAGAGTGGTTAATAGACTTTCACCAGTCCTGGTCTGCCACATGTCATGATCTGATTCCCCAGCCAATCAAAAGCCACTATTCTAGGGCAGATTTTAAGGATAGCTGTCAACTTGCTATCACTATAAATACCCCTGAAATCAGGAGAAACATACATTCAATGCAAACAATGCAAAGTTACTCTGATAAAATTCTCTCTCACTTTCTCTTTCTATCTCTACTTTCTCTCACTACTCCTGATAACTGACTTAAGCATCGGAGGGGGAACCACCACCCAAACCTCCAGGGTGGGTCCCTTTGTGCAGGTTCGGGAGCAGAGCGAAGACCAAGGACTAAGAGGATTCAGACATCGTTGCACAAGTCTCCAGCTGAAGAACACTCAAGATACTAATTTACTTGCTCGACAAGGAAGCTAAGCCTACAGCTTACTTGTTGGACAAGTGGACAAAACATTTGGCGCCGTCTGTGGGGAGACGCAACGATGACTGATTGTCAGTCGTCCAACATTGCTAGGAATCGAAGCCTTCAAGTTAATGTCGAAGATACAGTGGAGCATGTCCTGAATGACTTTCAGACTAAGATGGCAGCGTCGTCCAGGAATAGATTAAAAGCAATATGCTGTTTTTTCATCATAATCCGGAGCCAGCCGCTAACAACCCACCTCCTCCTAGGGGACGTTCCCAAGTAGATCATCCAGGTCCTAGTCGACCTGTTCGTCAGGAACCCTCTAGGAGAACGACAAGAGGAAAGCAGCCGGGGGATGGCGATCAGCGAAGAAAGATGGACTGGAACCTGGTGGTGAGGACCCAGGACCATGTTCGTCCAAGCGGGCACCGAATGGAAACAGATGCCAGAGAATATCTAGAAGCAAAGAAAGCTACTGCATTACGACGATCAGCTACCAGATCTACACCATACCTGAGAGACACTCCTTTGAGGTTGTCATCCAGAGGGGAGGGACGAAGTTTAAGTCACTCTCTTGTTCATCCACGGCAGGAGAAGACGGTGGCTCAACCCATGGTCTATAGGCGTCCAGCGCTTGTAAACACGTCATCTGATCTGGTGTTAAGGGAATACTGTAAGGAGTACATACCCATTGAGGGACAGATGGGAGCCCTCCGGATTAATTGGCCTACCCCATTCTCGGCCAGGATCATGGAGGCGCCCCCCTTCCCAAAGGTAAAACTCCCAACCATTGAGCCTTTTGATGGAACAACTGATCGTGATGATCATCTGTCTGCGTACAAGCATCAGATGTACGTCCAAGGGGTGGACGACGCTACTTGGTGTAAGAATTTCCCGGCTACCTTGAAGGGAGTAGCTCAGAAGTGGTTTAATAATCTCCCCCCCAATTCAGTCAATAATTTTACCGAACTCAGTTTCTTATTTACTAGTCACTTTGTTGCCAACAAGCAAGAACAAAAGACAAGCATGCATTTAGGCAAGGTCATCCAAGGACCTAAAGAGGCCCTTAGAAGCTTCGTTAAGAGATTTAATCTAGAAGCCCTTCAGATCCAAGATCTCAATGCCGGGGTGGCCTTTGATGCCTTCATCAGGGGTCTAAGGCCAGGAAGTTTTAAGTTTGATCTGGTTAAAAAGAAAATCACCACTCTTGCCGAGGCGTTAACGGAAGCTGAAGCGTTTATTCATGCTACCGAAGTGTGTGCAGAGGCAAAGCATCCCGAGTCTTAGAAGCCTGATGAGGTTACTCAGCTAAAGAAAAGCAACCCCAAGAAGGCCGAGACTTGGCCTATAACCTCCACCACCACCACTTCGACCAGAAAGAGCAAGAGAAAAGAAACTGAGCCTTCTTCATCCAATTCATATCGAATTTAGCAAGGACCAATACTCCATTCTCATGGAGATAAAGGATCAATACGAGTTGAAGGCCCCGGCTGAAATGAAGACTCCTTACAGAAACAGGGATAAGAGCAAGTATTGCCACTTTCACAAGGACTGTGGTCATGAGACTAATGAATGTAAGCACCTTAAGAGAGCTTTGGAGGATTTAGCTCGAAAAGGAAAAATGAACTCCTATTTGTCCCAAGAGGGAAGGAAGTTTCAGAGGAAAGATGATAGGCAGGCTAAAAAGAAAGATAATGAAAGCACCGACAAAGATGTTGTTCTGGTAATCTCAGGAGGACCAACAAATAGGGGTCACAAAAACTACCTTAGGGAACTCGGCCAAGTCTTGCTAGCTGATCAGACAAAGGCCGAGCCTTTCCCGAAAGTGGTAGTTAGTGAGCAAGATCGCGGCAAATTGAGGACCCCCCATGATGATCCTTTGGTTGTGGAAATGAAGATAGCAAACTTGAGAGTCAGAAGAATTTTGATTGACACCGGAAGCTCGACGGACATCATTAGTGCTGATTGTTTGTCCAGGTTGAGGTTTGACGAAAGGAACTTGGTTCCCGTCCACCATCCCATCATAGGGTTTGGGGGAGGAGTCATCCATCCCATGGGAATGGTCACGTTCCCCGTCCGAGTTGGTGAGAAGGAAGCCTCAAGAACTCTGTTTATCAAGTTCTTGGTGGTCCGAGATTTGACAGCCTACAATGTCATTCTTGGACGACCAACTCTGAATCATGTCAAAGCAGTAATAGTAACTCACCTGATGTTGATGAAGTATGAGTGTGATGACGGCAAGATTGGCTCCTTGTCTGGAGACCAGCAGGTGGCTAGGGAATGTTATCTGACTACCCTCAGGCCGTCATCATGGAAGATGTGCAATGAAGATCTGACGAAGGTTACTGGCGAGAGGAAAACGTCTGATATGGAGAAAGATAAGCAAGACCAGACGAACGTCGCTGGCGAAAGGAAAACGTACGAGATTGTGAAGGACCCTGTCTGATAGTCCAGGAAGTGCGAAGCGGAACTTTTCGTCTCCAAGACATGGATGGACGACCAATATAGCGCACCTGGAACTCAGACACATTGAAAAAAGTACAACGTCTGACTCAGTCAATCGGCAAGAAATCTACAGTAGTCTGTAATACCAAACAAGTGCCACGGCACAAAAAAAAAAAAAAAAAAAAAAAAAATTGTATACATGTATCTTGACACTTAGTCAAGCAAAATTCATATAATACAATTCCTACTTTCTCCCTATATTGTTCCTTTATTTTTTACTAAGTTGTTCACTTTGGGGCATCTTTACCACCCGTTGGTCTAGTGGCCTAAAAATGACATTAACTTAGACAAAATTACAAAGAACAATAAAACGTTCAAAGTAAAGGATAAACAATGGACATCATAACGGGAAATAACCATTTCTCTCACACATTGCTTCCTCAAAGAGACCGGCCAAGGTGCTAGAAGGTATATCGCACATATGGTTAATAAATAATGACAGTCTCTAGTAAGAGAAACGTCATGGTCCCTAAAAGGAAGCAGACTTGAAATAAGCAAGCCTTAGTAAAGGAATCTTACTTTCAAATGCAAGGTCAGCTAAGTAGCAAAGGCTCTAGTAAGGGTTCACTACTTCGAGACGAGCGTGGCTTCCTCAAGGAAGCCGGCCAAAACATGGCTCGTCCATAAAAAGCAATATATAAATTGCCTACAAGTATCTAAGCTCGTCCTAAACGAAAGAGTTTATGTTGGCTCGGCCAATGTTGGCCTCTCTCCTTCTTGGTGCAAAGCTCGTCCAGAATATAAGGATGAGCTAAGCCCAAGAAGGGGGGATACAACTAAAACCTTCGAACTTTTAGGACTAGTCAAGTTTCAGGGACGAGCCACAATTATACTTAGCTTCTTTGAGGAGAGTCTGAAGATCGTCCAAAGGCAAGGATGAGACTCACCCTTTCCTTAACTAAGCTTGAAGGCAGTCCAAATCATGGACGCTTTCCTTCTTCGAGCCATCCTCGTCCAGGGAAAGGTACTCGTCCAAAGACTCTAGAAGACTCCCAGACGAGAATGGTCCCAAGAAGGTGGCTGTCCAAATCATGGACGCTTTCCTTCTTCGGGCCATCCTCGTCCAGGGAAAGGTACTCGTCCAAAGACTCTAGAAGACTCCCAGACGAGAATAGTCCCAAGAAGGTGGCTGTCCAAACCATGGACGCTTTCCTTCTTCGAGGCATCCTCGTCCAGGGAATGGTACTCGTCCAAAGACTCTAGAAGACTCCCAGACGAGAATGGTCCCAAGAAGGTGGCCATCATGGACGCTTTCCTTCTTCGAGCCATCCTCGTCTAGGGAAAGGTACTCGTCCAAAGACTCTAGAAGACTCCCAGACGAGCATGGTCCCAAGAAGGTGGCCGTCCAAATCATGGACGCTTTCCTTCTTCGAGCCATCCTCGTCCAGGGAAAGGATACTCGTCCAGAGGCATTAAAAACCCTCAGACGAGAATAACCCAAAGAAGGTGCCCGTCCAATCAATGACGTTTTCCTTCTTCAAGTTACCCTCGTCCAAGAAAAGGGGTAACCACTTAGACGAGTCCAAAGGATACTCGTCCAGAGGCATAAGAAGGTGCCCGTCCAAGCAAGGACGTTCTCCTTCTTCATGTTATCATCGTCCAAGAAAAGTGGTAACCACTTAGACGAGTCCAAAGGATACTCGTCCAGAGGCATAAGAAGGTGCCCGTCCAAGCAAGGACATTCTCCTTCTTCAAGTTACCCTCGTCCAAGAAAAGGGGTAATCACTTAGACGAGTCCAAAGGATACTCGTCCAGAGGCATAAGAAGGTGCCCGTCCAAGCAAGGACATTCTCCTTCTTCAAGTTACCCTCGTCCAAGAAAAGTGGTAACCACTTAGACGAGTCCAAAGGATACTCGTCCAGAGGCATAAGAAGGTGCCCGTCCAAGCAAGGACGTTCCCCTTCTTCAAGTTACCCTCGTCCAAGAAAATGGGCAACCACTTGGACTAGTCAAAAGGATACTCGTCCAGAGGCATTAAAAACCCTCAGACGAGAATAACCCAAAGAAGGTACCCGTCCAAGCAAGGACGTTTTCCTTCTTCAAGTTACCCTTGTCCAAGAAAAGGGGCAACCGCTTGGACTAGTCAAAAGGATACTCGTCCAGAGGCATTAAAAACCCTCAGACGAGAATAACCTAAAGAAGGTGCCTGTCCAAGCAAGGACGTTTTCCTTCTTCAAGTTACCCTCGTCCAAGAAAGGTGGTAACCACTTAGACGAGTCCAAAGGATACTCGTCCAGAGGCATAAGAAGGTGCCCGTCCAAGCAAGGACGTTCTCCTTCTTCAAGTTACCCTCGTCCAAGAAAAGGGGTAACCACTTAGAGGAGTCCAAAGGATACTCGTCCAGAGGCATAAGAAGGTGTCCGTTCAAGCAAGGACGTTCTCCTTCTTCAAGTTACCCTCGTCCCAGAAAAGAGGTAACCACTTAGACGAGTCCAAAGGATACTCATCCAGAGGCATAAGAAGGTGTCCGTCCAAGCAAGGACGTTCTCCTTCTTCCGGTGATTCTCTTCCAGAGAAAGTGTTTCATTATCTTAGACGAGAATATCCCAAAGGTGGACATCCATACTTGGACGTTTTCCTTCTTCGGGTGATTCTCGCCCAAGGGATAGATGCAAAAAAAAATATTATACCAGTGTTTTCAGCCCTTTTCTCGACGCTGCTCTTGGCATACTCCTTCCACAAATTGTCTGTAAATTTAGACATACTGATATCACCCGTAAAAGAAGCCTTGAGACGTTTTCTGGCCGAGTCTGCAAAAGAGAAATGAAAGATGGTTAGTCCTATGGTCCATGGACGAAGAGTTTTAATTGGAGGATTTTGAATATATACCTTTATCATCGGCCAACCGCAAGCCGGCGGCGACCAAGAAGTCGTCTTGGTAAAACATTTCTTTAAAAGGTATCCAGTTAGATGGCTCCTTAAAAGATTGTTGGCCGGGCCTGGAGTACTCCTTTATTCTGAAGTACTCCACCACTTCTTCATCAAAATTATCCTCCAGCTCCAGCCAAGACTGCTTCCGTCCAGTATTCGTGACGGACCGATTGTAGAATCTATAGCCCTCAGTGGCAGAATCATTGGCTGCCTTTAAAAATATGAAATCGGCTTTCCAGTCATGCATCTTCAAAGGCTTCCCCCAAGCTGTCAGGAAGCCAGGACGGTTGCAGATGCTGAGCCATGCCCCGTCCACGGCCCCAGGTACCTTGGCCGCATAATGGATGTGGGTAAAGGCTTGAAGGGAAAGGGCTAGGCCGCGTAGCTCACAGACGGCAATGAACGTCAAGACGTTGTGCCAAGCGTTTGGAGCCAGCTGATTATGGCCGATGTGGTAGTACTGCAGCACTTGTTCTATGAATTCATGGAGAGGAAACCTCAATCCCGCATCTAAGGCCAGTATATAGACGGCGAAATGGTTCCTGGGAGCGCTCAGGATCGTCGCGTCTTTATTTGGAATGACAAAGGAGAAGCCCGGCATGGGCAGTTGATGAAGAAGATTCCATTTTATTGATTTTCTAAGAAAAAATAAAGAATAAAGAAAAATGAAAAGAACAAAGAAACGATACCTGCTAAGAACGACTGGGCGATTCGGTGAAGAATGCTGAGGCTGGACGATCACTCTCTCTATAGAAAAGTTTGCAGAGCTCCGTTCTCTAGAAAAATTCGCTCAAGGTGTAAAATGATTAAATGTCCTCACACCAAGAGTATTTATAGGGGGGTAAAAAACTTGTGGAGCCGGTCAAAAATGACAGAAGAAAAGAAGGTAATGGTAGGTTATGACCGGTAAAATCCTGGAAAGGGCGCGTCATTTCCTTCATTTTGAATACATTACCTTCTGTAAAACGGGCCTTAACCGTTAGACGGGCCAACAAAAAGCTACCTTGGGTAAAAGGGCATTAACCGTCAGATGGCCCAACAGTGAAAGCCCTTTTAGGGGCAAATGTTGTAGCCTAACATCTACGGCTCCCTTAACGACACATGGGTTCATCAGAGCCGTACACGTGTCACCCTATTTAAAATGAAAAGAAGGCTTAATCTCTGGGCTACACTCAGTTGGGGTAAAAGGATTGAATTTCTGGCCCAACAATCAGAATCCAGTACTACCAGGTGGCTGAAGGAGAGTGGTTAATAGACTTTAACCAGTCCTGGTCTGCCACATGTCATGATCTGATTCCCCAGCCAATCAGAAGCCACTATTCTAGGGCAGATTTTAAGGATAGCTGTCAACTTGCTATCACTATAAATACCCCTGAAATCAGGAGAAACATACATTCAATGCAAACAGTGCAAAGTTACTCTGATAAAGTTCTCTCTCACTTTCTCTTTCTATTCTACTTTCTCTCACTACTCCTGATAACTGACTTAAGCATCGGAGGGGGAACCACCACCCAAACCTCCAGGGTGGGTCCCTTTGTGCAGGTTCGGGAGCAGAGCGAAGACCAAGGACTAAGAGGATTCAGACGTCGTTGCACAAGTCTCCAGCTGAAGAACACTCAAGATACTAATTTACTTGCTCGACAAGGAAGCTACCTACAGCTTACTTGTTGGACAAGTGGATAAAACAGCTCTTACTCCAACATTTATTTTCCATATTAGTTTTAGTTTTAATTGTGTATTTTCCATTTAAATTGGTTCAGTTCTTATAGTTAATCTGCTTTGAACTGTCCTGAGTCTCTTCCTGCCTTTGAATTGTCCTGGGTCCCTTCCTGGTATCAGAGCCATGGTCAAACTGCTCTTGCTAATTACCATAATTATTAAGCAACTAGTGTAATTGTAGTGTTGTAGTATGTGTTGTTCAGCTGTTGGTAAGTCTGTGTTGGTCAGCCTGTAAAGCCGTTGGTAAGTCGTGGTTAGGTGTTCGCGGTGTGGTGGTCCCTCAGGTGTTCCCAGTGGTCCCTCAGGTGTTCCCAGTGGTCCCTCAGACTACATACTGTTGTAGTGTTTATCGGTCAAAATGGTGAAAGGTAAGTTTAGTAGTGCTTTTTCAAAGGTTTTTGGTGATAGTAAGAATCCAGTTCAAAGGAAACTGATTACTCAAAAGGATGATCTATTTGTTTGGGAAATGTCAGTACTTTCCAAAACTGATATTTATGATAACCAGTATAGTTGGGAATTCAATTTGGATAAAGGAATCCGTATAGAAGAATTCACTACTAGTGTCAATCAGCATCAATTGTCCCTATCCAATTGCTAGATAATGAGTCTATCTAAAAACATATTGATCAATGTTTTAGTTATATCCATTTTGGTTGTGTTCAAATAGCTGTCAAGCCTATGGTCAGATTAGGTCTTATTTGTCCAGTTATGCTTGCCTTAAGAGATAGTTCTCTTAATCATTTCAAAGATTCTCTTTTAGCTTTGACAAATACCAATATTTGTCAAGGTCCAATTTACTTCAATTGTTTTCCAAATTTGAGTAAAGATTTTGAGTATCCTTATATTCTTAAGACCTTAACTCTAGATGTCAATATTTCCAAAGATCTTCAACTTCAAGGTGCTAGAAACTTTTCCATTATTTATCGAGTTTATTACAAACTCTTGAATACTCAAATGAATCCAAGGTGTAGAATACGGTTTGCTCATGCTCCAATTAGGATTTTCAAGGTTGAACATAGCAAAGCAACGACACGTACTCCAGAAGCTCTTCCGTGGGACAAAGTTTCTATTCTTGATGAATGGCGACTTCAAACCCCACCAATTCCAAAATCGTTGAAAGAATCAAAGGTTGATCAAATAGTTGAAGAACTAGATGGCAGAGTTCTTATTCGATTTAATTTGAGTAGGGAATTTCCATCTTCTTCTTCCAACTATGACTTTAAAAGTGCAAGATCTTCTTGTTCTTTTGAAAGATCAAGTACTTTTCCAAACAAAGATGATTTTCCATTTACTTCTCAAAATTACAAAGTTTTAAAAAAATCTCCTATACCATAAATTGTTGATGAAACTGATTTTCCATTACCAACTAAGTCTGAAATGAGACCTCCAAATTTCTCCAGTTTGAATGTTCTTACAAAAGGTGGATTTCAAATTGACAAACCAATGCTTTCAAACGATTTAGAAGACCCAGTAAATCGTGGAAAAAGACTTTGGTTTTTCTCCAATTTTGATAAACCTACCACAGAGTTTATTCTTGAAAAATATTATGCAAAATTGAACGAATTATCTGCAAATATTCCATTTTTTACATGGCTTCCAATTTACTTAAGTAATTTAAAAATTCCTTATCCATTTTCTAATTTATGTGTTAAGTCAAATATTGCTAAAAAATGGACTCTTAAGAATAGTGAACTAGTTTCATCTATTCATCCTCCATTAACAGGTTTACGAGTTCCTTCGTTAGAAGGTCAAACTTGTGAAGCTGCTCCATACAAAGTAGGAAGAGATGCTGATGAAAAGTCAGGCCCTACTTTAGGAAACATCCTAAAGGTTTATGAACAAAATAATTTTTCAAATACGATTTTACATACTATTTCCAAACAAGTTGATCAAATATCTACTCAAATTGATTCTTTATCTTCAAAAAATTGTGATTCTAAGTCTTCGAAAGAGATTGATGATAATTCAAAAAAGTTAAATGGAATTTCTCTTGATGACCTTCGTCCAGCTTTTCCAAATGAGATTTCCAGACCTCATATTCATGTTCCAAATCATTTTTCAATTTCAAAAAGTCTTGGAAATAGCAACAAAGCACTTTTGAAAAAGATTTCTGAAAAAATAAGACAAAAATATCACGTGCTTAGAAAAGGATAAGAAGGCAAAAGAAATTGCTGAAAACGTTTCTTCAAGTGATGAGTCTCCATCTCAAATTAATAAAATTTCCAAAAACTAGATGCATAATCCAATGCAAAATTATTATTCCACACCTAATCCTCCAGATCTTCAATTTGAAGAACGAGGAACTTATGGCCCTCAAAATGTTTATTATGGTGACCAACTATATGATTGGAATATAGATGGTAGATTAGAGTCTGAAATTGCCAAAGTTTTACACTAAATGTGCATTGCTGCTAATGCATATTCTTCCAATGATTTTACAAATGATCAAATTGCTGAAACTATTGTAAACGGTTTTTCAGGACAATTGAAAAACTGGTGGGGTCATTCTTTCACAGCAAAACAACAAAAAAATATTTGTTATCATGAAAAAGAAAAAAAAGAAAAAGATGGATTTACTCTTTTACTCCAAACCATTTGTCTTCATTTTCTTGGTTCTACAAAAGATTCTAAAAAATCCAACACTTTGGTTTTATCAAATCTTCGATGTCCAACTTTAAATGATTATCGTTGGTACAAAGATACATTTTTATCCAATGTTCTTTCCCGATCCGACGCTATACAGTCATTCTGGAAAGAAAAATTCATTTCAGGTCTTCCAAATTTATTTGGTCAAAGAATTTTCCAAAAATTGAAAGAAGCTACAAACAAGGAAACAATTCCATTATTGACATATGGTCAATTGTTTGCTTCTGTCAAAAAAGAAGGATTATCTCTTTGTAATGAGCTAAAGATACAATCTAAGTATGGAAATGAAAAAGCTCAGCAAAGACGATAACTGGGATCTTTCTGTGAAGCCTTTGGCTTTGATAAAATCCAAGCCCCTTCAAATGTTCGAAAACAGAGACTCAAGCAAGTTCAAAAGGAAAATTCTTTCTTCTGAAAAGTTTTATCAAAAGAAAAAGAAAACATTTCCAAAAAAATTTTCAAAAAAGGATTTTCAAAAGATTATTTGCTATAAATGTGGCAAGCCTTGTCACAAAGCAAATAATTGCAATTTCAAAAATAAGATTAATGAGATTTTTCAGGATAATCCAGATTTAAGAGATAAACTCTTGAATATTTTCCAATTAAATCAGAGTGAGCCAGAAGAGTCTGATCATTCTGATTTCGATCAAATTATTTATTAAATAGATTATGACCAGGATTTCGATGATTTTAATGCTGATCATTCTCAAAAATTTTGTTTAAAAGGACTTTGTGTTATTGTCAAAAAGGAAAAAGAGAAGGAATTACTTCTTGACAGTATTGAGAAAAATTCATATAGTAATCTTCAAAAACAGTATCTTGAAAGATTAAGAGAAATTGTTTTGAAATCTTCTCCACTTGAAGCGAAGAAAAAGCAAGTTTCTTTTAGTCTTCAAAAAATACTTGATGATTCTCCATATCATCAGGCTTTCATTTCTCCAGTTAGTACTCAAGATCTTCAAAGTGAGGTGTTTCAAATAAAATCTCATATTAACGATCTTGAACAAAATATTTTAAATCTCCAAACAAAAGATTTTGAACTTGAAGCTAAAATTACTCTTCTTCACAATTATAATTTCGAGGTAGGAGAAACTTTAGAACGTTCTCCTATACCCACTGATTCTATCCAAACTTCTGATACTCCCACTGATACCGAAAAGTTTCATCAAATTATTCACCGGTTTAATTATCAAAAATGGTTTTGTCCAATTAAATTAGTTATTGATCATGACTTCAAAATTAATGATGTTGCATTATTTGATAGTGGTGCCGATCTTAATTGCATTAAGGAAGGATTACTTCCTCCTCGGTATTATGAAAACGCCACTGAACACTTGACTATTGCTAATAGTCAAAAACTTCAAATTAGATATAAACTTTCTAAAGATTCTATTTTCAACAATGATTATTATTTTCAAACTCCATTTACTCTTGTTAAGAATCTTCATTATAATATTATTCTTGGTACTCTATTTCTAACTTAAATGTTTTCATTTTCAGTAGATGAAGTTGGTATTCATGCTTCTATAGATGAAAAACCAATTTCTTTCAAATTTTCTGCTAAATTACAACATAGTGATGTGCATAATCTTCAAACTAACTCTATTTATAAGCAAATTAATATGATTTCAGCAGGGATGAACATGATGAAAGGTTCCAAGGTTCCTGCTTCCAGACAGTAGAAAAAGAAAGGTATAGTAATCCATCCCACATGAGGAATTCCTGTTTCCTCAAACCAATTTGCCAATTTATCTAATTTTCCTCATCATATGCTCAAACAATATCACAAACAACTCCTCAAACAACCCATCCAAATGCCACTGATATTTCATACCACCAAAAAACCTAATTTAATACTTTGTTTTTAACCAATTTTACCTCAAACAGATTTTCTTCCATGAGGAATTCAACCACAAAATATCCGATTATGTCCAAAAAATATTTCCAAATGGCTTCAATTGCTTTCCTTTTGAGATCACCAAACCAATTCAATATTATCGAAATATCCTTCGTGACACAAATTCTTGTCACATTAAGGATAATATTAACACCACAACAAATTATTCCAAATGCCTGATTTTCCATGTTATTACCAGTACCGAGTGGAAGACATCCTATTCTTCTCTTTCAAACTCCAAGACATTTTCTTCCCATCTTGTTGATTCAAAACTTCCACACAAACTTATAACTTTTATGATTATGTACAAGCATAGTATTGTACATTTTTACTCCAGAGTTATGATCATTCATGGTTCTTCAGTTTCCATCCTGATTGTCTCAAGAAAAATAAAACATTTCTAGTTTGGTTCATAGAATGGTGGGAAAGATATGGAGCAATTCCAGATATTTTCCAAGAGGAACTTCAAAATTCTTTCCAACTTTATTATTCAAAGACCAAAATTCCAGAAGGATTTGAATTCTCTAGTATTATTTATTTCTGTCAAATATTCCGAATTTCATGGATTATGTGCTGGAATTATTCTCTTTGTAGAATTATGGATTCCATACCTTATTTCCTGATTCGAGAATATCGGGTCAAATGGTGGAAAAATTTCAAAATCTATCCAAATATGCAAGAATGTGTTTCTCATTATCTCCAACATGATTTATCTACCCTCCATGATTATAATGAATGGACTAAGCAAAGCTTCCAGCAATATAAACAAATTCAAGCAGCTCCTGCACAAAAGACAATACAATCTCCATCTTCATCCACAAAATCCAAAACTAAAAAGAAGGCTCCAATAGATAGGGCTGAACTCTTTGATAAGTTGCTTCAGTTTATTAGCCAAATAAAAAAAAGTCCAATCATCCAATAGTTCTAGTCAATATGCTTTGAACTGTCCTAGGTCCTTTCCTAAAATTTGTAATACTTCAAAGTTATCAATATAATTAGAAGTTTCAGTCATCCTTTCCTCTATTTTACTTCTGTAAATTCTTGCTGCTCTCACTCCAACATTTAATTTCCATATTAGTTTTAGTTTTAATTGTGTATTTTTCATTTAAACTAGTTCAGTTCTTAGCGTTAATCTGCTTTGAACTGTCCTGGGTCCCTTCCTGGTATCAGAGCCATTGCCAAACTGCTATAAGTTTATTGTTTATCGTTGTTATTGAGAAGCTACTGTAATAGTAGTGTTGTAGTCTGTGTTGGTCACCTGTTGGTAAGTCTGTGTTGGTCAGCCTGTTAAGCCTTGGTTAGGTGTTCCCGGTGTGGTGGTCCCTCAGGTGTTCCCAGTGGTCACTCAGAGTATATACTGTTGTAGTGTTTATCGGTAAAAATGGTAAAAAATAAGTTTAGTAGTTTTGTTTCACAAGTCTTTGGTGAAGGAAAGAATCCAGTTCAAAAGAAACAGATAACTCAAAAGGATGATCCATTTGTTTTGGGAAATGCCAATACTTTCCAAAACTGATATCTATGACAAGTAGTATAGTTGGGAATTCAATTTTGGCAAAGGAATCCATATATAAAAATTCACTACAAGTGTCAATCAGCGTCTAATGACTATCCAATTACTTGATAATGAGTCTGTCCAAAAACATATGGATCAAGGTTTTAGATATATCCATTTTGATTGTGTCCAAATAGCTGTCAAACCTATGGTCAGATTAGGTCTTGATTGTCCAGTTATGCTTGCTTTAAGAGATAGTTCTCTTATTCATTTCAAAGATTCTCTTTTAGCTTTGGCAAATACCAATATTTGTCAAGGTCCAATTTACTCCAATCGTTTTCCAAATTTGAGTAAAGATATTGAGGATCCTTATATTCTTAAGTATTTGACTCTAGATGTCAGGATTTCCAATGATCTTCAACTCCAAGGTGCCATAAACTTTTCCATTATTTCTTCTGTTTACTACAAACTTCTAAATACTCAAATGAATCCAAGGTGTATAATACGTTTTGCTCCTGGTCAAACTATGATTTTCAAAGCTGAACATGGCAAAGCAACTACACATACTCCAGAAGCTCTTCCGTGGGATAAAGTTACTATTCTTGATGAATGGTGACTTCAAAACCCACCAATTCCAAAATCTTTGAAGGAACCAAAGGTTGAACAAATAGTTGAAGAACAGATGGCAGAGTTCTTATTCGATTGATTTCGAGTAGGGAATTTCAAATTGATAAACCAATGCTTTCAATGATTTTGAAGCTCCAGTAAATCGTGAAAAAAGTCTTTGGGTTTTCTCCAATTTTGATAAACCTGCCACAAAGTTTATTCGTGAAAAATATTATGCAAAAGCAAGCCCTACTTTGGGAGACATCAAAAAGGTTTATGAACAAAATAATTTTTTAAATTCGTTTTTACATACGATTTCCAAACAAGTTGATTAAATATCTACTCACATTGATTCTTTATCTTCAAAAAATTATGATTATGAGTCTTCAAAAGAGATTGATGATTTATCAAAAAAGTTAAATGAAATTTATCTTGACGACCTTCGTCGAGCTTTTCCAAATGAGATTTCTAGACCTCTTATTCATATTCCAAATAATTTGTCAGTTTCAAAAGGTCTTGGAAATAGTAACAAAACACTTTTGAAAAGAATTTCTGAAAAATTAGATAAAAACATCACGTGCCTAGAAAAGGATAAGAAGGTAAAAGATAAGGCTGAAACCTTTTCTTCGGGTGATGAGTCTCCATCGCAAATTAATAAAATTTCCAAACATAGGAACAATAATCGAATGCGAAATTATTATTCCAGACCTACTGCTCCAAATCTTCAATTTGAAGAACGAGGAACTTATGACTCTCAAAATGTTTATTCAGGTGACTAACTATATGATTGGAATACAGATGGTCGATCAGAATATGAAGTTTCCAAAGTTTTACATGAAATGTGCATTGCTGCTAATGCATATGCTTCCAATGATTTTACAAATGTTCAAATTGCTGAAACAATTGTAAACGGTTTTTCAGGGCAATTGAAAAACTGGTGGGATCATACTTTCACAGTCGAACCGCAAAAAACTATTTGTTATCATGAAAATGAGAAAAAAGAAAAAGATGGATTTACTCTTTTACTCCAAACCATTTGTCTTCATTTTCTTGGTTCCGCAAAAGATTCCATAAAATCCAACACTTTGGTTTTATCAAATCTTCGATGTCCAACTTTAAATGATTATCGTTGGTACAAAGATACATTCTTATCCAATGTTCTTTTCCGATCCGACGCTCAATAATCATTCTGGAAAGAAAAATTTATTTTAGGTCTTCCAAATTTATTTGCTCAAAGAATTTTTCAAAAATTGAAAGAAGCTACTAACAAGGAAACAATTCCATATGATGAATTGACATATGGCCAATTGTTTGCTTTTATTAGAAAAGAAGGATTATCTCTTTGTAATGAGCTAAACATCCAATCTAAGTATCGAAATGATGGAGCTTAGTAAAGACGAGAACTTGGATCTTTCTGTGAAGCCGTTGGCTTTGAGAAAATCCAAACCCCTTCAACTGTTCGAAAACAAAGACTCAAGCAAGTTCAAAATTTTGGTCAAAGGAAAGTTCCTTCTTCTGAAAAGTTTATCAAAAGAAAACGAAAACAGTTCCAAAAGAATTTCCAAAAACGGATCTTCAAATGATTATTTGTTATAAATGTGGCAGGCCTGGTCACAAAGCAAATAATTGAAATTTTTGTAAAAACTTAACGAAGTTTTCCAGGATAATCCAGATTTAAGATATAAACTCTTAAATGTTTTCCACTTAAATCAGAGTGAGCCAGAAGAGTCTGATCATTCTGATTCTGATCACATTATTTATCAATTAGTTTATGATCAGGATTCCGATTATTTTAATTGTGATCATTCTCTCCAATTTAGTTCAAAAGGACTTTGTGTCATTTCCAAAAAAGGAAAAGAGAAAGAATTACAACTTGACATTATTGAAAAAATTCCATATAGCAATCTTCAAAACCAGTATCTTGAAAGATTAAGAGAAATTGTTTTGAAATTTTCTCCACTTGAAGAGAAGAAAAAACAAGTTTATTTTAGTCTTCAAAAAATACTTGATGATTCTTTATATCATCAAACATTTATTTTTCCAGTCAATACTCATGATCTTCACAGTGAGGTAATTCAAATAAAATCTCATATTAAAGATCTTGAGCAAAATATTTTAAATCTCCAAATAAAAGATTTAGAACATGAAGCCAAAATTACTCTTCTTTAAAATTCTAGTTTTGCGGTAGGAGAAACTTTAGAACGTTCTCCTATACAACCTGATTCTATCAAAAATTCTGATACTCCTATTGATACTGAAAAATTTCTTCAAATTATTCACCGATTCAATTATCAAAAATTATTTTGTCGAATTAAATTTGTAACACCCCGTCCTTCTACTACTAAGATACTAAACAATATCTAATCAAGAAATACTAAAATGACGTTAGCGGAAATAACGTCGGGACGGTTATGCTACTCTAAAACAATAAGTATAGATAATTCCTCAAACTCAAAGTTTCATAGCTTAAAAAGGGAATTAATATCCGAGTAAACATCATAGTTCTAAAATAAAAGGAGTATCCCAAATTGTAACATATTATCAAAACCAAATACTATGAGACATGCAAGTCTCCCAAGAAAACTTAAATAAAGCTAAATGTCCTTGAAGGCTATCCAAAAATAAGTCTCTCTATGGCCTATATAGAGTTCATATACCAAAAACAGTACTAGGAGCTTCTTCTCACTACAAACTCTCACTCTGCTAGCCCAAGCAGTCACAAGCTTAGCAATCATTTCCATCTGCAAGGATATATTAAATAATTCCACAGTCAGTGGGGAGTAACTAGCAGTTCTCCCAGAACAATAGCAATTAAAGTACGATTCAGAAGTAGATTATTAAGAAAGGTATATCATGCAATCATTACATCAATAACATGCACATAGAAATCATAAAGCTCATAGATAAATCAAGAGATCATTAACAATAAGTAAACATGATATAGTGAGTGACATAATTCTAATATAGTTAAATAATAATAATTAATCAAAAATACAACAAGTTATTGAGTCAGAAACCGAACGCCAGTGATTCGCAAATCACTTCCTAAGGTTTGTCAGATCGCAATCTCCAGGTCAGTCTATGGGCTTACGTTCACCACTGCCTGTGTCTAAGAATGGCCAAACTCCCGATGCCGGGTAGAACACGCAGAATTCCCTGACTCTTGGACGACAACAATTAACCCAGGTGTACCCCTAGTTCGGAAACCAGGTGGTTGGCATGTTCTTCACAGGGGACTACATCTATCCCACCGGATATTCTTATCTCAAAATACACAGATGCATATAATCCAAGTATCATTCATCTAAAATATTCATCAAAAAGGGATGCCACCCGGCCTTATACCCACAGTTCATCAAAACAGTTCTTCATAATTCCTCAAAATAAAACACTTATAAAATATTCAACAAATAACTCTCACAATAACACGTGAACATTTCCAAACCTCATCAAAGATAATATACTGGTTTTTACAGCAACCACAACTCAATCAAAAATTACATCACCAATTAATTCTAAATCATTTCCATTAAAAGAGTAACAACAATTAATCATTTTCTTTCATAAATCAAACTTAAACATGTGGTTACCCAATGATACATACTGTATACTACTGAAAATCAGAAACCCATAATATATTAAATTATGAATTATTTCTGATTTACAAGCCCTCACATAATTTAAAAGTGTATCCTCAATTTCACAACAAAAACACCATAATAATTATTAAACTAATAATTTCGAGCAGTAAAATCACACAAAAATTAACATACGACCCTAATGGCTCTACTGACGTGGTACAATTTTTATTTATAATTTTCAGACTCCAAAAGTAATTTTAACAGCTAATATACAGATTCCTCAAATAAGCCATTATAATAATTTAAAATATAAACAGACACCCAAAAATTACTAAAAATTTATATAACATGTAAAAACTCACGGAAATACATAATATTCAAAGAAATTAATTTTTCTACCTAGACAAATAATTTTCATGAATTATATACTGACAGAACAGAAATTACAAAAACAGATATATCAATTAAATAAAACAGTAAACAGTAGGTAAAAATTATTCTTAGGCATGGAATACATTATACGTATGTAACCTGATCTAAGAAAAATAATTTCATCAAATTTAACAGTCGTTCAATAATTATTATGAAAATTAGCCAAAAACGCACAAAATACCAATTAAATCAAATAAATATTAAAAATCATGCCAAAATTATTTTTCTCTACACAGTATGCACAGAGCATGTGTCACTTATGTTCATGTCAAATTTTGTCAAAAATTTCATTCAAAAAGTATTTTAGATAATTCCTAACGTAGTAATCTAATACCGAATAACACCCTAATCACTATGGTTCTAAGATAACAACTAGTTACCTGGATCGTCGGAGGCGAGCTGAAAACTTATAGAAATTCCCAAAATAGGCGTGTGATCCTCTCCTTCTTCAAATCCCAAGCACCAAGAATGAGGAAAAAGCAACAAGAACAATTCACGAACAATTAATAAGAAGTAGAAATGAAAAGAAAATTGAGAGAATGAAGATGATGATGGTGGCTGGAATATTTGGAGAATGGCAGCCAAGAGTTCTGATTTTCTAATCAGAATTTGAAGTGAATAAAGGGGTTTAATTATAGGAAATCATTAGGGGGGTTATGGGAGTTATAAGGCATCAAAGAGTCACAAGAAGAATGAAAAGAAAAAGAATGAAGAGAAGGTTCTCCTTCTCCTTCACCTTGGTCGGCTGCCCCCAAGCCCCAACACACCCACAAAAACTTTCGGCCCATTTCAACAATGATCCATGCTTCAAAAACCCGCTACGCGATAAAACGATTAATTCCTAAATCGCGCCTAAACTTTGAAAATACTTAATAATAAAAATAATTCTAATAAATTATATTATAAATATAAATGAAATAAACACATTAACACGCCAAAAAAATAAAAATAATAATTCGGCTCCCAAAATTATAAAATAAAAATAATTAATTTAGAGAAAATAATAGTTTTAGAGAAAATTCTTGCATAAAACTAGGCGCAAAATTATGGGTTGTTACAATCTCCCCTCCTTAAATAAAGTTTCGTCCTCGAAACTTCGAAAACACAAAAACAAGACGAGAATACAAATAGTACCTGAAACGAATAGTTCCGGGTATTTCAGTCGCATCGACTCTTCGGTTTACCAAGTAGCTTCTTCGTACCTTTGACTTCTCCAATGTACTTTAACCATGGGAATCACCTTCCTTCTCAGAGCACGGTTCTGACGGTCCAATATACGAACAAGTCGCTCTTCAAAAGTCAGATTCGGCTCAACTGACACCGATTCAATAGGGATCACATGCGAAGGATCACTACGATACCTGCGCAACTGCGACACATGAAACACATCATGAACCTTCGACAGCTCTGGCGGCAAAGCCAAACGATACGCGACCTCCCCAATCCTTTCAGGAATCTCATAGGGACCTACGAACTTTGGACTCAACTTGCCCTTTTGACCAAACCGCATCACTCCCTTCATAGGAGAAACCTTTAAAAGCACCTTATCCTCCACCTCAAAAGAAATAGGTTTCCGACGCAAATCAGCATACGACTTCTGCCTATCTTGAGCAGCCTTCATCTTCGCTTGAATTACTTTCACCTGCTCAACTGTATCCTGAATTAACTCCGGGTCCAAAATCAATGAGTCACTGATGTCGCTCCAACAAGTAGGACTACGACACTTCCTTCCATAGAGAGCCTCATACGGAGCCATTTGGATACTAGCTTGATAACTGTTGTTATAAGAAAACTCCACCAAGCTAAGAGACTTAACCCAAGACTATTGAAATTCCAAGGCACAAGCACGAAGCATATCTTCCAAGGTCTGAATAGTTCTCTCAGTTTGACCATCGGTAGCTGCATGAAATGCAGTAATTAGCTTCAACTTCGAATCAAAAGCCTCTTGCAGAGCAATCCAGAAATGGGATAGGAATCGCGGATCACGGTCAGAGACAATGTCTTTGGGAACCCCATGAAGACGAATGATCTCATTAGCATAAGCCTCAGCTAAATCTTCCATAGACCAAGTGTTCTTCATCGCAATAAAACGAGCCACTTTAGTCAACCGATCCACAATCACCCACACAGTATTCAATCCACCGGCAGCTCTAGGCAAACCCATCACGAAATCCATCGAGATCGAGTTGAACTTCCAAGCAGGAATAGGCAATGGTTGCAACAAACCACCAGGCCTATGATGCTCAATTTTCACCTTCTGACAGATTAAACACCTAGCCACGAACTCGGCAATCTCTCTCTTCATACCAGGTCACCAAAAATTAGCCTTCAAATCCTTATAGAGCTTGTCACCCCCAGGATGAACGGAATAAGGAGTACTATGAGCTTCTTCGAGAATCATTCTCTTAAGCTCACCATCATTGGGCACACACCAACGCCCCATAAACCTCAAGCTATCATCAGCACAAATCTCAAAATTCTCTGCACGACCTTGCATCTTTGCTTCACAGATCTTCTCCAGCTTCGAATCATCCTTTTGCTTGCTTCTTAACTCCTGGAACAACTCAGGCTCAGCACTCATGGAACCCAACAACGCAAACACATAACCCTGAGGAACAACCTCGATATCAAGCTTGCGAAACTCTTCACACAATTCACGAGGCACCACCATAGCAGCGTTTAATGAATGCTTACTCTTGCGACTCAGAGCATCCGCTACTTTGTTCGCCTTACCCTCTTGGTAATCCAGGGTCAGATCATAATCCTTGATCAATTCAAGCCACCTTCTCTGCCTCATGTTAAGATCACGCTGAGTGAAGATGTACTTCAGGCTCTTGTGGTCAGTATACACCTTACACGGAACACCGTACAGATAGTGTCGCCATATCTTTAGTGCAAACACCACAGCCGCTAACTCCAGATCATGGGTCGGGTTATTCCTCTCATGCACCTTCAACTGCCTCGAACCATAGGCTATTACTTTCCCTTGCTGCATCAAAACACAACCCAGACCATTCTTTGATGCATCACTGAGCACTTCATACCCAACACCCTCAGATGGCATGGTAAGAACAGGAGCAGAGGTCAAACTCTTTTTCAGCTTCAAAAATGCCTCTTCACAATCCTCAGACCAGATGAACTTGCAGTCCTTGCGCATCAAGCGAGTCAGAGGTTGAGCTATCTTGGAGAAATTTTGAACGAACCTCCTATAATAACCAGCCAGACCCAGAAAACTTCGAATCTCGGTCACATTCTTAGGACTCTCCCACTCGACAACAGCCTTGATCTTAGCGGGATCCACCTTGACTCCTTCCTTGCTGATTATATACCCTAGAAAAGCAACTTCTTTCAGCCAGAACTCGCACTTAGACAGCTTTGCGAACCACTTTTGCTTGCGCAGAACATCCAACACCAGTCTCAAATGCTTCTCATGCTCCTTCTCATCCTTAGAGTAAACGAGAATATCATCGATAAACACGACCACACAAGTATCCAAGTACTCGTGGAAAGAGCAATTCATTTGATCCATGAAAATCGCAGGAGCATTCGTGAGACCAAATGGCATCACTTCAAATTCATAGTGCCCATACCTGGTGCGAAAAGCAGTCTTCGGAATATCCTCCTTCTTCACTGGAATTTGATGATATCCGGATCTTAGATCGATCTTGGAAAATACCCCAGCACCTTTTAACTGATCAAAGAGATCTTCAATGCGAGGCAACGGATATTTATTCTTGATCGTTACCTTATTCAGCTCACGGTAATCGATGCACAGACGCATACTCCCGTCTTTCTTCTTGACAAACAGAACAGGAGCACCCCAAGGAGACACACTAGGCCTTATGAAGTCCTTATCTATCAACTCTTGCAATTGAGTCTTCAACTCTTGCAATTCAGACGGCGCCATTCTATAAGGAGCCTTGGATATAGGAGCAGTACCCGGTACTAAATCAACGCCGAACTCCACATCTCTTTTAGGAGGAATACCTGGCAACTCTTCAGGAAACACATCAGGATAATCCCGAACTACCGGAATACTCTCGAGCGGATCTTCGGATGACAAATCCTTCACCATGCAAAGGTATACCACATCACCTTTTTGACGCATCTTCCGCATTCTCAGAGCGGAAACCCACTTAACACCCTTCTTCACTTAGAATCTCGGAGCACCACCTTCTGATCACGGCACTGAATGCAGGCATGATACTTCGATAACCAATCTATTCCAAGGATCACATCAAACTCTGACATAGGAAACTCCTTAAGATCGGCTGGAAACTCAGAACCCAGAATACTGACAGGCACGCCCTTAAACTCAGAATGACAGGGATAATTCTCACCAGACAGAAGAGAAATTAGGGACTTAATAGGAGATCTAGAAAAAAGATTAGCTTTTCGAACAAAGGAACTAGCAACAAAAGACAATGTAGCACCAGTATCGAACAGAACAAAAGCAGGAGTATTATTTACAAGAAAAGTACCAGAGATGACATCAGGATGAACATCGGCTTCAGCTTGCGTCATCACATAGATCCTGTTCTTCGGAGGAGCAGAAGAACTAACTAGCTTAGCAAGACCAGCAGAAAAAGACGGAGCTCTAGGATTCTTAGAACACTGGAAAGACTTGTGCCCCACTTCCTTGCAATAGAAACAGACAACGGTCGATCCATCACAGTTCTTCTCCGGATGAGCAGCTTTACCACAGATTCGGCACTTGCTCGGATCAAAACTCGGACGAAATCCCGATCCAGATTCCTGTTGATAACCCCCTCGACCAGACGGCTCATACCTCGGCTTCTTAGCCGGGAACTGAACATAGGTAGTAGCAGGCTTCTTAGCAGCAGCAGCCTTAGCAGAATCTTCCTCTTTCAAAGAGGCATGAATACTCAGAGCTATCTCATAGGCTCCCTGGAAAGTCGAAGCTCCCGAACTCAGAACATGGGTCCTCACCCTAGGATCCATTTTCTTGATGTACTTCACACGCTCAGCTTCAGAAGGTACAACTGTGGTAGCAAACCTGGACAGCTCGGTGAATTTATCAGTGTACTCCTGCACACTCAGAGTACCGTGAGACAGAGTTAAGAACTCTTCCTGCTTCTGCCAACGGAGCTCATCAGGATAAAACCTGTCCTTCAGCTTTACACGAAACTCATCCCATCCAAATCCCGGTGTAGCCATGCAGCTTGCACGAACAGTACTCCACCAGTTGTCAGCTTCCATCTTCAAATAGTAGGTACCGATAGGCACCATTTCAGCAGCAGGGCATCCAGTAGCAGCAAACAGCTTCTCCATGTCTCTTATCCACCCTTCAAGCACAACAGGATCAGAAGTCCCGTCAAAAGTAGGCGGACGGTGACGGTCAAACCGATCAAAGATGGATTGCCCACTAGGCGGAGCAGAAGACCGATTAGCCATAGCTATGATAGCGTTCTCAAGAGT
This sequence comes from Beta lomatogona, assembly GCA_947646795.1. NCBI lineage: Eukaryota > Viridiplantae > Streptophyta > Magnoliopsida > Caryophyllales > Amaranthaceae > Beta > Beta lomatogona. Next base: position 579,612 of record CANSNZ010000540.1, on the reverse strand, counting down.
TTGGCGCCTCTTTCGGGCAGCCTACTTTCTAGCACTAGTCAAACCTCGAGGCGGCATTCTACAAACACAAGTTAAACATTCGTTACTGAACACATTATTAGTTGTAAATTAACAACTTATCACATCAAATAAGAAAAATATTTTCCCGTGGTTTCCTGCCCAAGTGACCCTCTCACCATTGCTTTTCTTGAAGCCTAAGATTCTAATGATCCAAGTTACTTCAACTATACATTTCCCGGGAGTTTCTTAGTGGCTAAGTAAGGGTCTCGGGTAACTTTGCTTTGATACCAACTGTAACACCCCGTCCTTCTACTACTAAGATACTAAATAATATCTAATCAAGAAATACTAAAATGACGTTAGCAGAAATAACGTCGGGACGGTTATGCTACTCTAAAACAATAAGTATAGATAATTCCTCAAACTCAAAGTTTCATAGCTTAAAAAGGGAATTAATATCCGAGTAAACATCATAGTTCTAAAATAAAAGGAGTATCCCAAATTGTAACATATTATCAAAACCAAATACTATGAGACATGCAAGTCTCCCAAGAAAACTTAAATAAAGCTAAATGTTCTTGAAGGCTATCCAAAAATAAGTCTCTCTATGGCCTATATAGAGTTCATCTACCAAAAACAGTACTAGGAGCTTCTTCTCACTACAAACTCTCACTCTGCTAGCCCAAGCAGTCACAAGCCTAGCAATCATTTCCATCTGCAAGGATATATTAAATAATTCCACAGTCAGTGGGGAGTAACTAGCAGTTCTCCCAGAACAATAGCAATCAAAGTACGATTCAGAAGTAGATTATTAAGAAAGGAATATCATGCAATCATTACATCAATAACATGCACATAGAAATCATAAAGCTCATAGATAAATCAAGAGATCATTAACAATAAGTAAACATGATATAGTGAGTGACATAATTCTAATATATATAAATAATAATAATAAATCAAAAATACAACAAGTTATTGAGTCAGAAACCGAACGCCAGTGATTCGCAAATCACTTCCTAAGGTTTGTCAGATCGCAATCTCCAGGTCAATCTATGGGCTTACGTTCCCCACTGCCTGTGTCTAAGAATGGCAAAACTCCCGATGCCGGGTAGAACACGCAGAACTCCCTGACTCTCGGACGACAACAATTAACCCAGGTGTACCCCTAGTTCGCAAACCAGGTGGTTGGCATGTTTTTCACCGGGGAATACATCTATCCCATCGGATATTCTTATCTCAAAATACACACATGCATATAATCCAAGTATCATTCATCTAAAATATTCATCAAAAAGGGATGCCACCCGGCCTTATACCCACAGTTCATCAAAACAGTTCTTCATAATTCCTCAAAATAAAACACTTATAAAATATTCAACAAATAACTCTCACAATAACACGTGAACATTTCCAAACCTCATCAAAGATAATATACTGGTTTTTACAGCAACCACAACTCAATCAAAAATTACATCACCAATTAATTCTAAATCATTTCCATTAAAAGAGTAACAACATCTAATCATTTTCTTTCATAAATCAAACTTAAACATGTGGTTACCCAATGATACATACTGTATACTACTGAAAATCAGCAACCCAGAATATATTAAATTATGAATTATTTCTGATTTACAAGCCCTGACATAATTTAAAAGTGTATCCTCAATTTCACAACAAAAACACCATAATAATTATTAAACCAATAATTTCGAGCAGTAAAATCACACAAAAATTAACATACGACCCTAATGGCTCTACTGACATGGTACAGTTTTTATTTATAATTTTTGGACTCCAAAAGTAATTTTAACAGCTAATATAAAGATTCCTCAAATAAGCCATTATAATAATTTAAAATATTAAAAGACACCCAAAAATTACCAACAATTTACATAACATGTAAAAACGCACGGAAATACATAATTTTCAAAGAAAATAATAATTTTTCTGCCTATACAAATAATTTTCATGAATTATATACTAACAGAACAGAAATTACAAAAACAGATATATCAATTAAATAAAACAGTAAACAGTAGGTAAAAATTATTCTAAGGCATGTAATACATTATACGCATGTAACATGATCTAAGAAAAATAATTTCATCAAATTTAACAGCCGTTCAATAATTATTATGAAAATTAGCCAAAAACGCACAAAATACTAATTAAATCAAATAAATATTAAAAATCATGCGAAAATTATTTTTCTCTACACAGTATTCACATAGCATGTGTCATGTATGTTCATGTCAAATTTTGTCAAAAATTTCATTCAAAAAGTATTTTAGATAATTCCTAACATAGTAATCTAATACCGAATAACACCCTAATCACTATGGTTCTAAGATAACAACTAGTTACCTGGATCGTCGGAGGCGAGCTGAAAACTTCTGGAAATTCCCAAAATAGGTGTGTGATCCTCTCCTTCTTCAAATCCCAAGCACCAAGAATGAGGAAAAAGCAACAAGAACAATTCACGAACAATTAACAAGAAGTAGAAATAAAAAGAAAATTGAGAGAATGAAGATGATGATGGTGGCCGAAATATTTGGAGAATGGCAGCCAAGAGTTCTGATTTTCTAATCAGAATTTGAAGTGAATAAAGGGGTTTAAAGAGGTTTAATTAAAGGAAATCATTAGGGGGGTTATGGGAGTTATAAGGCATCAAAGAGTCACAAGAAGAATGAAAAGAAAAAGAAAGAAGAGAAGGTTCTCCTTCTCCTTCACCTTGGTCGGCTGCCCCCAAGCCCAACACACCCACAAAAACTTTCGGCCCAATTCAACAATGATCCATGCTTCAAAAACCCGCTACGCGATAAAACGATTAATTCCTAAATCGCGCCTAAACTTTGAAAATACTTAATAATAAAAATAATTCTAATAAATTATATAATATAAATATAAATGAAATAAACACATTAACACGCCAAAAAAATAAAAATAATAATTCGGCTCCCAAAATTATAAAATAAAGATAATTAATTTAGAGAAAATAATAGATTTAGAGAAAATTCTTGCGAAAAACTAGGAGCAAAATTATGGGTTGTTACAAAATTAGTTATTGATCATGGCTTCCAAATTAATGATGTTGCATTATTTGATAGTGGTGTCGATCTTAATTGCATTAAGGAAGGATTAATTCTTCCTCGGTATTATGAAAACGCCACTGAACACTTGACTATTGCTAATGGTCAAAAACTTCAAATTAGATATAAACTTTCTAAAGCTTCTATTTTCAACAATGATTATTATTTTCAAACTCGATTTACTCTTGTTAAGAATCTTAATTATAACATTATTCTTGGTACTCCATTTCTAACTCAAATGTATCAATTTTCAGTAGATGAAGTTGGTATTCATGCTTCTATAGATGAAAAACCAATTTCTTTCAAATTTCCTGCTAAATTACAACATAGTGATGTCTAAAATCTTGAAACTAACTCTCTTTATAAACAAATTAATATGATTTTTGCAGCGATGAACAGAATGAAAGGTCCAAAAGCTCTTGCTTCCAGACAGCAGAAAGAGAAAGGTATAGTCATCCATCCCACAGGAAGAATTCCTGTTTCCACAAATCAATTTTTCAATTTATCTGATTTCCCTCAAATTTCCTATGCTCAAACAATATCACAAACAGCTCCTCAAACAACACATCCAAATGCCGCTGATATTTCATACCACCAAAAAACCCAATATAATACTTTGTTTTTAACCAATTTTACCTCCAACAGATTTTCTTCCCAGGAGGAATTTAACCACAAAATATCCGACTATGTCTAAAAAATACTTCCAGATGGTTTTAATTGGTTTCTTTTTTTATATCACTAAACCAATTCAATATTATCGAAATATCCTTCGTGACAAAAATTCTTATCACATTAAGGATAATATTAACACCACAACAAATTATTCCAAATGCCTGATTTTCCATATTATTTCCAGTATCGAGTGGAAGACTTCCCACTCTTCTCTCTCAAAATCCAAAATATTTTCTTCCAATCTTCTTCATCCAAAACTTCCACAAACTTATAACTTAATTTTATGACAAGCATGGTATTGTACATTTTTACACCAGAGTTATGATGATTCCTGGTTTTTCAGTTTCCATCTTGACTGTTTCCACAAAAATAAAACATTTCCAGTTTGGTTCATAGAATGGTGGGAAAGATATGGAGCAATTCCAAATATCTTCCCAGAAGAACTTCAAAATCCTTTCCAGCTTTATTGTTCAAAGACCGAAATTCCAGAAGGATTTGATTCTCCTGTATTTTTTTTTCTGTCAAATATTCCGAATTTCATGGATTATGTGCTGGAATTATTCTCTGTGTAAGATTATAGATTCCAGACATTATTTCCTAATTTGAGAATACCGGGTCAAATGGTGGAAAAATTTCAAAATTTATCCAAATATGCAGGACTGTGTTTCTCAATATCTCCAGCATGGTTTATCTGCACTCCATGATTATAATGAATGGACTAAGCGGAGTTTCCAGCAATATAAACAAATCTAAGCAACTCCTCCAAAAAACACAATACAATCTCCATCTTCATCCACAAAGTCCAAAACCAAAAAGAAGGCTCCAATAGATAGGGCTGAACTCTTTGATCAGTTCCTTGAGTTTATTAATCAAACTAAAAAAGTCCAATCATCCAATAGTTCTAGTTCTTCAGAGGCTTGTAGCCCAGATTTGTATGGCGGCCCTTATGCCCAAGATCCATTTGATTTCTAAAACAATAAAAGAAAGATCCCGCTAAGTGTAAATATTTTACACTTAGGCAAAAGTAAGGGAGAATATTCTTATTTACAGGTGTCCAAAGTTTGTTCCAGCTGTCCAGCAGTCATTATCAGCAAATATAAGATTTGCAGCACAAAATTTCCATCAACTTTCAAAAAGTGAATAGTGAATAGTGAATAGTAAAAAGCAACGATGAACAGTACCATGAATAGTACTTTTGTCGAAATTTCTCAAAAAATTGTTAAAAGTTACGGCGCACTTTAAAAGCAACGGAAGAAAACTATCCAGCTGTCCAATTTCTGTAAAAGCAAATAGTATTGTAATTATCCAGATTACTCCAATAATTGTACTGATTTGTCTCTATCCCTTCCCTTCAGTCTATAAATAGACTCATTTATTTCCATTGTAATTCAGAGCGAGTTTAAGAGCTTTAAGAGCAAGTCTAAGAGAGAGAAAGTTTGACTGAAAACACAAAATTTGTAATACTTCAAAGTTATCAATACAATTCCAAGTTTCAGTCATCCTTTCCTCTCTTTTACTTCTGTAAGTTCTTGCTGCTCTCACTCCAACGTTTAATTTCCATATTAGTTATAGTTTTTATTGTGTAATTTCTATTTAAACTGGTTCAGTTCTTAGAGTTAATCTGATTTGTCTATATCCCTTCCCCTAGGTCTATATATAGACTCATTTATTTCCATTACAATCCAGAGCAAGTTTTAGAGCTAAAATAGCAAGTCTAAGAGAGAGAGAGTGAAAGCCACAAAGATTTGTAATATTTCCAATATATCAATGCAATTCCAAGTTTCAGTCATCCTTTCCTCTCTTTTACTTTTATAAGTTCTTGCTGCTCTCACTCCAACGTTTATTTTCCATATTAGTTTTAGTTTTAATTGTGTATTTTCCATTTAAACTGGTTTAGTTCTTAGAGTTAATTTGCTTTGAACTGTCTTACCAGGAAGGGACCCAGGGCAGTTCAAAGCAGATTAACTCTAAGAACTGAACCAGTTTATATGGAAAATACACAATTAAAACTAAAACTAATATGGAAATTAAACATTGGAGTGAGAGCAGCAAGTGTAACACCCCGTAATTTTCACTCTTTTATTTTTGGTGTTTGTTTACATTAAAATGATATTTTTCGTAAAAATAAATAATTTATTATTTAGATTATTTTGGAACGTGTTGTGAAAATGTGTATATATATTTATATGTTGTGATATATTTATTTTAAGTTGTTAGTTATTTATTTTAAAGGTTATATTAATTTCGTTATTTGTTTAGGCGTTTAGGATGCTGTTTTGTCGCGTAGCGTTTTTGTAACGTTGTTGGACCGACTTGGGTGATGAAATGTTGCATCGCATGTGGCGTGCTAATGTGTTTATTGTATTTATATTTATAATATAATTTATTAGAGTTATTTTCATTATTAAGTATTTTCAAAGTTTAGGCACGATTTAGGAATTTATCGATTTATCGCGTGATGGACTTTTGATGCATGGACCTTTGATGACTTGGGCCGAAATCTTCTTGGTGTACTTGGGCTTGGACAGCCGGCTATGGGTCGGGAGAAGGAAGAAGATTCTCCTCTTTTATTTCATTTCTTTTAATTGGTGACTCTTGGTAGATTGTAACCCCCATAACCCCCCTAATCATTTCTCCTAAACCCTTCATTTTTCCTTGCCATAAAATTCTGATTTTTATTAAAAGAAGTTCAGCATCATTTGCATTTAACCCTCACCGTTTTCAAGAAAAGAAAGAGAGAAAAGGAAGAGGAAAAGAATAGAAAGTTTCAACCCGGTTTTTCCTGTCACACCTTCACTAAAATAACCGTAGCCGGAGATCTAACCGTTGCATCGTCTTCAAATTTGGACAGAACGTTTATAAGTTCTTGTTCTACACTCTGACCGGAGCGATTTAGAATCTGAGCTTTTGATCACTGGGAATCATGGTCGGAACAGAGAAGTGTGAAATGAGATTTTTCAACGTTCAAGAAGAAAATGCCTAGTGACTGGTTGCTTCAATTCTCGTTCGTTGTGCCTTGGGGTTAGAAGATGAATTGGATTGTATGCGTAGCTCTTAACTTTCTCTTTAGACTCAGCTCTCCTCCCGACGTTGCAGGTAACTAGTAGTTATCTTAGAACCATAGTGATTAGAGTATTATTCGGTATTAGATTATTAGGCTAAGAATTATTTAAAATACTTTTTGAATGAAATTATTGACGAAATTTGACATGAATATACTTGATGCATGTTGTATGATTACTGTAAAGAGAAAAATAATTTTCATATGATTTTTGGTATTTATTTGATTTAATTGGTGTTTTGTGCGTTTTTGGCTAAATTGCATAATAATTATTAAACGGATGTTAAAATTGCTAGTTACTCCCCACTGATTGCGGAAATTTGTTGTATATTTTGCAGGTTTTGTTGATGGGGATTTTCTTTGATTTTGGGCTCGGGTTGAGATGCGAGAAATAATCTATTAGGGGTTTTAGTTCTAGACTTCTCTTTAGTTTGAGATAGTTTTCTCATTTCGATTTTAATCTAAGTAATTAATTTACTTATAGTACTTACTTATGTTTGTTTTTTTTTATCACTAAGTTATTTAAACACTATTCTTGTAGTAGTGACATTCCCAGAAGACGATGTTTCCGCCATCGTCCTATTAATACTATTATTATTTCTTTCTTTTCCGCTTTGAAATTCTGGGGTGTTACAGCAAGAATTTACAGAAGTACGAGAGAGGAAAGGATTACTGAAACTAGGAATTATATTGATGACTTTGAAGTATTACAAATTTTGTGTTTTCACTCAAACTCTCTCTCTTAGACTTGCTCTTAAAGCTCTTAAACTCGCTCTGATACCATGAAGGGACCCAAGATAGTTCAAAGCAGATTAACTCTAAGAACTGAACCAATTTAAATGGAAAATACACAATTAAAACTAAAACTAATTTAGGAAGGGACCCACGACAGTTCAAAGCACATTGACTCTAAGAACTGAACTAGTTTAAATGGAAAATACACAATTAAAACTAAAACTAATATGGAAAATTAAACGTCGGAGTGAGAGCAACGAGAACTTTAAACAAGTAAAAGAAAGGAAAGGATGACTGAAATTTCACTTGAAATGTCTTAATACTTCAAAGTTATCAATATAATTCCAAGTTTTAGTCATCCTTTCCTCTCTTTTACTTCTGTAAATTCTTGTTGCTCTCACTCTAATGTTTAATTTCCATATTAGTTTTAGTTTTAATTGTGTATTTTCCATTTAAACTGGTTCAGTTCTTAGAGTAAATATGCTTTCAACTGTCCTGGGTCCCTAAGTTCTTGCTGCTCTCACTCCAACGTTTAATTTCCATATTAGTTTTTGTTTTGATTGTGTATTTTCCATTTAAACTGGTTCAGTTCTTAGAGTATACATATCAATACATTCTTCTCTTTCAACCTCGAAAACATTTTCTTCTAGTCTTCTTGATCCAAAACTTCCACAGACTTATAACTTTTATGATTATGTACAAGCATGGTATTGTGCATTTTTAGTTGAAAGTTATAATCACTCTTGGTCCTTCAGTTTCCATCCTAACTGTCTTCAAAAAACTACAATATTTCCAATATGGTTCGTTGAATGGTGGGATAGCTATGGAGCAATTCCTGATATCTTCCCAGACGAACTTCAGACTGCTTTCGAACTTTACCATTCTAAAGCTCGATTTCCAGCAGCTAGATTTCCAGAAGGTTATGAATTCTCCATTGTTAGTTATTTCTGTTAAATATTCCGAATTTCATGTATAATGTGCTGGAATTATTCTCTTCGACAATTGATAGAATCCAGACCTTATTACTTGGTTCGAGAATATCGAGTCAAATGGTGGAAAAACTTCAAAGTTTACCAAAAATGCAAGAATGTGTTTCTCAATATCTCAAACAGGGATTATCTGCTCTCCATGACTATAATGAATCGACTAAGCAGAGTTTCCAGCAGTATAAACAACTCCAAACAGCCCCTCCACAAAACACATTACATTCTCCATCTTCATCCACAAAATCCAAAAAGAAAAAGAAGGCTTCAATAAATAAGGCTGAACTCTTTGATCAGTTCCTTCAGTTTATTAGTCACACTAAAGCCCAATCTTCCAGTTCCAGTTCTCCTGAGGCCTCAAGCCCAGATTTATGTGGTGGACCTTGTGCCCAGGATCCATATAAATGTGTTTTACATTTAGGCAAAAGTAAGGGACATAATTACTCCACTTTACATGTGTCCAGTATTCAAGCTTAGCAGATAAGGATTCCAGCTTGACAGATAAGGCTTCAGGCGTGCAATTTCCAACCAATTTCCAATTTTGTCAAAAAGATGAATAGTGAAGAGTGAAAAGTAGCAGATGAACAATACCATGAATAGTACTTTCGTCAAAATTTCTCAAAAGTTGCGGCGCACTCCAAAAAGCAATGGCAAATATGTCTCCACCTGTCCAAGTACTGTATTTGCAAATTGTCGTTTATAGATTACTTAATGTTGTAAACTTAGTTCAATTATTGTACTTCATTATTGTATTTCTTTTCAAAATTCTATAAATAGAGTCACTTGTATCCAGTTTTAGGCAGAGCAAATTCCAGAGCAAAAACTTACAAGAAAAAACTAAGAAAGCTCAGCTCTCATCCAAGTATGTAATATTTCCAAGTTATTAATAACAATTCCAAGTTTTCAATCATCTTTTCTATTTCAGTAAGTTCCTAATGTTCTCTTCCAATATTAATTTTCTTTTTCAAAGTTTAATTTCCAATTTATATTTCGAATTAAGTTTTCAGTTTTAGTTAAATTTGTGTATTTTCATTACAAACTAGGTCAGTACTAATATTTCTCAAGGTCCAATTTATTTCAATTGTTTTCCAAATCTGAGTAAAGATCTTGATGATCCATATATTCTTAAGACTTTAACTCTAGATGTCAATATGTCCAAAGATCTCCAATTCCAAGGTGCTAGAAACTTTTCCATTATTTATCGAGTTTATTACAAACTCTTAAATACTCAAATGAATCCAAAGTGTAGAATACGTTTTGCTCCTGGTCAAACTATGATTTTCAAAGTTGAACATGGAAAAGCAACTACACATACTCCAAAAGCTCTTCCATGGGATAAAGTTACTATTCCAGATGAATGGCAAGTTCAAACTCCACCAATTCCAAAATCTTTGAAAGAATCCAAGGTTGAACAAATAATTGAAGAACCAGATGGCAGAGTTCTTATTCGTTTAAATTCAAGTAAGGAGTTTCCATCTTCTTCTTCCAACTATGACTTTCAAAGTGCAAGATCTTCTTGATCTTTTGAAAGATCAAGTACTTTTCCAAACACAAATGATTTTCCAAATATTTCTCAAAATTACAAAGTTTTTCAAAAACCTCCCATTGCAGAAGTAGTTGATGAAAATGATTTTCGATCACCAACTAAGTCTGAAATGCGACCTCCAAATTTCTCCAGTTTGAATGTTATTAATAAACCAATACTTTCCAATGAATTTGAAGCTCCAGTAAATTGTGAAAAGCGACTTTGATTTTTCTCCAATTTTGATAAATATAATACAAAATTTATTTGTGAAAAATACTATTCCAAATTAAATGAGTTATATGCAAATATTCCATTTTTCACCTGGCTTCCAATTTACCTAAGTAATTTAAAAATCCCTTATCCATTTTCTGATTTATGTGTTAAGTCCAATATTGCTCAAAAATGGATTCTAAAAAATGGTGAATTAGTTTCGTCTATTCATCCTCCATTAACAGGTTTACGAGTTCCTTTTGACGAAGGTAGAACTTGTGAAGCTGCTCCATATAAAGTCGGAAGAGATGCTGATGAGAAATCAGGTCCTACTTTAGGGGACATCAAAAAGGTTTATTTTTCCAATACAATTTTGCATACCATTTTCAAGCAAGTTGATCAAATTTCCACTCAAATTGATTATTTATCTTCCAAAAATTATGACCCTGAATCTTCCAAAGATATTGATGATTTATCAAAAATGTTAAATGGAATTTCTCTTCATGAAGGACGTTCATCCACTTTTCCAAATGAGATTTCTAGACCCCTTATCCATGTTCCAACAAATTTTTCAAAAGGTTTTGGACTTAGTAATAAAACACTTTTGAAAAGAATTTATGACAAATTAGACAAAAACATCACATGTCTAGACAAAGATAAGAAGGCAAAGGAAATCGCTGACAACTTTTCTTCAGGTGACGAATTTCCATCTCAAATTAATCGAATTTATAACAAAAATTGGAGTCATAATCCAATGCGAAATTATTATTTCAAACCTACTCCTCCAGACCTCCAATTTGAAGAACGAGGAACTTATGGTTCTCAAAATGTCTATTCTGGTGACCAACCATATGATTGGAATATAGATGGTAGATCAGAATTTGAAATTGCCAAGGTTTTACATGAAATGTGCATTGCTGCTAATGCATGTTCTTCCAATGATTTTACAACTGATCAAATTGCTGATACCATTGCCAACGGATTTTCCGCACAATTGAAAAACTGGTGGGATTTTACCTTTACAGCTAAACAACAAAAGGGTATTTGTAATCGTGAAAATACCAAGAAAGAAAAAGACGGATTTATTCTTTTAATCCAAAATATTATTCTCCATTTTCTTCGTTCTTCCATAGAACATTTAAAATCCAATACTTTAGTTTTATCCAATCTTCGATGTCCAACGTTAAATGATTATCGTTGGTACAAGGACACATTTTTATCCAATGTTCTTGCCAGGAATGATGCTCAACAGTCACTCTGGAAAGAAAAATTCATTTCAGGACTTCCAAATTTATTTGCTCAAAGAATTTTTCAAAAATTGAGAGAAGCTACAAATAAAGAAACAATTGCATATGAGGATTTAACATATGGTCAATTGTTTGCTTTTATCGAAAAGGAAGGACTATCTCTTTGCAATGAGCTCAAAATCCAATCTAAGTATGGCAACGAGAAAGCTCAACAAAGGAAAGAACTTAGATCTTTTAGTGAAGCCTTTGGCTTTGAGAAAATCCAAGCCCCTTCCACTGTTCGAAAACAACGACTCAAACAAGTTCAAAATTTTCGCCAAAAGAAAGCTCCATCTTCTGTGAAGTTTTATCAAAAGAAAAAGTAAACCTTTCCAACAGAATTTCCAAAAAAAGGATATCCAAAAGATTATTTACTATAAATGTGGCAAACCTGGTCATAAAGCAAATAATTGTCATTTCAAAAGTAAGATTAATGAGATTTTCCAAGACAATCCAGATTTAAGATATAAACTCTGATCATTGTAATTAAATTAGAGTGAGCCAGAAGAATCTGATCATTCTGATTCAGATCATGTTATTTATCA
>CANSNZ010000540.1:510000-562500 GCA_947646795.1 Beta lomatogona | reverse complement strand
GGTATTTTATTCTGAGATATTGCATGGGATCACTTCTAACTTTATAAAGCCCATTGCTTGGTCTGGCTTATGGTTTGATCTTACTAAGTCATCACTAATTCTAATAGCTACTTGTTTTTTTATTTCTATTGCGTTTGTAGTGGCTGGAAATGATAAAGTTTGTAGCCATACGCATAAATGTAAATATATTTTCCTCTTTCAAAAACAATTCATATAAATCACTAAATCCAATAATCATAATCCTTATCATGAAAGAGATTAAAATTAAATTAACTAATTTGATTAGGGTATGTTCAATGATTTATAAAATTTTTCATTTTTTTTATAGAACATATTAAAAGGAGGTGTGGAATTAATTAATTTAAAAAGAAGTTGACAACATTAGCTTGACAAAAACAATAATAAAAAATTTTAAACATTAATTTTTAAAATGTTCTAAATAATAATTTGTTGACGTTCCCCAACCCTATACGTATAGGGTTGAGTTACTTCACGTATAAGCATGGGGTACTTCACGTATAGGGTTGTGGTACTTCTCGTATAGGGTGGGGGAACTTCATGTATAGGGTTGTGGACTCGTGGTACTTCTCGTATAGGGTGGAGGTACTTCACGTATAAGCATGAGGTACTTCTCGTATAAGGTGGGGGTACTTCATGTATAGAGTTAAGGTACTTCTCGTATAGGGTGAGGGTACTTCATGTATACTATACGCATGAAGTACTTCTCGTATAGGGTGGGGGTACTTCACGTATAAGCATGAGGTACTTCTCGTATAAGGTGGGGGTACTTCACGTATACGGTTGAGGTACTTATCATATAGGGCGGAGGTACTTCTGGTATAAGGTGGGTGTACTTCACGTGTAAGCATGAGGTACTTCTCGTATAAGGTGGGGGTACTTCACGTATAGGGTTGAGGTACTTCTCGTATATAGGGGTGTGCATTTTCGGATACCGAATTAGATCAGATCCAAAAAATCCGGATATCCGAAATTTTCAGATCGGATCGATCCAATATTCGATCCAATATCCGATACAAAATAGAAAATGATTCGGAAACTAAATCAATCTTTATCCAATTTTAGCCGACCGGAAAATCATAATCCGATCCAAAAATTCGAATACGATGGCATAATTTTATTTAACTAAAGCTCATTTCGATATAATAGAAAAATAAATAATTAACTTCTGGATTTTCGGATTATCCGAAATTTGAGAAATCCAATCCGTATCCGCTCCGAATATCTGAACTTTTTTCGGATATCTGCATCAATTTATCCGAAAGATAAAAATCGGATCGGCGAATAATTGGATCGGGTACTTCGGATGGAGTTTTTTTGCACACCCCTACTCGTATAGGGTGGGGGTACTTCACATATAAAGTTGAGGTACTTCTCGTATAAGCATGAGGTACTTCTCGTATAAGGTCGGGGTACTTCACGTATAGGGTTGAGGTATTTTCTCGTATAAGGTGGGGGTACTTCCTGTATACGCATGAGGTACTTCTCGTGTATGGTGGGGGTACTTCTCGTATAGGATTGGGGTATTTCACGTATAGGCTTGAGGTACTTCTCGTATAAGGTGGGGGCACTTCTCATATAGGGTGGGGGTACTTCACGTATAGGGGTGAGGTACTTCTCGTATAGGATGGGGGTACTTCTCGTATTGGGTGGGGGCACTTCACGTATATGGGTGAGGTACTTCTCGTAGAGGGTGGGGGTACTTCTCGTATAAGGTGGGGGTACTTCGCGTATAGGGTTGAGCTACTTCTCGTATAGTGTGGGGGTACTTCTCGTATAGGGTGGGGGTACTTCTTGTATAAGATGGGGGTACTTCACGTATATGGTTGAGGTACTTCTCGTATAAGGTGGGGGTACATTTCGTATAGGGTGCGGGTACTTCACGTATAGGGTTGAGGTACTTCTTGTATAAGGTGGAGGTACTTCACGTATAGGGTTGAGGTATTTTCTCGTATAAGGTGGGAGTACTTCATGTATACGCATGAGGTACTTCTCGTGTACGGTGGGGTTACTTCTCATATAGGGTGGGGGTATTTCACGTATACGGTTGAGACACTTCTCGTATAAGGTGGGGGCACTTCTCATATAGGGTGGGGGTACTTCACGTATAGGGTGGGGGTACTTCATGGATACGAATTAGATACTTCTCGTATAGGGTGGGGGTACTTCACGTATAGGGGTGAGGTACTTCTCGTATAGGGTGGGAGTACTTCTCGTATAAGGTAGGGGTACTCGCATAGGGTTAAGGTATTGCTCTTATAAGGTGGGGGTACTTTTCGTATAGGGCGGGGGTACTTCACGTACGGGGGGGGGTACTTCACCTACGGGGTTGAGGTATTTCGGTATCGGGTGGGGGTACTTCACGTATAGGGTTGAGGTACTTTTCGTATAAGGTGGGGGTAGTTCTCATATAGGGTGGGGGTACTTTTCATATAGGGTAGGGGTACTTCACGTATAGGGTTGAGGTATTTCTTGTATAAGGTGGGGGTACTTCACGTATAGGGTTGAGGTACTTTCTCGTATAAGGTGGGGGTACTTCATGTATACGCATGAGGTACTTCTCGTGTACGGTGGGGCTACTTCTCGTATAGAGTGGGGGTATTTCACGTATAGGCTTGAGATACTTCTCGTATAAGGTGGGGGCACTTCTCATATAGGGTGGGGGTACTTTACGTATAGGGGTGAGGTACTTCTAGTATAGGGTGGGGGTACTTCTCGTATAGGGTGGGGTACTTCATGTATACGCATGAGATACTTCTCGTATAGGGTGGGGTACTTCTCGTATAGGGTTGGGGTACTTCTCATATACCTTAGAGGTACTTCTCTCATAGAGTAGAGGTACTTGTCGTATACCTTACAGGTACTTCTCCTATAGAGTAAAGGTACTTGTCATATACCTTAAAGGTACCTTAGAGGTACTTCTTGTATACCTTAGAGGTAATTCTTGTATACCTTAAAGGTACTTCTCCTATAGAGTAGATGTACTTGTCATATACCTTAGAGGTACTTCTTGTATACCTTAGAAGTACTTCTCGTATACCTTAGAGATACTTCTCGTCTATGTTTGAAGTACTTATTCTATAGGATGAAGGTACTTCTAGTATAGAGTGAAGGTACTTCTCGTATATGCTTAAGGGACTTCTTGTATAAGCTTAAGGTACTTACCATATGGGATGAACATACTTCTTATATATGCTTAAGGTACTTCTTGTATAAGGTTAAGGTACTTCTCATACAACATTAAGTTACTTCTTATAAACCCTAGAGGTACTTCTCGTGTAACCTAGAGGTACTTCTCGTATAGCCTAGAGGTACTTCTCATATAACCTAGAGGTACTTCTCCTATATTGTAGAGGTGCTTCTCGTATAATCTCAAGGTACTTTTCGTATACCTTAGATGTGCTTCTTATTAAGCATACAAGTATTTCTTGTATAACCTAGAGGTACTTATCCTATACTCGTGTAACCTCTAGGAACTTCTCGTATACCTTAGATGTACTTCTCGCATAACCTCTAGGTACTTCTCGTATACTTTAGAGGTACTTCTCATATAACCATAGAGGTACTTCTCTTATATTTTAAAGGTACTTTTTGTATAACTTATAGGCACTTCTCGTATAACTTAGAGGCACTTCTTTTGTATAACTTAGAGGTACTTTTCGTATACCTTAGAGGTACTTCTCGTTTATGTTAGAGGTATTTCTTGTATAATATAGAGGTACTAGTTCTCCTATAGAGTAGAGGTAATTCTCGTATAGCCTCGAGGTACTTCTCGTATACCTTAGAGGTACTTCCCATATAACCTAGAGGTACTTCTCGTATATGTTAGAGGTATACTCCATATAACCTAGAGGTACTTCTTGTGTAGTCAATTTTTACTACTCGTATAAGCTCAGAGTACTTCTCCTATACCTTAGAGGTACTTCTTGTATAACATGGAGGTACTTCTCGTATATGTTAGAGGTACTTCTCGTTTAGTGTAGAGGTACTTCTTATAAAGGCTACAAGTACTTCTACTATAACCTAGAGGTACTTCTTCTTTAGCATAGAGGTACTTTTCATATGGCTTAGAGGTAGTTCTCTTATAATGTAGACCTACAAGTATATATTAAAATCATACTTTGTTTTTTTAAATGCAACATTTGCCTTTTGAAAATTGAATCGGTGGATTAAAATAATTAAACGTTGCATCTCAAAAAATAGAGATAGTATTATATATTAAAATCATAGTACAAAAATTAGTACAAGTATTAAGCTACCGTTTAGTATCTTTATACACATATAATCTATCTATTTTTACTTTATAGTATCCTATCTAAATATTTTTGACGAAGAGTTAACACCATTAAGCTTGGGACCATTTTGAATAGGATATTTTGAATATTATTTTATTTTGTTCTCTTGTTAGCTAACTTTTTTTCTTGATCCTGCATGTGCACATTTTCCTTGATTTCGACTAACTTGATTTACTATTCCTAGGAATTTTTGTAATTCTTTCTTAGTATTTATTTCCTTTTGAAACTCAATGATTTTCTGAGCTATATGATCTTGCATTTTTATTCCAGCTTTATCTATTTCAAATCCTAAGTATTCAATTTGTGTTTTAAGTAATTCCATTTTCTTTTTGCTTAAAACTGTACCACTAGTTTTAATAATTTCTATAAACTGTTCTAATAACTTAAAGTGTTCTTCTTGTGTTTTTGAATAGATTAGTATGTCGTCAATATAAACTACACAATTTGATAATTGATTTAAATATTTATCCATGAATGCTTGGAATCTTCCTGGGGCATCTTTATATCCAAAGGGTAATACATTCCATTCATAAAATCCATTGGGGACTTTGAATGCTGTTAGTTGTTTAGAATCTTCGGTTAATTTTTATTGATGAAAACCACTTTTACAATCAAATTTTGAGAAATAATTGTAACCTTGTATTTGCCTCATTTTAAGTATCTTGTTTGGTATAGGGTAATTGTAAGTAATTGTTTTTTCATTTAGAATTCTATAATCAATAGCCATTCTTGTTTTTCCTCGTTTTTGTTCTGAGTGTTTATTGACTATAAAAGCACTGCTACTATGTTTTGAATTACTGGGTCTGATTAGTTTTCCAGCTAATAGTTCTGCTATATGCATTTTAAATTCTTTTTCATCTCTTTGTGTATTATTAAAAGGTTTTTGTGATATTATGCTATTTAGGTCTTTCAAGGTCATTTTTATTTCTGTTTTATGCTTATGCCAATTTTCTAAAGGATTATCACTACATAGTTCTTCTAATTGGGTTTTTAAAGGAGTAAGCTTATCCAGATGGAGTATACTAATTTCTATAATTTTAATGTTATTAATATTTTCTTTTTTGGTTGTCATTTTTTGGACTAATTGAGTTTCTTCGCCTATTTTACATTTTTCCCATTCTATTGGCATCCTTTTTCTATTTTTGACTATTTTAGCTCTTAACTTATGTTTACAAGGAGTAAATAATGTAACAAACTCTTTACCTATACTAAATGGTTTATATGGGTTAAGAAAGTTGGTTCCTAGTATTATGTCTTTTCCTATTAATTCGAAACAATATACTTTAGGTATAATTAATATTTTATTCCAAATTTGTATTTTTACTTTTGTTTGATATAAGGTAATGTTACTACTATTGTTATTAAACCCATTGATTCTAAATGGTGTGTTTAATTTTTTCCATTCGGGTAAATAATTTTCTTTCATTATTGTTGGTTGTGCTCCCGTATCTACCATTGGTGTATAATATCGACTTTTATATCCTTCAAAGATTATTTTTATAAGTATATAGGTTAAATTACTCATTTTTATTGAGAATTGCTAAGTCATTTTTCATTTTATATAACCTTTGTTTTAATATTTCTATTTCTCTGGTTTTTTCTTGTTCCTTTTTTGATAATGCTCTTATGCTATTTCTATGGCAATCTGCAAATATAATATATTGTAGTCTTTGACTTAGATAAACCTTTTCTTCTTTTGCTATTTCTATTTGTTTTTATAATTTTATTAGTTCTATTAAACTGGGTATAGTATTACTCATTTATAATTTTGGTTTTATATTGAGTTTGGTTATAAGTAAATTTAAAATAATCTGGTTCTATTATCCATGGTTTAACTTTTTCTAAGAAGTATTTTCCTAGTATTATCTTATTGTTTAAGGTTATGACATAGTCGATGTTTATATCTTGTAGTGCAATTTTTGTTATTAATGTAATTAATCTATTAAAATTTTCATTAATGTTAACTATTTGGTTTGACAGTTTGTCTAATGGTATATAATTACTTTCAGTATTAATAACTAATTGTGCTGTTAGATTTTTAGTTCCTATTTGTATTATTATATAATATTCATATGATTTTATTGGAATAGGTATGTTTTCAGTTAAATGTCGTTTAGATCTAGAAATGCTCAATCGTTTCTTTACTATTTCTAAGTCCTCATAGTTTGGTTTAGAGTATAATTTTAATCCTTTTTCAATAGGTAATATAAGATCTGTAAAAGGGGTATCTATAGTAATTAGTCTTAATTTGTTTTTAGTATAAATCTGATGTTGATCCGTTAATATATAAGCATTCTTACATTGTACTATCATGACTTTTGATCCAGTTGTCATGTTTATTCCATCTAATTTCCAATATAAGACTAATGCCTTTTCTATATTTTGGTCAGTTAAACTTATAGAATAATTAGGCTTGATTATAAATCTAACTTTCTGATAAATAAGATTTCCTTTAAGTTGTGCTATAATAGCTTGTTCTATTGGTTCTTTGATTATGTCATCAGCTAATTTTAATTCTAAGGGAGTATCTATTCCTTCTTTAAAATAAGCTTTTATTATTATCTCTATGGCAGCTAATTCTACAAATCTAAATGTGATTGGTTTATTTTTTAATGTATTATTAATTTTGGTTATTTCTTCATTTAGTACTTCTTGTGTTATTAATGGGACTCTAGTATTACCTTGTACTTGTGTTATATCTATAACATATTCTCTATCAGCTATAACTAAATATTCTTCCTTTTTCTTTTTGAAATACTTAGTTAGATTGGCTAGGTCAAATTTTTTCTTTTCAATAATCTTGTCGGGGGACAACGTAAATCCTTCATACTTTAATGCATTATATTTTTGTAAGTAAAAAATGACTCTTTGCTTTTTATGTTGTACTGTAATATCTTCATTGTAATTAACTTCTTGTAATTCTTTATTCATTATCATCAGCTTCAGTATTATCTTCATCTTCACTATTTTCATCATTACTTATTTCATTAATTTCATCATTATCTGTTTCATATTCGAACACATATATTTCTTCACCTGGTGGTATATTGGTTTTACCTAGTTCATATTCTGCTATATGGAGTTCAATGAAATTTACTTTTTTTATATTTTTATTAGCATTTTCATTTACTTTTGCTTTACATTCCCTTGCTATGTGACCTATTTGTCCACAATTATAACATTTACATCTTTTTTGGATTTTTAGCATATTTATAGATTTTCCTTTTAATAAAATAATTTTTATTTTTACAGTACAACATAAAAATCAAAGAGTCATTTTTGACTTACAAAAATATAATGCATTAAAGTATGAAGGATTTACGTTGTCCCCCGACAAGATTATTGAAAAGAAAAAATTTGACCTAGCCAATCTAACTAAGTATTTCAAAAAGAAAAAGGAAGAATATTTAGTTATAGCTGATAGAGAACATGTTATAGATATAACACAAGTACAAGGTAATACTAGAGTCCCATTAATAACACAAGAAGTACTAAATGAAGAAATAACCAAAATTAATAATACATACTAAAATAAGATTTAAAATATGCAATCGCCAAAAAAGAGTATTGTAAGTCCCCATTATATAATATGCAAATATGTTCCATGTGTCCAGAAGATCTAAATAAATATAATTGTGCTTTTCAGATGAACTATTATGAAGTAGGAACCGAAACCCCTAAGCAATTAGCTGTATTTCGAAAATTATATTTTGAAAAATTACCAATACCTATAAATACTATGGTACAACAAGCTTATTATACAGAACCTAAAACAGGAACTTTAGGGGAACAAATAGCATTTTTACAAGCATGGTATAAAAATTATTGTATGGAAGTCAATAACCAAAAGAAATTTAGGAAACAAGCTAAAATTAGTGACTGTTGTGAAAAATATGAAATACCCAAATTTGGATGTCACAAACTAAACAAAAGATTTAAAGCTAAAAGACCTAAATTAATGCGAAGACGATATAAAAGATTTAAACCATATGGAAAACATAAAAATAAGAAACGAACAAATAAAAATTATTTTATTAAAAGGAAAATCTATAAATATGCTAAAAACCCAAAAAGATGTAGATGTTATAATTGTGGACAAATAGGTCACATAGCAAGGGATTGTAAAGCTAAAGTAAATAAAAATGCTTATAAAAATATAACAAATGTAAATTTCATTGAGCTCCATATAGCAGAATATGAACTAGGTAAAACCAATATACCACCAGATGAAGAAATATATGTGTTCGAATATGAAATAGATAATGATGAAATTAATGAAATAAGTAATGATGAAAATAGTGAAGATGAAGATAATACTGAAGCTGATGATAATGAATAAAGAATTACAAGAAGTTGATTACGATGAAGATATTACAGTACAACATAAAAATCAAAGAGTCATTTTTGACTTACAAATATATAATGCATTAAAGTATGAAGGATTTACGTTGACCACCGACAAGATTATTGAAAAGAAAAAATTTGACCTAGCCAATCTAACTAAGTATTTCAAAAGTAAAAAGGAAGATTATTTAGTTATAGCTGATAGAGAACATGTTATAGATATAACTCAAGTACAAGGTAATACTAGAGTCCCATTAATAACACAAGAAGTACTAAATGAAGAAATAACCAAAATTAATAATATATTAAAAAATAAACCAATCACATTTAGATTTGTAGAATTAGCTGCCATAGAGATAATAATAAAAGCCTGTTTTAAAGAAGGAATAGATACTCCCTTAGAATTAGAATTAGCTGATGACAGAATCGAAGAACCAATAGAACAAGCTATTATAGCACAACTTAAAGGAAATCTTATTTATCAGAAAGTTAGATTTATAATCAAGCCTAATTATTCAATAAGTTTAACTGACCAAAATATAGAAAAGGCATTAGTCTTATATTGGAAATTAGATGGAATAAACATGACAACTGGATCAAAAGTCATGACAGTACAATGTAAGAATGCTTATATATTAACGGATCAACATCAGATTTATACTAAAAACAAATTAAGACCAATTACTATAGATACCACTTTTACAGATCTTATATTACCTATAGAAAAAGGATTAAAATTATACTCTAAACCAAACTATGAGGACTTAGAAATAGTAAAGAAACGATTGAGCATTTCTAGATCTAAACGACATTTAACTGAAAACATACCTATTCCAATAAAATCATATGAATACTATATAATAATACAAATAGGAACAAAAAATCTAACAGCACAATTAGATATTAATACTGAAAGTAATTATATACCATTAGACAAACTGTCAAACCAAATAGTTAACATTAATGAAAATTTTAATAGATTAACTACATTAACAACAAAAATTGCACTACAAGATATAAACATCGACGATGTCATAACCTTAAACAATAAGATAATACTAGGAAAAGACTTCTTAGGAAAAGTTAAACCATGGATAATAGAACCAGATTATTTTAAATTTACTTATAACCAAACTCAATATAAAACCAAAATTATAAATGAGTAATACTATACCCAGTTTAATAGAACTAATAAAATTACAAAAACAAATAGAAATAGCAAAAGAAGAAAAGGTTTATCTAAGTCAAAGACTACAATATATTATATTTGCAGATTGCCATAGAAATAGCATAAGAGCATTATCAAAAAGGGAACAAGAAAAAACCAGAGATATAGAAATATTAGAACAAAGATTATATAAAATGAAAAATGACTTAGCAATTCTCAATAAAAATGAGTAATTTAACCTATATACTTATAAAAATAATCTTTGAAGGATATAAAAGTCGATATTATACACCAATGGTAGATACAGGAGCACAACCAACAATAATGAAAGAAAATTGTTTACCCGAATGGAAAAAATTAAACACACCATTTAGAATCAATGGGTTTAATAATAATATTAGTAACATTACCTTATATCAAACAAAAGTAAAAATACAATTTTGGAATAAAATATTAATTATACCTAAAGTATATTGTTTCAAATTAATAGGAAAAGACATAATATTGGGAACCAACTTTCTTAACCAATATAAACCATTTAGTATAGGTAAAGAGTTTGTTACATTATTTACTCCTTGTAAACATAAGTTAAGAGCTAAAAAAGTCAAAAATAGAGAAAGGATGCCAATAGAATGGGAAAAATGTAAAATAGGCGAAGAAACTCAATTAGTCCAAAAAATGACAACCAAAAAAGAAAACATTAATAACTTTGAAATTATAGAAATTGGTATACTCCATCTGGATAAGCTTACTCCTTTAAAAACCCAATTAGAAGAACTATGTAGTGATAATCCTTTAGAAAATTGGCATAAGCATAAAACATAAATAAAAATGACCTTGAAAGACCAAAATAGCATAATATCATAAAAACCTTTTAATAATACACAAAGAGATGAAAAAGAATTTAAAATGCATATAGCAGAACTATTAGCTGGAAAACTAATCAGACCCAGTAATTCGAAACATAGTAGCAGTGCTTTTATCGTCAATAAACACTCAGAACAAAAACGAGGAAAAACAAGAATGGTTATTGATTATAGAATTCTAAATGAAAAAACAATTACTTACAATTACCCTATACCAAACAAGATACTTAAAATGAGGCAAATACAAGGTTACAATTATTTCTCAAAATTTGATTGTAAAAGTGGTTTTCATCAATTAAAATTAACCGAAGATTCTAAACAACTAACAGCATTCAAAGTCCCCAATGAATTTTATAAATGGAATGTATTACCTTTTGGATATAAAAATGCCCCAGGAAGATTCCAAGCATTCATGGATAAATATTTAAATCAATTATCAAATTGTGTAGTTTATATTGACGACATACTAATCTATTCAAAAACACAAGAAGAACACTTTAAGTTATTAGAACAGTTTATAGAAATTATTAAAACTAGTGGTATAGTTTTAAGCAAAAAGAAAATGGAATTACTTAAAACACAAATTGAATTCTTAGGATTTGAAATAGATAAAGCTGGAATAAAAATGCAAGATCATATAGCTCAGAAAATCATTGAGTTTCAAAAGGAAATAAATACTAAGAAAGAATTACAAAAATTCCTAGGAATAGTAAATCAAGTTAGAGAATTTATTCCTAAATTATCACAATATACTGAACCATTAACTAAAAAACTAAAGAAAGACTACGATTTTAGATGGGAAGACACTGACACAAAAATCTTAGAAAAAATTAAGGAATTAGTCAGAAAGTTACCAAAACTATGTTTTCCTGATGAAGACAAAGAATTTATATGGATAGTAGAAACAGATGCTAGTGAAATTAATAACGGTTACGGAGCAGTATTAAAATACAGCTATAAAAATGATAGAAAAGAAAATGTTTGTAGGTATCACTCAGGAACATTTAAGGCAAATGAAATCAATTGGGATATAAATAAAAAGGAATTAAAAGCACTAAAATATGGAATCAAAAAATTTGAATGTTATATAGTTTATAGTAAATCTATAATTAGAACAGATAAAAGAACTGTTAGAAGTTGGTTAACCCAAAAACTACAGGATTCAATTACAAGAAATGAAATAAATCGAATAATTGCTGATATCAACCAATATGAATTTTCTATTGAATTATTAAAAACTAACGACAATTGTTTTGCAGACTATCTCTCAAGAAATAGCTCAACAACTGATTCTAGAAAATCAGGAGCTCAAGATACAACTCAAAAAGTTAATGGAAGAACTCGCTTCAATGAAAAGAGAAGCCACTTCCAGTAATCCTAGTATGGAGCAAGCAGATTTTGGCACTAGCCAAAAATATATAAGTCGAATTATTACATAAAAAGTTAATCCTCCTTTCAAACGACGTATGTCCTTACAAACTTAAAACCAAACCAATAACCCTACCCCAGTTATCAATGAACTAAAATTTCCAAGCCTCATTCCAAATACCACATCTTTCAAGGAAAAGTTAACCTTAGGAACTAATCAAACTATGAATCCTTCAGTTCGCCAATATATTGATAATTTCTTATTTATTGCCAACAGACTAAATACTGTCCCAGAAATAACCTCTAAAGATCGCCACGGAGAAATTGAAGGAGGTTATGTTACTAACCCTTTAAAAAGGGTAAACGAGTTAATAGCGCTGCCTGGTTGCAATGCAAATTTAATCAAAGCAGCATATGATTATGGCCTTCTTAATTCAGTATATACAATGAATGGAGAAGAGCTATCTTCAATTCCTGATCTATATAAAGTAGCTAAAAGTTACTTACATATTACAAAATCTCTTATGATTTTTATAAGATGCTATACTGCCCCAGGCGAAGGTACTTTCTTTGAAATAAAACAATGTATTAGGGTTTTTAAAATGGGCTGTACAGCAAATTTTATCTTTCCCGAAGAAATTAAGGCACAGCCAGAGTTAAACCGCAATGAGCTACCAGATCTCCTCAGGGAAAAGAGGGCAGTCAAGATAAAAGCAATTTATGAAGCCTTGGTTAACATGGTCAAGGATTATGTTTGGATAAATCATAGAGAGTTAAACACATTAATTATCTCTCAAAGCAAAACAAACGGCCATGATGCGGTCGAAACCATTAAGTCATGGGTATGGAGCCTGCTCCATCCAGATCAAGCTCCAGTTACAAGGTATTTACCTAGGAATTTTCTAACTGAAGATACCTTGAAGAGATACTACAGTTGGATGCAGCAAAATAATAACCACTCATGTAAAATGTGTGGAGTTAAACAAATGACTGTATCAATAATCGAAGATATGGACAACTATGAAGATAGAGCTGAATCATCTAATACAGCAGTATCAACTACGGAGATAGAGCACAGCTTACCAAAATAAAACATCTGTCTATAAAGATAAGCATTACAACTGTAATATGATAGTAATAAGATAGAGATATGTTTGTTATGTAAACAAATAAATATTGTAACAATTATAAAACGACAAAAGATAGGCGGCGCAAAATATGTAAATATGTGAATAGTGAATAGTGTGAACAGTACTTTTACTGTAGCACTTTCATTGTAGCAAATAGTAATCGTAATAGTATGAATAGTTTTGTAAAATTGTACGGCACTTGTAATATCTTCTGCCTATAAATAAGATCAGCTGGGGAAGCAAGAGGCATCAGCAAGCTTCTCCCCATTTCTCCATTACTCTCTACTAGATTTCCCTCTTCTCTCAAAAACTCTAATAAATTTTACGGTTCTCCCATTGTTGGTATCAGAGCCTACTATTCACAAGACCGGGGTTCTTCACTTAAAGCTTATTTCTCAAGTTATTATGCAAATAATTATGGAAGCAGATAAGGTAATCCCTTTTTTTATGAACAGAATTTAAATTCAATCCCTTAGTTTATAATAATACTGAGATCTGTTAAAATAATTCTATTACAGTACAACATAAAAACCAGTAGAAGTTATAAACCTACTTTTAAAAAGAAAAAATATGATTATAAACATAAAAGTTATGATTATATATGGAAATATCAAAGAAAATTAGAAAATGATTATATACCCAGAAATAATCAATCAGGAGAAACTCTAAATCTAGATTGCTCTACTAATACTGAAATGGATATACAAAATTGGACAGCTAGAATAAATGCAAAATTAATAGAAGCTAAAATACCAGTTAGTGCAGCGGCTAGTTATATTGAAGCAACTATAACAGGAATAGCAAGAAGTTATTTAACTAATATAGGAATAATAGAATTAACTGAATTGCAAAGTACTAAGATAGAAGGAACAAAGATGACTGATTCAACACAAATGTTGAAAAAATATGAAAAAATAATTCGAAGAGACTTTGGTAATCCAAATGCAAATTTAAAATATGCAATCGCCAAAAAAGAGTATTGTAAGTCCCAATTATATAATATACAAATATGTTCAATGTGTCCAGAAGATCTAAATAAATATAATTGTGCTTTTCAGATGAACTATTATGAATTAGGAACCGAAACCCCTGAGCAATTAGCTGTATTTCGAAAATTATATTTTGAAAAATTACCAATACCTATAAATACTTTGGTACAACAAGCTTATTATACAGAACCTAAAACAGGAACTTTAGGGGAACAAATAGCATTTGTATAAGCATGGTATAAAAATTATTGTATGGAAGTCAATAACCAAAAGGAATTTAGGAAACAAGCTAAAATTAGTGACTGTTGTGAAAAATATGAAATACCCAAATTTGGGTGTCACAAACTAAACAAAAAATTTAAAGCTAAAAGACCTAAATTATGCGAAGACGATATAAAAGATTTAAACCATATGGAAAATATAAAAATAAGAAACGAACAAATAAAAATTATTTTATTAAAAGGAAAATCTATAAATACGCTAAAAATCCAAAAAGATGTAGATGTTATAATTGTGGACAAATAGGTCACATAGCAAGGGAATGTAAAGCTAAAGTAAAGAAAAATGCTAATAAAAATATAAAAAATGTAAATTTCATTGAACTCGATATAGCAGAATATGAACTAAGTAAAACCAATATACCACCAGATGAAGAAATATATGTGTTCGAATATGAATCAGATAATGATGAAATTAATGAAATAAGTAATGATGAAAATAGTGAAGATGAAGATAATACTGAAGCTGATGATAATGAATAAAGAATTACAAGAAGTTGATTACGATGAAGATATTACAGTACAACATAAAAATCAAAGAGTCATTTTTGACATACAAAAATATAATGCATTAAAGTATGAAGGATTTACGTTGTCCCCCGACAAGATTATTGAAAAGAAAAAATTTGACCAAGCCAATCTGACTAAGTATTTCAAAAAGAAAAAGGAAGAATATTTAGTTATAGCTGATAGAGAACATGTTATAGATATAACACAAGTACAAGGTAATACTAGAGTCCCATTAATAACACAAGAAGTACTAATTGAAGAAATAACCAAAATTAATAATACATTAAAAAATAAACCAATCACATTTAGATTTGTAGAATTAGCTGCCATAGAGATAATAATAAAAGTCTGTTTTAAAGAAGGAATAGATACTCCCTTAGAATTAGAATTAGATGATGACATAATCAAAGAACCAATAGAACAAGCTATTATAGCACAACTTAAAGGAAATCTTATTTATCAGAAAGTTAGATTTATAATCAAGCCTAATTATTCTATAAGTTTAACTGACCAAAATATAGAAAAGGCATTAGTCTTATATTGGAAATTAGATGGAATAAACATGACAACTGGATCAAAAGTCACGACAGTATAATGTAAGAATGCTTATATATTAACGGATCAACATCAGATTTATACTAAAAACAAATTAAGACCATTTACTATAGATACCCCTTGTACAGATCTTATATTACCTATAGAAAAAAGGTTAAAATTATACTCTAAACCAAACTATGAGGACATAGAAATAGTAAAGAAACGATTGAGCATTTCTAGATCTAAACGACATTTAACTGAAAACATACCTATTCCAATAAAATCATATGAATATTATATAATAATACAAATAGGAACAAAAAATCTAACAGCACAATTAGATATTAATACTGAAAGTAATTATATACCATTAGACAAACTGTCAAACCAAATAGTTAACATTAATGAAAATTTTAATAGATTAATTACATTAACAACAAAAATTGCACTACAAGATATAAACATCGACTATGTCATAACCTTAAACAATGAGATAATACAAGGAAAAGACTTCTTAGGAAAAGTTAAACCATGGATAATAGAACCAGATTATTTTAAATTTACTTATAACCAAACTCAATATAAAACTAAAATTATAAATGAGTAATACTATACCCAGTTTAATAGAACTAATAAAATTACAAAAACAAATAGAAATAGCAAAAGAAGAAAAGGTTTATCTAAGTCAAAGACTACAATATATTATATTTGCAGATTGCCATAGAAATAGCATAAGAGCATTATCAAAAAGGGAACAAGAAAAAACCAGAGATATTGAAATATTAGAACAAAGATTATATAAAATGAAAAATGACTTAGCAATTCTCAATAAAAATGAGTAATTTAACCTATATACTTATAAAAATAATCTTTGAAGAATATAAAAGTCGATATTATACACCAATGGTAGATACAGGGAGCACAACCAACAATAATGAAAGAAAATTGTTTACCCGAATGGAAAAAATTAAACACACCATTTAGAATCAATGGGTTTAATAACAATAGTAGTAACATTACCTTATCAAACAAAAGTAAAAATACAAATTTGAAAGTATATTGTTTCGAATTAATAGGAAAAGACATAATACTAGGAACCAACTTTCTTAACCAATATAAACCATTTAGTATAGGTAAAGAGTTTGTTACATTATTTACTTCTTGTAAACATAAGTTAAGAGCTAAAATAGTCAAAAATAGAGAAAGGATGCCAATAGAATGGGAAAAATGTAAAATAGGCGAAGAAACTCAATTAGTCCAAAAAATGACAACCAAAAAAGAAAATATTAATAACTTTGAAATTATAGAAATTGGTATACTCCATCCTGGATAAGCTTACTCCTTTAAAAACCCAATTAGAAGAACTATGTAGTGATAATCCTTTAGAAAATTGGCATAAGCATAAAACAGAAATAAAAATGACCTTGAAAGACCAAAATAGCATAATATCACAAAAACCTTTTAATAATACACAAAGAGATGAAAAAGAATTTAAAATGCATATAGCAGAACTATTAGCTGGAAAACTAATCAGACCCAGTAATTCAAAACATAGTAGCAGTGCTTTTATAGTCAACAAACACTCAGAACAAAAACGAGGAAAAACAAGAATGGTTATTGATTATAGAATTCTAAATGAAAAAACAATTACTTACAATTACCCTATACCAAACAAGATACTTAAAATGTGGCAAATACAAGGTTACAATTATTTCTCAAAATTTGATTGTAAAAGTGGTTTTCATCAATTAAAATTAACCGAAGATTCTAAACAACTAACATCATTCAAAGTCCCCAGTGGATTTTATGAATGGAATGTATTACCCTTTGGATATAAAAATGCCCCAGGAAGATTCGAAGCATTCATGGATAAATATTTAAATCAATTATCAAATTGTGTAGTTTATATTGATGACATACTAATCTATTCAAAAACACAAGCTGAACACTTTAAGTTATTAGAACAATTTATAGAAATTATTAAAACTACTGGTATAGTTTTAAGCAAAAAGAAAATGGAATTACTTAAAACACAAATTGAATTCTTAGGATTTGAAATAGATAAAGCTGGAATAAAAATGCAAGATCATATAGCTCAGAAAATCATTGAGTTTCAAAAGGAAATAAATACTCAGAAAGAATTACAAAAATTCCTAGGAATAGTAAATCAAGTTAGAGAATTTATTCCTAAATTATCACAATATACTGAACCATTAACTAAAAAACTACAGAAATACTACGATTTTAGATGGGAAGACACTGACAAAAAAATCTTAGAAAAAATTAAGGAATTAGTCGGAAAGTTACCAAAACTAAGTTTTCCTAATGAAGACAAAGAATTTATATGGATAGTAGAAACAGATGCTAGTGAAATCAATAACGGTTACGGAGCAGTATTAAAATACAGATATAAAAATGATAGAAAAGAATATGTTTGTAGGTATCACTCAGGAACATTTAAGGCAAATGAAATCAATTGGGATATAAATAAAAAGGAATTAAAAGCACTAAAATATGGAATCAAAAAATTTGAATGTTATATAGTTTATAGTAAATTTATAATTAGAACAGATAATAGAACCGTTAGAAGTTGGTTAACCCAAAAACTACAGGATTCAATTACAAGAAAAGAAATAAATCGAATAATTACTGATATCAACCAATATGAATTTTCTATTGAATTATTAAAAACTAACGACAATTGTTTTGCAGACTATCTCTCAAGAAATAGCTCAACAACTGATTCTAGAAAATCAGGAACTCAAGATACAACTCAAAAAGTTAATGGAAGAACTCGCTTCAATGAAAAGAGAAGCCACTTCCAGTAATCCTAGTATGGAGCAAGCAGATATTGGCACTAGCCAAAAATATAAAAGCCGAATTATTACAAAAAAAGTTAATCCTCCTTTCAAACGAAGTATGTCCTTACAAACTTATAACCAAACCAATAACCCTACCCCAGTTATCAATGAACTAAAATTTCCAAGCCTCATTCCAAATACCACATCTTTCAAGGAAAAGTTAACCTTAGGAACTAAACAAACTATGAATCCTTCAGTTCGCCAATATATTGATAATTTCTTATTTATTGCCAACAGACTAAATACTGTCCCAGAAATAACCTCTAAAGATCGCCACGGAGAAATAGAAGGAGGTTATGTTACTAACCCTTTAAAAAGGGTAAACGAGTTAATAGCGTTGCCTGGTTGCAATGCAAATTTAATCAAAGTAGCATATGATTATGGCCTTCTTAATTCAGTATATACAATGAATGGAGAAGAGCTATCTTCAATTCCAGATCTATATAAAGTAGCTAAAAGTTACTTACATATTACAAAATCTCCTATGATTTTTATAAGATGCTATACTGCCCCAGGCGAAGTTACTTTCTCAGAAATAAAACAATGTATTAGGGTTGTTAAAATGGGTTGTATAGCAAATTTTATCTTTCCCGAAGAAATTAAGGCACAGCCAAAGTTAAACCGCAATGAGATACCAGATCTCCTCAGGGAAAAGAGGGCAATCAAGATAAAAGCAATTTATGAAGCCTTGGTTAACTATTCACATGACCGGGGTTCTTCACTTAAAGCTTATTCCTCAAGTTATTATACAAATAATTATGGAAGCAGATAAGGTAATCCCTTTTTTTTTGAACTGAATTTAAATTAAATCCCTTAGTTTATAATAATACTGAGATCTGTTAAAATAATTCTATAATTTCATATCGGATGTATGCTATCTTAATTATGCTTTCCCCGATTAAGTAAAATTATTTTTAGAAACCAAAAGACAATTGGTAGCAGGAGCCTGTTTAGCCGTTAAAAAATGAGAAGGCGTTGAGGGCGTGATGCATAAAACCTATGTGGTGAGGTTGAAAAACATGAATTTATTTAATTATGCTTAAGTACTTAAGGGTTGTCAAAGCGGATTAGCAGTACTTATATGAAAGCTGATAGAATTGTTATTAACCGATTAAGGTTTATTATGAGCAAAGGGATTGAGTCTAAACAAAAGTTCATACAGAAAAAGAATATCTCTTTATACTATTTATTTGCTTAATTACTTGTTTGCTTTAAGTATGAAAACACAAATAAAAAATGTTAAAGAACATATAGAAATGAGAGATTTTATGTTAAAATTTCAAATCAGGATTTTACAAGATAAAATAGATGAATTTGAAAATTATTTATTCGAAGCCTATACAAGAAAAGATAATGAAATGATGAATGCTTTAGTAAAATATTTAACTGATCTAAAAAATAGAAAAAATAAATACTTAACGGATAAACAAGAACTTAGAGATTTACAAATCTCGTTATACGTATGAGTACTAAATCACAAGTAAAAGAGGCTATGAAAAGAGCTAATTGGGAATATTTTATATCAATTATGCAATCTGATATTAAAAATTTAGAATTAAGAAATAAAAAAAAAATGGCTATTATTAATAAACTACAAATATTAGAACAAGCAACATTAAATGATAATTATGACTATGAAGAAATTGAAAAAGAGTTAAAACCTTTTGATGATCAAATAGAACTGCTAGAAATACAAATTAAAGAACAAGAAGATATAGCTAAGAAAATAATAAAAGATTATAATAATTATACTTTAAATAGAAAATCAAATTTATGCTTATGAGTGACCTAGAAAAAGAAGAAAATTTAGGAACTAATCTAAAGATAATAAACAAAAATATTTTATTTATTATACAACTACTAAAGGAAAGTAAGAAAGATTTAGACAAACCAGAGCCTAGTAATACTAAAATACCAATAGAACTAGAAGAATAGGGTTATGAAATTTTAGAAAAGAAGGTAACTAAGGAATAGTCACAGTTATTTCCAGAATTACTTTTGAGAAAAAGAATAGAAATAGAATATGAAAGAATAATTGACAATCAGAATAATGAATAAAAACGAAAAAATTATTGAAGAATAAATTATTAGATACCCTGGTGGTCCATTTAAAATACATAAGACTAATCAAAATAGACAATTTGCGGAAATTAGTGAAGGCATGTTTTATCTAATAGAAGATAGGAAACAAATGATACTAGAAAATGAATTTGATAGAGAAAGAAGACTAGCACTAGAAAATAATTTTGTACAAGTAACGAATATAGAAAATAGCTATCAAGACAATAAAACAATTAATGACATCTACAAGAAATTAGAAAAACTAGAAAGAAAATATGATGAGAGAATGCGAAAAACAGAAGAATCTATTAAAATAATCCATATTAATACTAAACAGATATTAGACAAAGTCTAAAGAGTAGAAAATCATTTAGATGAAGAAATACAAAATCTTAAAATAGAATATAATAGCAGGTTCGATAAAATAGAAGAACAGCTTATATGTAATATCAAAAACAATACAGAAGATATAAGAATCCATGAATCAGATGATGAAACAATAAATAATACTACCATCGAAGCTTTAACTACTGAAATAGAACGACTTGAAGTAAACAATATAGAGGTTAATACTCTAGAAGAAAATAATGAAGAAGTTTATTATGAACAATCTAGTCAAGAGTTTAGATATTCAAATTATTTAGAATAAGATTTTAATTCAGAAAAAGACGAAGAAATTAATGTACTTACTAAAGTCTATACAGAATACGATTATGATTATATGGAAACCAGTAGAAGTTATAAACCTACTTTTAAAAAGAAAAAATATGATTATAAACATAAAAGTAATGATTATATATGGAAATATCGAAGAAAATAGAAAATGATTATATACACAGAGATAACCAATCAGGAGAAACTCTAAATCTAGATTGCTCTACTAATACTAAAATGGATATACAAAATTGGACAGCTAGAATAAATGCAAAATTAATAGAAGCTAAAATACCAGTTAGTGCAGCGGCTAGTTATATTGAAGCAACTATAACAGGAATAGTAAGAAGCTATTTAACTAATATAGGAATAATAGAATTAACTGAATTGCAAAGTACTAAGATAGAAGGAACAGAGATGATTGATTCAACACAAATGTTGAAAAAATATGAAAAAATAATTCGAAGAGAATTTGGTAATCCAAATGTAGATTTAAAATATGCAATCGCCAAAAAAGAGTATTGTAAGTCCCAATTATATAATATGCAAATATGTTCCATGTGTCCAGAAGATCTAAATAAATATAATTGTGCTTTTCAGATGAACTATTATGAATTAGGAACCGAAACCCCTGAGCAATTAGCTGTATTTCGAAAACTATATTTTGAAAAATTACCAATACCTATAAATACTATGGTACAACAAGCTTATTATACAGAACCTAAAACAGGAACTTTAGGGGAACAAATAACATTTTTACAAGCATCGTATAAAAATTATTGTATGGAAGTCAATAACCAAAAGGAATTTAGGAAACAAGCTAAAATTAGTGACTGTTGTGAAAAATATGAAATACCCAAATTTGGATGTCACAAACTAAACAAAAGATTTAAAGCTAAAAGACCTTAATTAATGCGAAGACGATATAAAAGATTTAAACCATATGGAAAATATAAAAATAAGAAACGAACAAATAAAAATTATTTTATTAAAAGGAAAATCTATTAATATGCTAAAAATCAAAAAAGATGTAGATGTTATAATTGTGGACAAATAGGTCACATTAGCAAGGGAATGTAAAGCTAAAATAAATAAAAATGCTAATAAAAATATAAAAAATGTAAATTTCATTGAACTCCATATAGCAGAATATGAACTAGGTAAAACCAATATACCACCAGATGAAGAAATATATGTGTTCGAATATGAAACAGATAATGATGAAATTAATGAAATAAGTAATGATGAAAATAGTGAAGATGAAGATAATACTGAAGCTGATGATAATGAATAAAGAATTATAAGAAGTTGATTACGATGAAGATATTACTACAACATAAAAATCAAAGAGTCATTTTTGACTTACAAAAATCTAACGCATTACAGTATGAAGGATTTACGTTGTCCCCCGACAAGATTATTGAAAAGAAAAAATTTGACCTAGCCAATCTAACTAAGTATTTCAAAAAGAAAAAGGAAGAATATTTAGTTATAGCTGATAGAGAACATGTTATAGATATAACACAAGTACAAGGTAATACTAGAGTCCCATTAATAACACAAGAAGTACTAAATGAAGAAATAACCAAAATTATTAATACATTAAAAAATAAACCAATCACATTTAGATTTGTAGAATTAGCTGCCATAGAGATAATAATAAAAGCCTGTTTTAAAGAAGGAATAGATACTCCCTTAGAATTAGAATTAGCTGATGACAGAATCAAAGAACCAATAGAACAAGCTATTATAGCACAACTTAAAGGAATTCTTATTTATCAGAAAGTTAGATTTATAATCAAGCCTAATTATTCTATAAGTTTAACTGACCAAAATATAGAAAAGGCATTAGTCTTATATAGGAAATTAGATGGAATAAACATGACAATTGGATCAAAAGTCACGACAGTACAATGTAAGAATGCTTATATATTAACGGATCAACATCAGATTTATACTAAAAATAAATTAAGACCAATTACTATAGATACCCCTTGTACAGATCTCATATTACCTATAGAAAAAGGGTTAAAATTATACTCTAAACCAAACTATGAGGACATAGAAATAGTAAAGAAACGATTGAGCATTTCTAGATCTAAACGACATTTAACTGAAAACATACCTATTCCAATAAAATCATATGAATATTATATAATAATACAAATAGGAACAAAAAATCTAACAGCACAATTATATATTAATACTGAAAGTAATTATATACCATTAGACAAACTGTCAAACCAAATAATTATATATTAATACTGAAAGTAATTATCATATGAAAATTTTAATAGATTAATTACATTAACAACAAAAATTGCACTATAAGATATAAACATCAACTATGTCATAACCTTGAACAATGACATAATACAAGGAAAAGACTTCTTAGGAAAAGTTAAACCATGGATAATAGAACCAGATTATTTTAAATTTACTTATAACCAAACTCAATATAAAACTAAAATTATAAATGAGTAATACTATACCCAGTTTAATAGAACTAATAAAATTACAAAAACAAATAGAAATAGCAAAAGAAGAAAAGGTTTATCTAAGTCAAAGACTACAATATATTATATTTGCAGATTGCCATAGAAATAGCATAAGAGCATTATCAAAAAGGGAACAAGAAAAAACCAGAGATATAGAAATATTAGAACAAAGATTATATAAAATGAAAAATGACTTAGCAATTCTCAATAAAAATGAGTAATTTAACCTATATACTTATAAAAATAATCTTTGAAGGATATAAAAGTCGATATTATACACCAATGGTAGATACAGGAGCACAACCAACAATAATGAAAGAAAATTGTTTACCCGAATGGATAAAATTAAACACACCATTTAGAATCAATGGGTTTAATAACAATAGTAGTAACATTACCTTATCAAACAAAAGTAAAAATACAAATTTGAAAGTATATTGTTTCGAATTAATAGGAAAAGACATAATACTAGGAACCAACTTTCTTAACCAATATAAACCATTTAGTATAGGTAAAGAGTTTGTTACATTATTTACTTCTTGTAAACATAAGTTAAGAGCTAAAATAGTCAAAAATAGAGAAAGGATGCCAATAGAATGGGAAAAATGTAAAATAGGCGAAGAAACTCAATTAGTCCAAAAAATGACAACCAAAAAAGAAAATATTAATAACTTTGAAATTATAGAAATTGGTATACTCCATCTGGATAAGCTTACTCCTTTAAAAACCCAATTAGAAGAACTATGTAGTGATAATCCTTTAGAAATTTGGCATAAGCATAAAACAGATATATATATATATATATATGTATGTATATATGTATATACATTTAAACTGGTTCAGTTCTTAGAGTTAATCTGCTTTGAACTGTGCCTAGGTCCCTTTAAGAGCTTTAAGAGCAAGTCTAAGAGAGAGAGAGAGAGAGAGAGAGTTTGAGTGAAAACACAAAATATGTAATACTTCAAAGTTATCAATATAATTCCAAGTTTCAGTCATCCTTTCCTCTCTTTTACTTCTGTAAGTTCTTGTTGCT
The DNA here is from genome assembly GCA_947646795.1 of Beta lomatogona. Classification (NCBI taxonomy): domain Eukaryota; kingdom Viridiplantae; phylum Streptophyta; class Magnoliopsida; order Caryophyllales; family Amaranthaceae; genus Beta; species Beta lomatogona. Next base: position 537,890 of record CANSNZ010000540.1, on the reverse strand, counting down.
CTTACTCCAACGTTTAATTTCCATATTAGTTTTAGTTTTAATTGTGTATTTTACATTTAAACAGGTTCAATTCTTAGAGTTAATCTGCTTTTAACTGTCCTGGGTCCCTTTAAGAGCTTTAAGAGCAAGTCTAAGAGAGAAAGTTTGAGTGAAAACACAAAATTTGTAATACTTCAAAGTTATCAATATAATTCCAAGTTTCAGTCGTCCTTTCCTCACTTTTATTTCTGTAAGTTCTTGCTGCTATCACTCTAACGTTTAATTTCCATATTAGTTTTAGTTTTAATTGCGTATTTTCTATTTAAACTGGTTCAGTTCTTAGAGTCAATTTGATTTGTCTGTATCCCTTCCCCTAGGTCTATAAATAGACTCATTTATTTCCATTACAATCCAGAGCGAGTTTTAGAGCTAAAATAGCAAGTCTAAGAGAGAGAGAGAGAGTGAAAACCTCAAAGATTTGTAATATTTCCAATATATCAATTCAATTCCAAGTTTGAGTCATCCTTTTCTCTCTTTTAGTTCTGTAAGTTCTTGTTGCTCTTACTCCAACGTTTATTTTCCATATTAGTTTTAATTTTAATTGTGTATTTTCCATTTAAATTGGTTCAGTTCTTAGAGTTAATCTGCTTTGAACTGTCCTGGGTCCCTTCCTGGTATCAGAGTCATGGTCAAACTGCTCTAAATTTGCTAATTACCATAATTATTAAGCAACTAGTGTAATCGTAGTGTTGTAGTCTATGTTGGTCAGTTGCTGGTAAGTCTGTGTTGGACAGCCTGTAAAGCCGTTGGTAAGTCGTGGTTAGGTGTTTGCGGTGTGGTGGTCCCTCAGGTGTTCCCAGTGGTCCCTCAGAGTACATAGTATTGTAGTGTTTATCGGTCAAAATGGTGAAAGGTAAGTTTAGTAGTGCTTTTTCAAAGCTTTTTGGTGACAGTAAGAATTCAGTTCAAAAGAAACTAATTACTCAAAAGGATGATCCATTTGTTTGGGAAATGTCAGTACTTTCCAAAACTGATATTTATGATAAGCAGTATAGTTGGTAAATCAATTTTGGTAAAGGAATCCATATAGAAGAATTCACTACTAGTGTCAATCAGCATCAAATGGCTATCCAATTGCTAGATAATGAGTCTATCTAAAAACATATATATCAAGGTTTTAGTTATATCCATTTTGGTTGTGTCCAAATAGTTGTCAAGCCTATGGTCAGATTAGGTCTTATTTGTCCAGTTATGCTTGCCTTAAAAGATAGTTCTCTTAACCATTTCAAAGATTCTCTTTTAGCTTTGGCAAATACCAATATTTGTCAAGGTCCAATTTACTTCAATTGTTTTCCAAATTTGAGTAAAGATTTTGAGTATCCTTATATTCTTAAGACCTTAACTCTAGATGTCAATATTTTCAAAGATCTTCAACTTCAAGGTGCTAGAAACTTTTCCATTATTTATCGAGTTTATTACAAACTCTTGAATACTCAAATGAATCCAAGGTGTAGAATACGGTTTGCTCCTGCTCAAATTAGGATTTTCAAGGTTGAACATGGCAAAGCAACGACACGTACTCCAGAAGCTCTTCAGTGGGACAAAGTTTCTATTCCTGATGAATGGCGACTTCAAACCCCACCAATACCAAAAATCTTTGAAAGAATCAAAGGTTGATCAAATAGTTGAAGAACCAGATGGCAGAGTTCTTATTCGATTTAATTTGAGTAGGGAATTTCCATCTTCTTCTTCCAACTATGACTTTCCATTTACTTCTCCTATACAAAGTTTTTAAAAAATCTCCTATACCAGAAATAGTTGATGAAAATGATTTTCCATCACCAACTAAGTCTGAAATGAGACCTCCAAATTTCTCCAGTTTGAATGTTCTTACAAAAGGTGGATATCAAATTGACAAACCAACGCTTTCAAATGATTTAGAAGACCCTGTAAATCGTGAAAAAAGACTTTGGTTTTTCTCCAATTTTGATAAACCTGCCACGGAGTTTATTCTTGAAAAATATTATGAAAAATTGAACGAATTATCTGCAAATATAATTCATTTTTTACAAGGCTTCCAATTTACTTAAGTAATTTGAAAATTCCTTATCCATATTCTGATTTATGTGTTAAGTCAAATATTGCTAAAAAATGGACTCTTAAGAATATTGAACTAGTTTCATCTATTCATCCTTCATTAACAGGTTTACGAGTTCCTTCGTTAGAAGGTCAAACTTGTGAAGCTGCTCCATACAAAGTAGGAAGAGATGCTGATGAAAAGTCAGGCCCTATTTTAGGAATCATCAAAAAGGTTTATGAACAAAATAATTTTTCAAATACGATTTTACATACTATTTACAAACAAGTTGATCAAATATCTACTCAAATTGATTCTTTATCTTCAAAAAATTATGATTCTAAGTCTTCGAAAGAGATTGATGATAATTCAAAAAAGTTAAATGGAATTTCTCTTGATGACCTTCGTCGAGCTTTTCCAAATGAGATTTCCAGACTTCATATTCATGTTCCAAATCATTTTTCAGTTTCAAAAAGTCTTGGAAATAGCAACAAAGCACTTTTGAAAAAGATTTCTGAAAAAATAAGACAAAAATATCACGTGCTTAGAAAAGGATAAGAAGGCAAAGGAAATTGCTGAAAACGTTTCATCGAGTGATGAGTCTCCATCTCAAATTAATAAAATTTCCAAAAACTAGAACCATAATCCAATGCGAAATTATTATTCCACACCTAAACCCCAGATCTTCAATTTGAAGAACAAGGAACTTATGGCCCTCAAAACGTTTATTCTGGTGACCAACTATATGATTGGAAAATAGATGGTAAATTAGAGTCTGAAATTGCCAATGTTTTACACTAAATGTGCATTGCTTCTAATGCATATTCTTACAATGATTTTACAAATGATCAAATTGCTGAAACTATTGTAAATGGTTTTTCAGGACAATTGAAAAATTGGTGGGGTCATTCTTTCACAGCAAAACAACAAAAAAATATTTGTTATCATGAAAATGAAAGAAATGAAAAGGATGGATTTACTCTTTTACTCCAAACCATTTGTCTTCATTTTCTTGGTTCTACAAAAGATTCTATAAATTCCAACACTTTGGATTTATCAAATCTTCAATGTCCAACTTTAAATGATTATTGTTGGTACAAAGATACATTTTTATCCAATGTTCTTTCCCGATCCGACGCTCAACAGTCATCCTGGAAAGAAAAATTCATTTCAGGTCTCCCAAATTTATTTGCTCAAAGAATTTTCCAAAAATTGAAAGAAGCTGCAAACAAGGAAACAAATTCCATATGATGAATTGACATATGGTCAATTGTTTGCTTTTGTCAAAAAAGAAAGATTATCTCTTTGCAATGAGCTGAAGATCCAATCTAAGTATGGAAATGAAAAAGCTCAGCAAAGACGATAACTGGGATATTTCTTTGAAGCCTTTGGCTTTGAGAAAATCCAAACCCCTTCAAATGTTCGAAAACAGAGATTCAAGCAAGTTCAAAAGAAAAATTCCTTCTTCTGAAAAGTTTTATCAAAAGAAAAAGAAAACATTTCCAAAAGATTTTTCAAAAAAGGATTTTCAAAAGATTATTTGCTATAAATGTGGCAAGCCTTGTCACAAAGAAAGTAATTGCAATTTCAAAAATTAGATTAATGAGATTTTTCAGGATAATCCAGATTTAAGAGATAAACTCTTGAATATTTTCCAATTAAATAAGAGTGAGCCAGAAGAGTCTGATCATTCTGATTCTGATCAAATTATTTATCAAATAGATTATGACCAGGATTTCGATGATTTTAATTCTGATCATTCTCTCCAATTTTGTTTAAAAGGACTTTGCGTTATTGCCAAAAAGGAAAAAGAGAAGGAATTACTTCTTGACATTATTGAAAAAATTCCAGATAGTAATCTTCAAAAACAGTATCTTGAAAGATTATGAGAAATTGTTTTGAAATCTTCTCCACTTGAAGAGAAGAAAAAGCAAGTTTCTTTTAGTCTTTAAAAAATACTTGATGATTCTCCATGTCATCAGGCTTTCATTTCTCCAGTTAGTACTCAAGATCTTCAAAGTGAGGTGTTTCAAATAAAATCTCATATTAAAGATCTTGAACAAAATATTTTAAATCTCCAAACAAAAGATTTAGAACTTGAAGCCAAAATTAATCTTCTTCACAATTATAATTTTGAGGTAGGAGAAACTTTAGAACGTTCTCCTATACCCACTGATTCTATCCAAACTTCTGATACTCCCATTGATACCGAAAAATTTCTTCAAATTATTCACCGGTTTAATTATGAAAAATGGTTTTGTCCAATTAAATTAGTTATTGATCATGACTTCAAAATTAATGATGTTGCATTATTTGATAGTGGTGCCGATCTTAATTGCATTAAGGAAGGATTACTTCCTCCTCGGTATTATGAAAACACCACTGAACACTTGACTGTTGCTAATAGTCAAAAACTTGAAATTAGATATAAACTTTCTAAAGCTTCTATTTTCAACAATGATTATTATTTTCAAACTCCATTTACTCTTGTTAAGAATCTACGTTATAATATTATTCTTGGTACTCTATTTCTAACTTAAATGTTTCCATTTTAAGTAGATGAAGTTGGTATTCATGCTTCTATAGATGAAAAACCAATTTCTTTCAAATTTTCTGCTAAATTACAACATAGTGATGTGCATAATCTTTAAACTAACTCTATTTATAAGCAAATTATTATGATTTCAGCAGGGATGAACAGGATGAAAGGTTCCAAGGTTCCTGCTTCCAGACAACAGAAAGAGAAAGGTATAGTAATCCATCCCACATGAGGAATTCCTGTTTCCTCACACCAATTTGCCAATTTAGCTGATTTTCCTCATCATATGCTCAAACAATATCACAAACAACTCCTCAAACAACCCATCCAAATGCCACTGATATTTCATACAACCAAAAAACCCAATATAATACTTTGTTTTTAACCAATTTTGCCTCCAACAGATTTTCTTCCATGAGGAATTCAACCACAAAATATCCGATTATGTTCAAAAAATACTTCCAGATGGCTTTAATTGGTTTCCTTTTGAGATCACCAAATCAATTCAATATTATCAAAATATCCTTCGTGACACAAATTCTTGTCACATTAAGGATAATATTAACACCACGACAAATTATTCCAAATGCCTGATTTTCCATGTTATTTCCAGTACCGAGAGGAAGACATCCTATTCTTCTCTTTCAAACTCCAAGACATTTTCTTCCCATCTTCTTGATTCAAAACTTCCACAAACTTGTAACTTTCATGATTATGTACAAGCATAGTATTGTATATTTTTACTCCAGAGTTATGATTATTCATGGTTCTTCAGTTTCCATCCTAACTGTCTCCAGAAAAATAAAACATTTCTAGTTTGGTTCATAGAATGGTGGGAAAGATATGGAGCAATTCTAGATATTTTCCAAGAGGAACTTCAAAATTCTTTCCAGCTTTATTATTCAAGGACCAAAATTCCAGAAGGATTTGAATTCTCTTGTATTATTTATTTATGTCTAATATTCCGGATTTCATGGATTATGTGCTGGAATTATTCTCTTTTTAGAATTATAGATTCCAGACCTTATTTCCTGATTCGAGAATATCGGGTCAAATGGTGGAAAAATTTCAAAATTTATCCAAATATGCAAGACTGTGTTTCTCATTATCTCCAGCATGGTTTATCTACCCTCCATGATTATAATGAATTGACTAAGCAAAGCTTCCAGCAATATAAACAAATCCAAGCAGCTCCTGCACAAAAGACAAAACAATCTCCATCTTCATCCACAAAATCCAAAACTAAAAAAAAAGGCTCCAATAGATAGGGCTGAACTCTTTGATCAGTTGCTTCAGTTTATTAGCCAAACTAAAAAAGCCCAATCATCCAATAGTTCTAGTTCTTCTGAGGCCTCCAGCCCAGATTTGTATGGTGTCCCTTGTGCCCAAGATCCATTTGTTTCTAAAAATAAAAGAAAGATCCCGCTAAATGTAAATATTTTACACTTAGGCAAAAGTAAGGGACAATATTCTAGTTTACAGGTGTCCAAAGTTTGTTCCAGCTGTCCAGCATTCAAGATTAGCAATGATAAGGATTACAGCACGAAATTTCCAACAACTTTCAAAAAGTGAATAATGAACAGTAAAAAGTGTCCGATGAACAGTACATGAATAGTATTTTCGTCAAAATTTCTCCAAGTTTGTCAAAAGTTTCAAGCGTAACGGAAGAAATTCATCCAGCTGTCCAATGTCTGTAAAAGCAAATAGTATGGTAATTATTCAGATTACTCCAATAATTGTACTAAATTTGTTGGTATCTCTTCCCCTTGGTCTATAAATAGACTCATTTATTTCCATTGTAATCCACAGCGAGTTTAAGAGCTAAAATAGCAGGTCTAAGAGAGAAAGAGTGAAAATCCTCAAAGATTTGTAATATTTCCAATATATCAATACAATTCCAAGTTTCAATCATCCTTTCCCCTTATTTACTTCTGTAAGTTCTTGCTGCTCTCACTCCAACGTTTAATTTTCCATATTAGATTTAGTTTTAATTGTGTATTTTCCATTTAAACTGGTTCAGTTCTTAGAGTCAATCTGCTTTGAACTGTCCTAGGTCCCTTCTTGGAATTAGGTTTAGTTTTAATTGTGCATTTTCCATTTAAACTAGTTCAGTTCTTAGAGTCAATCTGCTTTGAACTGTCCTGGGTCGTTTCCTAAAATTTGTAATACTTCAAAGTTATCAATATAATTCGAAGTTTTAGTCATCCTGTCCTCTCTTTTACTTCTGTAAGTTCTTGCTGCTCTCACTCCAACGTTTAATTTCCATATTAGTTTTAGTTTTAATTGTGTATTTTTCATTTAAACTAGTTCAGTTCTTAGCGTTAATCTGCTTTGAACTATCCTGGGTACCTTCCTGGTATTAGAGCCATTATTAAACTGCTATGAGTTTAATGTTTATCGTTGTTATTGAGAAGCTACTGTAATAGTAGTGTTGTAGTCTGTGTTGGTCAGCTGTTGGTAAGTCTGTGTTGGTCAGCCTGTAAAGCCTTGGTTAGGTGTTCCCGGTGTGGTGGTCCCTCAGGTGTTCCCAGTGGTCCCTCAGAGTATCTACTGTTGTAGTGTTTATCGGTAAAAATGGTAAAAAATAAGTTTAGTAGTTTTGTTTCACCAGTCTTTGGTGAAGGAAAGAATCCAGTTCAAAAGAAACAGATTACTCAAAAGGATGATCCATTTGTTTGAGAAATGCCAATACTTTCCAAAACTGATATTTATGACAAGTAGTATAGTTGGGAATTCAATTTTGGCAAAGGAATCCATATAGAAGAATTCACTACAAGTGTCAATCAGCGTCTAATGACTATCCAATTACTTGATAATGAGTCTATCCAAAAACATATTGATCAAGGTTTTAGATATATCCATTTTGATTGTGTCCAAATAGCTGTCAAACCTATGGTCAGATTAGGTCTTGATTGTCCAGTTATGCTTGCTTTAAGAGATAGTTCTCTTATTCAGTTCAAAGATTCTCTTTTAGCTTTGGCAAATACCAATATTTGTCAAGGTCCAATTTACTTCAATTGTTTTCCAAATTTGAGTAAAGATATTGAGGATCCTTATATTCTTAAGTATTTAACTCTAGATGTCAGGATTTCCAATGATCTTCAACTCCAAGGTGCCATAAACTTTTCCATTATTTAACGTGTTTACTACAAGCTTCTAAATACTCAAATGAATCCAAGGTGTAGAATACGTTTTGCTCCCCGGTCAAACTATGATTTTCAAAGTTGAACATGGCAAAGCAACTACACATACTCTAGAAGCTCTTCCGTGTGATAAAGTTACTATTCTTGATGAATGGCGACTTCAAAACCCACCAATTCCAAAATCATTGAAGGAACCAAAGGTTGAACAAATTGTTGAAGAACCAGATGGCAGAGTTCTTATTCGATTGATTTCGAGTAGGGAATTTCCATCTTCTTCTTCCAACTATGAGTTTCAAAGTGCAAGATCTTCTCGTTCTTTTGAAAGATCAAGTACTTTTCCAAACTTAGATGATTTTCCATCTACTTCTCAAAATTAGAAAGTTTTTGAAAAATCTCCCATAGCAGAAATACTTGATGAAAATGATTTTCCATCACCAACTAAGTATGAAATGAGACCTCCAAATTTCTCCAGTTTCAATGTTCTTACAAAAGATGGATTTCAAATTGACAAACCAATGCTTTCAATGATTTTGAAGCTCCAATAAATCGTGAAAAAAGACTTTGGTTTTTCTCCAATTTTGATAAACCTGCCACAAAGTTTATTCGTGAAAAATATTATGCAAAAGGCAAGCACTACTTTAGGAGACATCAAAAATGTTTATGAACAAAATAATTTTTTAAATTCGTTTTTACATACGATTTCCAAACAAGTTGATTAAATATCTACTCAAATTGATTCTTTATCTTCAAAAAATTCTGATTATGAGTCTTCAAAAGAGATTGATGATTTATCAAAAAAGTTAAATGAAATTTATCTTGACGACCTTCGTCCAGCTTTTCCAAATGAGATTTTTAGACCTCTTATTCATGTTCCAAATAATTTTTCAGTTTCAAAAGGTCTTGGAAATAGTAACAAAGCACTTTTGAAAAGAATTTCTGAAAAATTAGATAAAAACATCACGTGCCTAGAAAAGGATAAGAAGGTAAAAGAAATGGCTGAAACCTTTTCTTCGGGTGATGAGTCTCCATCGCAAATTAATAAAATTTCCAAACACTGGAACAATAATCGAATGCGAAATTATTATTCCAGACCAACTCCTCCAGATCTTCAATTTGAAGAACGAGGAAATTATGGCTCTCAAAATGTTTATTCAGGTGACTAACTATATGATTGGAATACAGATGGTCGATCAGAATTTGAAATTTCCAAAGTTTTACGTGAAATGTGCATTGCTGCTAATGCTTATGCTTCCAATGATTTTACAAATGATCAAATTGCTGAAACAAGTAAACGGTTTTTCAGGGCAATTGAAAAACTGGTGGGATCATACTTTCACAACCGAACCACAAAAAACTATTTGTTATCATGAAAATGCGAAAAAAGAAAAAGATGGATTTACTCTTTTACTCCAAACCATTTGTCTTCCTTTTCTTGGTTCCGCAAAAGATTCCATAAAATCCAACACTTTGGTTTTATCAAATCTTCGATGTCCAACTTTAAATGATTATCGTTGGTACAAAAGATATATTTTTATCCAATGTTCTTTCCCGACGCTCAACAGTCATTCTGGAAAGAAAAATTTATTTCAGGTCTTCCAAATTTATTTGCTCAAAGAATTTTCCAAAAATTGAAAGAAGCTACTAACAAGGAAACAATTCCATATGATGAATTGACATATGGCCAATTGTTTGCTTTTATAAAAAAAAAAGGGTTATCTCTTTGTAATGAGCTAAACATCCAATCTAAGTATGGAAATGAAGGAGCTCAGTAAAGACGGGAACTTGGATCTTTCTGTGAAGCCGTTGGCTTTGAGAAAATCCAAGCCCCTTCAACTGTTCGAAAACAGAGACTCAAGCAAGTTCAAAAATTTGGTCAAAGGAAAGTTCCTTCTTCTGAAAAGTTTTATCAAAAGAAACAGAAAACATTTCCAAAAGAATTTCCAAAAAAGGATTTTCAAATGATTATTTGTTATAAATGTGGCAAGCCTAATAACAAAGCAAATAATTGCAATTTTTTTAAAAAGTTAACGAAGTTTTCCAGGATAATCCAGATTTAAGAGATAAACTCTTAAATGTTTTCCACTTAAATTAGAGTGAGCCAAAAGAGTCTGATCATTCTGATTCTGATCAAATTATTTATCAATTAGATTATGATCAGGATTTCGATTATTTTAATTCTGATCATTCTCTCCAATTTTGTTCAAAAGGAATTTGTGTCATTTCCAAAAAAGGAAAAGAGAAAGAATTACAACTTGACATTATTGAAAAAAATTCCAAATAGCAATCTTCAAAACCAGTATCTTGAAAGATTAAGAGAAATTGTTTTGAAATTTTCTCCACTTGAAGAGGAAAAAAAACAAGTTTATTTTAGTCTTCAAAAAATACTTGATGATTCTCCATATCATCAATCATTTATTTCTCCAGTCAATACTCATGATCTTCATAGTGAGGTAATTCAAATAAAATCTCATATTAAAGATCTTGAGCAAAATATTTTAAATCTCCAAACAAAAGATTTATAACTTGAAGCCAAAATTACTCTTCTTCAAAATTCTTGTTTTGCGGTAGGAGAAACTTTAGAACGTTCTCCTATACCAACTGATTCTATCCAAAATTCTGATACTCCTATTGATACTAAAAAATTTCTTCAAATTATTCACCGATTCAATTATCAAAAATTGTTTTGTCGAATTAAATTAGTTATTGATCATGACTTCCAAATTAATGATGTTGCATTATTTGATAGTGGTGCCGATCTTAATTGCATTAAGGAAGGATTAATTCTTCCTCGGTATTATGAAAACGCCACTGAACACTTGACTATTGCTAATGGTCAAAAACTTCAAATTAGATATAAACTTTCTAAAGCTTCTATTTTCAACAATGATTATTATTTTCAAACTCGATTTACTCTTGTTAAGAATCTTAATTATAACATTATTCTTGGTACTCCATTTCTATCTCAAATGTATCAATTTTCAGTAGATGAAGTTGGTATTCATGCTTCTATAGATGAAAAATCAATTTCTTTCAAATTTTCTGCTAAATTACAACATAGTGATGTCTAAAATCTTAAAACTAACTCTCTTTATAAACAAATTAATATGATTTCTTCAGGGATGAATAGGATGAAAGGTTCAAAAGCTCTTGCTTCTAGACAGCAGAAAGAGAAAGGAATAGTCGTCCATCCCACAGGAAGAATTCCTGTTTCCACAAACCAATATTTCAATTTATCTGATTTCCCTCAAGTTTCCTATGCTCAAACAATATCACAAACAACTCGTCAAACAACACATTCAAATGCCACTGATATTTCATACCACCAAAAAACCCAATATAATACTTTGTTCTAAACCAATTTTACCTCCAACAGATTTTCTTCCCATGAGGAATTTATCCACAAAATATCCGACTATGTCTAAAAAATACTTCGAGATGGTTTTAATTGGTTTCTTTTTTAAATCACTAAACCAATTCAATATTATCGAAATATCCTTCGTGACAAAAATTCTTGTCACATTAAGGATAATATTAACAACGCAACAAATTATTCCAAATGCCTGATTTTCCATATTATTTCCAGTATCGAGTGGAAGACTTCCCACTCTTCTCTCTCAAACTCCAAAATATTTTCTTCCAATCTTCTTCATCCAAAGCATCCACAAACTTATAACTTAATTTTATGATTATGTACAAGCATGGTATTGTACATTTTTACACCAGAGTTATGATCATTCCTGGTTTTTCAGTTTCCATCCTGACTGTTTCCAGAAAAATAAAACATTTCCAGTTTGGTTCATAGAATGGTGGGAAAGATATGAAGCAATTCCAAATATCTTCCCAGAAGAACATCAAAATCCTTTCCAGCTTTATTGTTCAAAGACCAAAATTCCAGAAGGATTTGAATTCTCATGTATTATTTATTTCTGTCAAATATTCCGAATTTCATGGATTATGTGCTGGAATTATTCTCTGTGTAAGATTATAGATTCCAGACATTATTTCCTAATTCGAGAATACCGGGTCAAATGGTGGAAAAATTTTAAAATTTATGCAAATATGCAAGACTGTGTTTCTCATTATCTCCAGCATGGTTTATCTACCCTCCATGATTATAATGAATTGACTAAGCAAAGCTTCCAGCAATATAAACAAATCCAAGCAGCTCCTGCACAAAAGACAATACAATCTCCATCTTCATCCACAAAATCCAAAACTAAAAAAAAGGCTCCAATAGATAGGGCTGAACTCTTTGATCAGTTGCTTCAGTTTATTAGCCCAACTAAAAAAGCCCAATCATCCAATAGTTCTAGTTCTTCTGAGGCCTCCAGCCTAGATTTGTATGGTGGCCCTTGTGCCCAAGATCCATTTGTTTCTAAAAATAAAAGAAAGATCCCACTAAATGTAAATATTTTACACTTAGGAAAAAGTAAGGGACAATATTCTAGTTTACAGGTGCCCAAAGTTTGTTCCAGCTGTCCAGCACTCAAGATTAGCAAAGATAAGGATTACAGCACGAAATCTCCAACAACTTTCAAAAAGTGAATAATGAACAGTATAAAGTGTCCGATGAACAGTACATGAATAGTACTTTCGTCAAAATTTCTCCAAGTTTGTCAAAAGTTTCAAGCGCACTACAAAAGTAACGGAAGAAATTTATCCAGCTGTTCAATGTCTGTAAAAGCAAATAGTATGGTAATTATTCCGATTACTCCAATAATTGTACTAAATTTGTTGGTATCTCTTCCCCTTGGTCTATAAATAGACTCATTTATTTCCATTGTAATCCACAGCGAGTTTAAGAGCTAAAATAGCAAGTCTAAGAGAGAAAGAGTGAAAATCCTCAAAGATTTGTAATATTTCCAATATATCAATACAATTCCAAGTTTCAATCATCCTTTCCCCTTATTTACTTCTGTAAGTTCTTGCTGCTCTCACTCCAACGTTTAATTTTCCATATTAGATTTAGTTTTAATTGTGTATTTTCCATTTAAACTGGTTCAGTTCTTAGAGTCAATCTGCTTTGAACTGTCCTAGGTCCCTTCTTGGAATTAATTTTAGTTTTAATTGTGCATTTTCCATTTAAACTAGTTCAGTTCTTAGAGTCAATCTGCTTTGAACTGTCCTGGGTCGTTTCCTAAAATTTGTAATACTTCAAAGTTATCAATATAATTCGAAGTTTCAGTCATCCTTTCCTCTCTTTTACTTCTGTAAGTTCTTGCTGCTCTCACTCCAACGTTTAATTTCCATATTAGTTTTAGTTTTAATTGTGTATTTTTCATTTAAACTAGTTCAGTTCTTAGCGTTAATCTGCTTTGAACTATCCTGGGTACCTTCCTGGTATTAGAGCCATTATTAAACTGCTATGAGTTTAATGTTTATCGTTGTTATTGAGAAGCTACTGTAATAGTAGTGTTGTAGTCTGTGTTGGTCAGCTGTTGGTAAGTCTGTGTTGGTCAGCCTGTAAAGCCTTGGTTAGGTGTTCCCGGTGTGCACTACAAAAATAACTCAATTTAGATACAGTCAAAATTTGTTGCTATTTGCAAGAAATTCGTTGCTAACTAGAGTTGGCAACAAATTAGAAACAAAAAATCGTAGTTTCTAAAAGGCTTGTTTCCATTTGAGTATAGCTACTAAATACAAAACAAATTTGTTGCCATCTTGCATCAATTCAAATATGGTAGCCATATTGGTTGCTATGTTATGTGTATCTGTTGCCAACTCTAGCAACAACTTATCTACGGTTGTTGCTGACAGTGGCAACGGATTATAAAATTGGTTTCTAAAATTAAGAACAAATTATTCACAATAGTTGCTATAGTAGCAACAACGTATTAATCTTGGCTGCTGGAAATAACAACAAATTATTCACAATAGTTGCTAAAAATGGCAAAAAGTTATTGTTATTGGTTGTAATATGTTTACTGAAAATGGCAACAAAATATTTATTTTAGTTTCTAATAGTGGTAACAAATTATATATTTTGGTTGCAAAAAGAGGCAACAAATTATGTATTTTAGTTCCTACGTCGACTACTAAAATTTGCAACAAATACTTTTTGTTTGTTGCCAAATTTAGCAACGAATTTTGAAAAGCATTGTTTTTTGTACATTTAAGCGGCCTTTCCCGTCAATTTTCAATTCTCAAACAAAAATTTAAAACCAAAACTAAAACTTTTAGTACAACAATCATAACAAATAATGATAACTTTATCAAAAGTCGATTCATAGCCTAAGAATGAAGTTTACAAAATAACCAAACATCAAAACAATGTAATTTCTAATAAATATAGTTAATAGATGAAAATGGAGATGATCCAAGATTTAACGAAGAACTGCATTTTGAGTTAGGAAAAGAACTTGTTCTTTTATAGTCTTCATAGCACTTGTTGTTTCATTAAGCTTTTTTGTTGTTTCATCGAGCTTTGCCTTTGTCTCTTCAAGCTCCTTTGTTTGCTCCAAATTTTTGGAAGTGAGTTCTTAAACATGATTTTGCAAATTAATCACTAGCTCATTTCGCTCCTTTCTCGAACTTGGGTCGTTATGTGGTTTCACATAGTAGTTGTCAACAGCACTCCCAAGACCATATACCCTTCCATTTTTCCATCCACCTAAAGCTTCCAAAAGTAACTCTTCCTCTGTTTTAGGATTCTCATCCTCCAAACTAGCAGATTTCTTGTTCTGGAACTCATCCTGGCAAAGGGTGAAGATATATAAATAAAACTTAACGCTCTTATGTTCTTAAAACAACCAGAACTACATTATCTTACAAAAGTAGGTACTCACCCAAACTTTCTGTGATGTCTCGTCCACAAACTCTTTATTCTTATTAACATGACATTTTCTATATAATTCGGCTGCAGTGGGGACACGCTTCAATTCTTTCTCCTAATCAACTCCAGAAAATCTCATAAAAATGTATTAGTATTATTTATCACGATATACAAAAATCTGCAAAAAGGTCTCCATTAATTTTTTTTATACTTATCTTCTAATATAGAATTAGTATTTTTTTCTTCCAAACAAATTGAACTTTTATTCTTCCACTAGATGAAAAATAAATAAAGGAAAATCCAATGTGTAATATCCCTCCCAAAAAAAAAGGAAAAACATGTGCATATTAGATTACTGATGATAAACATGCCTATATTCCTCTAGTGATGGTATTCGTGTCGGATACTGCTCTAGTTTGCCAAACTTTTTTAGTGCAAATGGAAAGTCTAAGTCAAGAATAATTGTAGCAATTGACATAACAAGTTTTAGATTTCTAGTAAGTTTAACTCTTATGGAACTATGGGCTTCTTCTGCAGTTCCACTACAACCCCCCTGGAACAAACATATGGTGAAGCCAAAGGTAAAGTAGGGTGGGTCATTGGTTCAAAAAATTCAATGCGATGAGATCCCAGCATTGTGCAGCTAACAAATCTAATTACTACAACATATGATGATACTAATGCAATAGAGAAGATAAAACAAGTAAATAAAAAGTATATTTTTTCTCCCTTCTTAAACAATGGTAGCAAACTTAATTATCTCTTTATGTTATTTTCCAATGGATAGAGAAGTTAAAACAATTAACTTGATCATCAGCAACACTAGACACCAAACAGGTTACTTAGTGGTCTAATTATATTGTAAGTCATTTCTCTCTTTGTTCTCTTTCCTCTTTTTTCTCTACAATTCTGTTATGAGTGCGTTTATTGTTTTTTCTTACTGATTAATAGTATGATGAGCTCCATTATCATATTACCATATCTTAATTCTTTTTTTTTTTTCATTCCACTTGAAGAATCCTTATTATATACTTAACTCAAGAATCCCTAAACAATTAAGCTAAGCTACTTAATTTACTTAAAACAACAATTTCCTAAACATAATAAATTCAAGGGAGTAGAGTGAGAAGACAAACCAGCTCAATCCTAATTTGCTCAGTTGATTTAGATCCTTGGCAGTGGATAGGAATTTTTTGTCCAGGCTTCTTCCTATTAAGAGAGTATTGGGCAGACTTCTTTTTAAAGACATCAGTTGCTCTAATGGCTACAATTCGTTTCTTAATTTTTGGGTGACACCATTTTGCACGATAGCCTTTGACTTTGAACATCTTACATACTACTCCTGTTAGTCGCCTAGAACACTTTTGTTGCCATCCTTTCTTTACCATCTTCGCCATTGAAGGATCCCAAGAGAACTTAGTCTTTAATTGAGCATGCAAAGACAAATTATTAGTGAACATTTAAGAGGAAGAACAAAAAACTTATAGGCATGTAATTATAAGTATAGAAAAAGTTATTAAGTATCACAATAAAAGTCACCTTGAAGGCTTTCCACCAGACTCGCTTTGCATGTTTGGGAACATTAGACCAATTGTTCCATGGTTCCACAAAATAAGTCATATATGAAGTTTGAAAAACTGCATCAACAACTTCACGAGAGTGGAACCTATTTCAAAAACACTTAGAACCAACAAATAAAATAGTATACCAAACAAGATCATTTACAAGTACTCACCATAGTCCCTCAGTTTTGTGCAAAATTTGAGTAGCCTCAGGATTACCAGTTTCATCTGGGAATTCAGCTTGGTCTTCATTTTCACTAGTGTCTACGTCTCGATCAGGTTCCCTCTCCTCCTCGTGATGATTAAAGTTGTGCTCAATGAATTCTTCTTCATTATGAGAACTATTATGGACTTCCAAGGCAAAATCAGGGTTTTCATCTTGAGATGATCGTAAGATTGGCTGAGAAGGATTAACGGTTCGAGGCCTAATGATAATCCTCCCATTAAGTCCACCTCGGCTTCTAACCATTCTCTCAATCAGCCTGCACATTAGAAAATCATGAAAGGAAAAGTAAAAAAGGCACTATAACAACAATAAGTTTCTAACTGAAGAAGTAGAAGGCTATATAACATAGGCTTTGGATTTTAACAGTTAACTAATAATCAAACTTGCAATAAAGAATCACATAACATTTATTTGAATATTTCAAAATAAAAATAACATGTGAAATCTAAAATAAACTATTTTCATCATCTTCTTCATCATCGTCATCTTCCTTTAACTCATTATCATCCTCGTCATCTTCTTCTAACTTGTCATCATCCTCTAACTCGTCATCATCTTCTTCCTCCTCTTCTTCCTCATTTTGTTTGTCCTCTTCCTCCTTTTCTTGTTCATCTTCCACTTCCTCATATTCATGAGAAGAAAGCACTTGAGCTTCTTCCTCACTCACTAGAACTTCTTGATCATTTCCTTCAAACTCGGATAGCAATGGAGGATTTTTATTTGCATGTACTTGGAATGCCGTAGGCTCAGGTGCATCAATAGTTCCTCTTGACTTGATGTTAAAAACAAACCACCATTGATTTCCTTCATTACTACTACTTGGACAAGGAGCATAATAAACTTGCTCAGCTTGATGTGCGAGTACAAATGGGTCATACTTTGGATATCTCCTTAAATGATTTACCTCAACAAGATTGTACTTTTCATGTATCCTAGTACCATGTCCAATATCAAACCAATCACACTTAAACAACACTATTGTATAAAGCTTTCTCGCTCTAACATAAGCCAATTCTATCACTTCTTGAAGAATGCCATAATAATCTTTCCCTTGGGAACTTTTCACACAAATATCATATTTCATAGTTGACTTATTCTTTCCATACTCAAACGTATGAAAATGAAATCCATTAATGTGATATTGGTTGAATTTTCGAACTCTTGTCAGCGGTCCAAATGATAATGAACGAATAATGTCATTATTGATGCTCTTTCCCAATACCTATAATAATGGAGCAATATGTCACTATGGTCATTGACTCGCATGCTAAAAATAGTATAATATATATTCATATAATCACATCTACTTATTAACTTACATATTTTTTGAACCAATTAGGATATTTATCTTCACATTTGATCCAAACTTCTTCTGGACTTTGATAACCACGTTTTCTCATCATTTGTTCTTCAAATAAATTGTTAATTATTTTAGTATCTTAATATATCTAAGACTTTACTTATATCATGAAATCAAAGAAATTTACCTTTCATATTGTTGTAGAATTTCGCAATTGCTTAAAACATATCGGTGAGCAACTTTGTAATCTTTTTTTATCTAGGTAACAAAGTTGGCCTTGTGATGAACTATGCCCCAGAGTAGAAGAAAACATCTCAGGTAGATCAGAGTTAAGGTCTAGTTCATTATTAGCACATGTTGTCAATCCTAACCCTTTCACATTGGAATCAACATCGTCTTCAAAATAAAGGGAGCAAAAATTTGTTATCTCCTCATATAGGTAGGCATTGCAAATTGAGCCTTCCACTTGAGCTTTATTGCCCACCTTCTTTTTTAAATGATATAAAAATCTAACAAAGAGTAAAATGATTATTATGAATGACATATTTTAATTTTTTTTTAAAAAAGTTAAAAAATAATTCAATAATATTACCTCTCAAAAGGGTACATCCACCTATACTGAACCGGCCCACCAACTTTTGCCTCATAAGGTAAATGAACAGGGAGATGCTCCATAGAATTGAATAAACCAGGTGGAAATATCCTCTCTAACTTGCAAAGAATTTCAGGAATATTCTGCTCTAAGCGCACCATGTGATTAACTTTCAAGGTGGTCGAACAGAGATCTCTAAAGAATTGGCTCAATTTAGTGATAACATTCCACACATTTAGGGGCAACAAGTCTTTAAAGACAAATGGGAGCAATCGTTGCATAAAAACATGACAATCATGACTTTACATATCGAATAACTTACACTCCTTCATATCGACACATCTACCTAAATTTGAAGCATATCCATCAGGAAACTTTAGTTTCTTCACCCATTCACAAACAAGTTTCCTTTTCTCCTTAGGCAACATAAAAGGAGCATTCGGCTTTAGGGTCTTCTTTCCACCTTTATTATCAAGGACAACTCGAGTCTCCAATTTTCTTCGTTTACAATACACTTTTATGTCTTTTCTTGCCTTCAAATTGTCTTTAGTTTTTCCCTTAACATCCATTATAGTGTGAAAAACATTATCAAACACATTTTTCTCAATGTGCATGACATCAAGATTATGACGTATCAAGAGTTTGCTCCAATATGGAAGCTCCCAAAAGACACTTTGCTTTGTCCAATGGTGCAAGATACCATACCCTTCAGGCCGCTTACCTTCATTCCTTATGCACTCAGTAGCTTTTGGCAACAAAGATACACGATTCCAAACTTCTTCTCCACTCAATCGTGGCGGAGGGGAAGAGTTTTCAACCGTGTCTTTACCAAAAGCACTCTTATTTTTTTTGATAAGCATGATTATGGGATAAAAACTGTCGATGACAATCAAACCAACTTTGTTTTCCACCATTTTTAAGAGTGAAAGCTTTAGTATTTTCCATACAATATGGGCAAGCTAATTTACCTGTCGTGGTCCACCCTGAGAGCATGCCATATGCCGGGAAATCACTAATTGTCCAAAGCAATGCAACTTTCATTTGAAAATTTTGTTTGTTGGAGATGTCATAAGTTGGCAATCCTACCTCTCATAGTAGTTTTAACTCTTCAATAAGAGGCTGCAAGAACACATCTAGGTTCCCTTTGGGGCTTTTTGGACCCGGAATTATCAGACTGAGAAACATAAAAGGTTTCTTCATGCATAACTCGGGGGGAAGATTATAAGGAGTCAAGATGACAGGCCAACATGAATATTGTTTTCTTACCACGTTCTCCAGATTTGGTTTCCAATTTTTTTTTTTTTTTGTTATCTCTACTTTTTAGCACTTAAGATGCTTATGATAAAATTTTCAAACACCAATATTTAGTTAGTAGCTACCTATTATGATAAAATTTTCATACACCAATATTTAGCTAATAGCTACCTAGAGCACGTTATGGCACTTTTGAGCTAACATATTTTTTCTATTTTGTTTTGTAACTAGAATATATCACGTGAACCTTTTATTGCATATAGTTCTACCATGATATCACCAATATGCCAAAAACAGAGATATTAGGAAAATTTGATCACTTTCTTTCACAATGGCAAAGCTTTCCTTACAAGTACTAGTTCTTATATAAAATTATTTGTTTGAGCTCTTTCTTAGTGCCAAAAATAATGGCTGGATATAGCAATAACTAAAAAATATTTTCAAATTCTCTTTCAGCAAGTTCACAAGGCAATGTACATACAAAAACATCATGAATGTGATACAAACAACCCAATATGAGATTCTTTCGGAGTCTATGCAGAGTAGTACACATGCATGCATAAGTATATAACCATTATAGAAACCAAAATTTTCCATCAGTCTCAATGATTCCCCCTTTTCTTTAGATAGAGGCGACCATTAATCAATTCAACATAGCCATGAAGGTATATCAGAACCTCAATAAGAATGCACAGATCAATCACATGATTATAAAAGTCAATTCTTTTATTTATTACTGAATAATGGAAGCTAGGATAGGATATTGATTTCAATAAATCGACACCTCAAGCTAAGTTATGAATTCAGACTGCAGCCTCACACTTGCACACAACATTAAAAATAAAAATTCTTAACTAACCTTCTTAGAGTTAGCCAACAGATCAGCTTCCCTCAAACTTGCTATCACTACCAAAGCATTTGTCTCGGTTGGAATGTATTGGGTACTACTGTATTGAACCAGGAAAAATCAATTGGCAAGATTAGAACCCAAAATGCATAATTGGAATTTAGTATTCCAGTAAAATAGTCAAGAATTTTGCCAATTTATTTTAAACCCTTAAATTGAGATAGCATCCCAACCTTCAAACCCAAGATGCAATTTTTATCTATATATAAATATAACTGATACTCCAAAGCAAGAAAAAAAAAAGGACGATCAGGGGAGGGAGTTGATCAACAAAAAAACCTAATCTAGTCTTGCATTAAAATAAACATTAATTTGCTAGGCTAGGAACAGAAAAGCAATTCAGATATTTGGGGGAACCACCAGTTAATCAACAAAAGAGAAAAATTCAGAGTAATGAGAAGAATTACCAGTTAAATTGGCGAGAATAATTGTTATTGACGAAATGAGACTCCTTTCGCAGGAATTGACAAGAAGGGGATGGAGTTGACGAAGTCGTGATGAATGCTTGAAGATCAGTTGAGAGAGTTGAGGGAGTTTGAAAGCTTTCTTCGTTCTATTTTTGCGCCAACTGCAACGTGGGAAGCTTGAAACAAATTTTCCCCTTTTTTTGGTACTAGGAAATTTAGATAAAATTCTCATGAAAAAGAAAAGGGAAATTAGATAAAAAAAAAAAGTTCCCTAAAGAAAGGAAAATAAAATGAAATAGAATGTTTGCTTGATTTTTGATCGGTTTATTTCAAAAGACTTGGGAATTTCCTTATGGATTGCCATAGGGGTTTCAAGTTTGTAACTATATTTTTACTTTGAATTTTTTAAATTTAATGAGAAATGAGGTTTCAGAAACAAAAAATGCTTTGTCTTGGTGCATTTTATAACTAGATAAAGTAATAAAAAGTTATGATAACTTCATTTAAATTCAAATGAGCAAAAATAGAGCAAACATAACGTGCACATTCATATAATATTTTACTACTTTCTACAATTAAAAAAATTAAATCTTTTAAGGGCCTGTTCTCCCCAGCTTATTTTCAGTTCTGTTCAATTCAGTTCACTTCAGTTCAGTTCAGTTCATTTCCTAAATGATAATCATTACTATTAATTAGTTATAATTTAATTCAGTTCAGTTCAGTTCAGTTCAATTCAGTTCAGTTCACTTCAGTTCAGTTTAGTTCAGTTCAATTGTTTTATGCCGAAGAGAACAGGCCCTAAAACCTTGTTGTTTTCAACTTATGTTTGCTTATATAAACTAATCTAATTTTTTTAATTTGATTTTTTTGAATTAAATTGTACTATTCTGTATTATAAACTTATATGAACTTATTAGATCGTACTTAATGGATGTGAACTCAAATCTTATTTTGTTTTTATTTTTTTTTTGCTAAACTGAACTTCTCTAAACTTTTTATTATTCCTTATTAGATCTCATATGAACGTATCTTAACTCATTTAAACTTATAGGGCCTAAGTTTGGCTTTTTTAATGCTCTTGATTTTTGACTTAAACTATGTTTAAGTTCTGTATATTTCTATTGCATAATATTAAAGAAAAAACAATAAGTTTTAGATGGGACCGTACTTACTAAGACGAAGCTTTGCCAAATTCAGTTTACATATATTTTGTATAAGTTCATACAGAATTGTTAACAGTTTATAAATTTATGCTTGATTCATATCATTTTATATATATTTCATATTACTTTATAGTTCATATATATATATATATATATATAAATTGATGACAAATATCCCTAAGAAGATAAAAGAGCATATATAAAACTAATAAAGTAATTAATAGCTATATGTTCAAACTAGTAACAAATATGCATAATTTTGATAACAACCATACAAAAAATGATAACAAAATAATTTATAAACTAAAACCCCACTAGTGGCTTCTTGGGGGGGTGAGGCTTCCCTTAGTATCCCCCTTCCTTTCAATAAGTTTCACCTGTAATAATGTTGGCCGATTAGACCTGCGAGAGTAGTCAGTTTAGCATGGTCTTTCATCTTACCATCATGGCCTACATAAGAAAAAAAAACATGAGTTAAAATGTGATCAATCCAATATTGCAAAGCCCGAGTATTTATTACCAATCCGAATTGGACCATAACGGAATTTCGATTTATACCGACACCATATGTTGAGGGGAGGAAGATCACAATTAGAGATTGATAGAAAAGCAAGGGTATAGGCTCGGGTGAGTAGGAATCAGAAAATATCTATTTTCTCAAAATAAGTTTTGCAATTACCGATCTATTAAATTGGGATAGGTTACGTTGTATATATGTTTGCAGAAGCTTATAATATAATATCATAATGGTGCATTAATTCTATGATCACCTGATTTTCACTTCGTTGAAATTATTTAAACTTAACTGAACTTAAGGATCGGTTTTTTCAGCTTATACTTATTAATTGAACTGATCTTAATTTATCTTTACTTACCCGAATTCATTTAAACTTAATTAAAACTTATCTGCAATTATTTAATCTTATTGAAATCTATCAAAGTTAACTTTCTTACGTGCTATGACTTATTAGAAGTAACTTATTTGAACTTAGTGCAACTTATTAAAACTTATCTGAATTTATTTAAACTAATCTAAACTCGTCATAGTTAAACAGAACATAGCCTTATTAGAACAAATGATAACTTATTAATATTGTATGCGTACTTGGTTAACACTTATTTTTTCAGAACTTACGTGAACTCAACTGAACTTACTTAAATAACTGAAATAAGATAAAAAGAATAGGAGTTTGAGTTCAATTCCGACACAATGGCAACAAACTATAATTTGTTTTTGTTTCTAAAAAGCAACTAATAGAAAATTTGATGTTATCTAGAAACAAATAGTAAAATGACTTGTTTCCAATGCAAAAAAATTAAATATGGATTTCCATATGTTGTTGCTAAAAACTAATCCAACAATTTTATTTTAGTTTTCAAATTTTTGGTAATACAAGATATTCATATTGTTTAGCAACAAATTGTAGGACAACTTGTTTACAAAGGCAACAAACAAAAAATCGAATGCCATTTTGTTAACAGTTAGTAAGACTACTTGTTGCCAAAAGAAACATGTTAATAATTACTTGTCAGAGTTTGTTGCTAAAACTAATTTCAGGATCTTCTAATTTATAATTTTTGAAAACATTAAAGCATTGTTTATATTCTAATTAACAAAAAATAATAAATTACTTGTTTATAATGGCAACAAATTAAATAGTTGTTGCGATTGTTTGTTTCTAAATAGCAACAAATCAAAAATACGATGCTATTTAGCAACAACAAGTAAAATGACTTGTTTTCAATGTCAACAAAGCAAGTATTCGTTGCAATAAAATGGTAACAAATTGAAAAATTGATGCCATCTAACAACAAAATAGTGATACAATTGGTCTCTATTTGAAACAAATCAAAACTTTGTTGCCATGCTTTGATGAATAAGACGTAACTTTTGTAACAGGCAACAAAAAAAATATAATTTATTGCTATTTTTTCTATTCTAACAACAAATAATAAAATTACTTGTTTCTAATGGCAACAAATTAAATAGTTGTCGCCAATGTTTGTTTCTAAATAGCAACAAATAAAAATATATGATGCCATCTAGTAACAAGTAGTAAAATGACTTGTTTCCGATGTCAACAAAGCAAGTATTTGTTGCAATAAAATGGTAACAAGTTGAAAATCCGATGCCATCTAACAACAAATAGTGAGACGATTGGTCTCCAATACAAACAAATCACAACTTTGTTGCCATCATTTGATGAATAAGACGCTACTTTTGTAACAGGCAACAAAAAAAATATAATTTATTGCTATTTATCAACATATTGAAAATCTGTTTCCAATTTACGTTTCTAAAATGCCCTCATTTTTGTAGTGGTGGTGGTCCTTCAGGTGTTCCCAGTGGTCCCTCAGAGTATCTACTGTTGTAGTGTTTATCGGTAAAAATGGTAAAAAATAAGTTTAGTAGTTTTGTTTCACCAGTCTTTGGTGAAGGAAAGAATCCAGTTCAAAAGAAACAGATTACTCAAAAGGATGATCCATTTGTTTGAGAAATGCCAATACTTTCCAAAACTGATATTTATGACAAGTAGTATAGTTGGGAATTCAATTTTGGCAAAGGAATCCATATAGAAGAATTCACTACAAGTGTCAATCAGCGTCTAATGACTATCCAATTACTTGATAATGAGTCTATCCAAAAACATATTGATCAAGGTTTTAGATATATCCATTTTGATTGTGTCCAAATAGCTGTCAAACCTATGGTCAGATTAGGTCTTGATTGTCCAGTTATGCTTGCTTTAAGAGATAGTTCTCTTATTCAGTTCAAAGATTCTCTTTTAGCTTTGGCAAATACCAATATTTGTCAAGGTCCAATTTACTTCAATTGTTTTCCAAATTTGAGTAAAGATATTGAGGATCCTTATATTCTTAAGTATTTAACTCTAGATGTCAGGATTTCCAATGATCTTCAACTCCAAGGTGCCATAAACTTTTCCATTATTTAACGTGTTTACTACAAGCTTCTAAATACTCAAATGAATCCAAGGTGTAGAATACGTTTTGCTCCTGGTCAAACTATGATTTTCAAAGTTGAACATGGCAAAGCAACTACACATACTCTAGAAGCTCTTCCGTGTGATAAAGTTACTATTCTTGATGAATGGCGACTTCAAAACCCACCAATTCCAAAATCATTGAAGGAACCAAAGGTTGAACAAATTGTTGAAGAACCAGATGGCAGAGTTCTTATTCGATTGATTTCGAGTAGGGAATTTCCATCTTCTTCTTCCAACTATGAGTTTCAAAGTGCAAGATCTTCTCGTTCTTTTGAAAGATCAAGTACTTTTCCAAACTTAGATGATTTTCCATCTACTTCTCAAAATTAGAAAGTTTTTGAAAAATCTCCCATAGCAGAAATACTTGATGAAAATGATTTTCCATCACCAACTAAGTATGAAATGAGACCTCCAAATTTCTCCAGTTTCAATGTTCTTACAAAAGATGGATTTCAAATTGACAAACCAATGCTTTCAATGATTTTGAAGCTCCAATAAATCGTGAAAAAAGACTTTGGTTTTTCTCCAATTTTGATAAACCTGCCACAAAGTTTATTCGTGAAAAATATTATGCAAAAGGCAAGCACTACTTTAGGAGACATCAAAAAGGTTTATGAACAAAATAATTTTTTAAATTCGTTTTTACATACGATTTCCAAACAAGTTGATTAAATATCTACTCAAATTGATTCTTTATCTTCAAAAAATTCTGATTATGAGTCTTCAAAAGAGATTGATGATTTATCAAAAAAGTTAAATGAAATTTATCTTGACGACCTTCGTCCAGCTTTTCCAAATGAGATTTTTAGACCTCTTATTCATGTTCCAAATAATTTTTCAGTTTCAAAAGGTCTTGGAAATAGTAACAAAGCACTTTTGAAAAGAATTTCTGAAAAATTAGATAAAAACATCACGTGCCTAGAAAAGGATAAGAAGGTAAAAGAAATGGCTGAAACCTTTTCTTCGGGTGATGAGTCTCCATCGCAAATTAATAAAATTTCCAAACACTGGAACAATAATCGAATGCGAAATTATTATTCCAGACCTACTCCTCCAGATCTTCAATTTGAAGAACGAGGAAATTATGGCTCTCAAAATGTTTATTCAGGTGACTAACTATATGATTGAAATACAGATGGTCGATCAGAATTTGAAATTTCCAAAGTTTTACGTGAAATGTGCATTGCTGCTAATGCATATGCTTCCAATGATTTTACAAATGATCAAATTGCTGATACAAGTAAACGGTTTTTCAGGGCAATTGAAAAACTGGTGGGATCATACTTTCACAGCCGAAACACAAAAAACTATTTGTTATCATGAAAATGAGAAAAAAGAAAAAGATGGATTTACTCTTTTACTCCAAACCATTTGTCTTCCTTTTCTTGGTTCCGCAAAAGATTCCATAAAATCCAACACTTTGGTTTTATCAAATCTTCGATGTCCAACTTTAAATGATTATCGTTGGTACAAAAGATACATTTTTATCCAATGTTCTTTCCTGACGCTCAACAGTCATTCTGGAAAGAAAAATTTATTTCAGGTCTTCCAAATTTATTTGCTCAAAGAATTTTCCAAAAATTGAAAGAAGCTACTAACAAGGAAACAATTCCATATGATGAATTGACATATGGCCAATTGTTTGCTTTTATCAAAAAAGAAGGATTATCTCTTTGTAATGAGCTAAACATCCAATCTAAGTATGGAAATGAAGGAGCTCAGTAAAGACGGGAACTTTGATCTTTCTGTGAAGCCGTTGGCTTTGAGAAAATCCAAGCCCCTTCAACTGTTCGAAAACAGAGACTCAAGCAAGTTCAAAAATTTGGTCAAAGGAAAGTTCCTTCTTCTGAAAAGTTTTATCAAAAGAAACAGAAAATATTTCCAAAAGAATTTCCAAAAAAGGATTTTCAAATGATTATTTGTTATAAATGTGGCAAGCCTGGTAACAAAGCAAATAATTGCAATTTTTTTAAAAAGTTAACGAAGTTTTCCAGGATAATCCAGATTTAAGAGATAAACTCTTAAATGTTTTCCACTTAAATTAGAGTGAGCCAAAAGAGTCTGATCATTCTGATTCTGATCAAATTATTTATCAATTAGATTATGATCAGGATTTCGATTATTTTAATTCTGGTCATTCTCTCCAATTTTGTTCAAAAGGAATTTGTGTCATTTCCAAAAAAGGAAAAGAGAAAGAATTACAACTTGACATTATTGAAAAAATTCCAAATAGCAATTTTCAAAACCAGTATCTTGAAAGATTAAGAGAAATTGTTTTGAAATTTTCTCCACTTGAAGAGCAGAAAAAACAAGTTTATTTTAGTCTTCAAAAAATACTTGATGATTCTCCATATCATCAAACATTTATTTCTCTAGTCAATACTCATGATCTTCATAGTGAGGTAATTCAAATAAAATCTCATATTAAAGACCTTGAGCAAAATATATTAAATCTCCAAACAAAAGATTTATAACTTGAAGCCAAAATTACTCTTCTTCAAAATTCTACTTTTGCGGTAGGAGAAACTTTAGAACGTTCTCCTATACCAACTGATTCTATCCAAAATTCTGATACTCCTATTGATACTGAAAAATTTCTTCAAATTATTCACCGATTCAATTATCAAAAATTGTTTTGTCGAATTAAATTAGTTATTGATCATGACTTCCAAATTAATGATGTTGCATTATTTGATAGTGGTGCCGATCTTAATTGCATTAAGGAAGGATTAATTCTTCCTCGGTATTATGAAAACGCCACTTGAACACTTGACTATTGCTAATGGTCAAAAACTTCAAATTAGATATAAACTTTCTAAAGCTTCTATTTTCAACAATGATTATTATTTTCAAACTCGATTTACTCTTGTTAAGAATCTTAATTATAACATTATTCTTGGTACTCCATTTCTATCTCAAATGTATCAATTTTCAGTAGATGAAGTTGGTATTCATGCTTCTATA